>JANAVB010004000.1:3657082-4223428 GCA_029216955.1 Iris pallida | reverse complement strand
AAAAGCCCCCAGTAGCAAACTCGGCCCATAACGAAATCTCAACCACACGAGCAAACTCAAAATCCGACCCCCTGTGTGCAGCGTATATATATCGCGATGGGTTCTTCGAAACCCTAAAGCCCTAACCAACACCCACGCCCTCACCCCAGGCTACCTGGCGAACCACCCAGCGGCCACACACCGCCGCCGTGTGCCGCCGCCGGCCGGCCGAGCTGGGCCGCGCGCACATGCGCGTGTGGAGGAACGACAGCAACAGCCCTGGTCGAACCAACTTCGCGATCCGAGAACTCCTTCCACGTTCGTTCGTTCACGAACGAATTTCTCCAGTATGTGGTCAACCTAACGGACTTCTTTTTCGTTCAGATAGTTTGTTTTATTTCGTGATGTGCGCATCGTAAATCGATTCCCAAAATTGAGAAAAATCTCGAAATTCTGAGTATAGAGATTGTCCTAAAGTCCCCAGTTTGAGTCTCAATTTCTTGCAAACAAGTGATCGATTTCGAAATCCGTTTGAGTAGGTTTGTAGACAACATATAGGTCTAGAGAATCCTTTTTACAAAAAATCAAATTGGATCACTGTGCGCCGAGAAATTGGTTTCCCAATATGAGAAAAACCTGTTTTAAAAACGTGAAAAACCATCCACACGACGTGCGTTCCGCCATTTCGGAAGACGTGGTCGCGAACCGAAAGCATCAAAAGGTGCGTAACGGCTTCGTGGTCATGTGAGCTTTAGCAGAATTCAAATTGGTCGCGTGTGTGCGCGACGAATTTGAAGCGTATCGTCGAAATTCACCGTATCGTACACGTTGCAAATTTCTCAATTACTTTGTGAACGCTCGTCAGATCGAGGCAAAACTTGCGCCAACAGGACCGTATCATTTTTTTGGTCCTGTATGCTAATTTTAGTCCAACTGAGACAGTTGATAAAATTACCGTTTTGCGGACCCCACGGTCCCACTCAACGAGCGATTTTGTGCACGACCCGCCGAAATCCAACTTTGGACATACGGTTGGGTTGGTTATCGGAAAACTGGATCCGTAGACATGTAGTTTGACGACTTTATAGACCGTTGACTCTGGCACGCTTTTTGGTGCAAAGCGGGTCCAATGACGGACATCGTTTTCGCTCGAAATTACCGTTTGCCCCTGTGTCCAGAATTGGACTTAAGGACAGGCGATCCTAGCTATTTTGACTATTCTGAGAACATTGGTAATAATTATTTCAGCTTTCGGGGACTGTTGTACGAGTTTTGACTATTGTGGCATTCTGAGTGGTTCAGATTATCGGTTACACCAGCACATGACCACAGGCGAGTACATTCTCTGATCTTTTCATACTTCTTTGGATATGTCACTTGTTTATAGACTAGATACTTGATGCTGACATAATGTTCACACGGATTAGTACCCTCTGGATCTTTTCATGCGATGTTATCCTCTCGGATACATCGAGTATGTCATGTTCATGTACTTTATCATGGCCATCAATGTACTCCATGTATTCATATTATCCATGTGCACTCATATGTTATTCATGTACACTCATGACCATATGAGCTCCTGTATACAGTAGTTGTTATCCATGTGCAATAACATAACATGCATTGATCCTTGTGTATTAATTGGGGGCAGAGAGAGTGTAGTTGGTTATGTGATCATTATCCCCAGTAGTTGTCATCCATGTGCACTCCTTAGCTATATCCATGTGCAACCCAAGCTGTTTACATAACCAATTCATGCTCTGAATCACGTAGAAGGTTATATTTCTCTATTTATCATATTATATCTCAGTTTATATTCTCTTCTTGTTGATTTCCTTTACAGCGTTTCATGTATAGTTTTCTATAGCTTGCTTTATATGTCCATTCCTGCTATGAACTTGTGAGAGATATATGCTCGTTCCATCCTGACTGGAAACCAACATTTTTTAGGTTTAGCCGCGATCACTCTTAGCACTGGGAAGACTTGGGTATACTGAGGTCAACCTAGAAATAGATAGCATTTGTATCATTTCCATTAAATGTAAAGTCTTATATTTTCTTTAAATGTAAATCTTGTAAATGTTGTAATAAATTTAGAAATGTGAATGAGCAGCAATTGTGATTTTGAGCATTTATTCTTGCGGGCTTGACAGCGTTCTACCGCCGACTCTGCGGTGTAGGCTGGCTTGGACACGTCTTGTATTCGAAAAGCGGGTACGGGTCGTGACATCCGAAAATTACTAAACCATTCATTTGATGCGTCAAGTGACACAAATATCCGGTCGTCAAATGTGTTTGGGTCAAGTGGACGAGGTGGGTTGAACAACGGGTGGAAAGGTGGTTGTTGTTCAACGGCGGTTCAACACGAGGAGAAGCATTCGAAGAGGACACTCCCTCGGTTCGAAGTCTCTTCCCTCGATTGAACAAACGTGTAGCCATGAAAATAAGAAAGACAATTAAGAAAATTGAGATGGAGAGAAGTGGTAAAATATACCTCAATGTGATGATGAACAATGAAGGAGAATGGTGAGGGAAGCCTTCTCCTTGAGTTTGAGAATAGATATGCTTTAGGAAGGAAGAACTAGGGTTAGGGTTTGGAGAAAATATGTTTGGAGAAGTGTAGAAGGTGGCAATGGAGGAGAAAGAAGAAGAAAAACCGAATATATGTGTAAGGGTTCCAATGGTTGGAATAGATGTGGGCCATTGGATCAAGTTTTGATCAGCGGCTGAGGCTACTCCTGATTCTGGAACAGCCAAGCGAATTCGGCCCGAACTCTGGGTAGGGCAGAGTTCGGCCCGAATTTCGGATTCTGTAGTCAGAACAGAAATCAGGCTAAAAAGTTGATAAAAAGTGAGAGATCAAAAGAGTATGATAAAAGAATATATATACGAACTTGAGAAAAACTAAATTTGAAAAAAGATTAACGCTGAAGCAAAGTAAAGTATGGAAAATCTAAATTTTAGCATGTGATAAATAAAATGAACCATGTAATAAACAAGAAATTATGCCATAATTCAATATTTTGAAGTTGCCATGGGTTAGCTGTAGGGGCCGGATCCCAGCTAGCGGTAGTCCTGAGGACTAGTGCACCGTGTCGCTTAGGCTTTTAAGCCTTGTTGTCAGAAGGACCCTTTCGGCTTGTACCCATAGCAATTTCATCATAAAAGAATCAAGACATACTCAATATTTATGCAGGTTATTTTAATTAATAACAGCTTCGTCCAAAATTCCCAGTTCACGACAGAGAAAATTGAAGCGCTCTTCGGATAATGGTTTTGTAAAGAAATCTGCTAGCTGATGATCAGTGTCAATGAATTCTAAATTAATAGTGTCATTTTGCTGATGATCACGCAAAAAGTGGTGACGTATTTTAATATGTTTCGTGCGTGAGTGACATATGGGGTTCTTAGTGAGATTTATAGCACTAGTGTTGTCACAAAGATTGGAATGTGCATAAAAGATAAGTTGTAGTCTTTAAGGGTTTGCTTCATCCACATAATTTGTGCACAATAACGCCCAGCTGCGATGTATTCAGCTTCTGTTGTGGATAGTGTGACAGAATTCTGCTTCTTGCTAAACCAAGAGACTAAAGCCTTTCCTAATAAATGACACGTACCGCTCGTACTTTTACGGTCGATCTTGCATCCGGCAAACATCAGCATCAGAGTAACCAATGAGGTCAAATGATGTTAATTTGGGATACCATAGGCCCACTGTAACCGTACCATTAAAGTATCGAAAGATACACTTAATAGCAGTCATGTGTGATTCCTTAGGATTTGCTTGATATCTAGCACACAGACAAACGCTAAACATAATATCAGGGCGACTAGCAGTTAAATAAAGTAGACTGCCTATCATACCTCGATACTTACGTTGATCCACAGGTTTGCCGCTTTCATCTGGTTCTAGTTTAGTTGTAGTAGCCATTGGAGTGCTGATTGGTTTAACGTTGTCAAGGTCGAATTTCTTCAGCATGTCCTTTGTATACTTTGACTGACAGAAAAGTTCTATTTGACATTTGTTTGACTTGCAGTCCAAGAAAGTAATTGAGCTCCCCCATCATGCTCATCTCAAACTCGGTCTGTATACACTTGGCAAAATCTTGACAGAGGGTTTCATCAGTAGAACCAAATATATATCATCTACGTATATTTGCACTAAGAGAATTGTGTCTTTGAAAGATTTTATAAAAGTGTGGTGTCAATTTTCCCTTTTGAAAAACCTTTTTCAAGCAAGAAATTGCTTAGCCGTTCATACCAAGCTCTAGGGGCTTGTTTGAGGCCATATAGCGCTTTCTTCAGCTTGAAAACATGGTCGGGAAATTTGTGATTTTCAAAACCGGGGGTTGTTTTACATAAACTTCCTCCTTAATAAATCCATTCAAGAAAGCACTTTTAACATCCATTTGAAATAATTTAAAATTTTGAAAATTAGCAAATGTACAAAGCATCCAAATGGATTCCAATCTCGCAACAGGAGCATACGTCTTATCGTAGTCGATACCTTCCTCTTGGTTGTATCCTTCGGCTACTAGACGAGCTTTGTTGCGTGTAACTGAACCATCTTCATTTACTTTGTTTCTAAAAACCCATTTAGTACCAATAATCGAGTGATTTGCCGGTCTAGGAACAAGTTCCTATGCTTAGCTCCTCTCGAATTGGTTGAGTTCTTCTTGCATGGCAGAAATCCAAAATTCATCATTAAAAGCTTCTAAAATATTTTTCGGCTCAATTTGTGAAATAAAGGTAGTGCTAGCAATAGAGTCTCTTAATGATGATCTAGTAGTTACTCCACGTGAAACCTCACCTATTACCAAATTTTCTGGATGTGACAGCTTGAAAGAGAATATCTTTGGCAAGCCCTCCAGAGAATTAGTTTCGGTGGTGGTATTCATTGGAGTAGAAGTTGATGGCTCAACATCATCATCAAGAGTAGCTGCTGCACTGTATCTTCATCAAAAGTCACATTTGTAGACTCTTCCATAATTAATGAGCGTTTGTTAAACACTCTATATCCTTGCTCTTGGCAGCATAGCCAAGGAAAATACCATCGTCAGCTTTGGCATCAAATTTGCCTAAGTTGTCTTTGGTGTTAAGGATAAAACATCTACAACCAAAAACTCTAAAATAAGAAACATTTGGGGTTCTTCCAAACCAAAGCTCATAGGGTGTTTTCTTCGTAATAGGACGAATAAGCACCCTATTTAAAATATGGCATGCTGTACTGACAGCTTCAGCCCAAAAGTATTTCGGAAGTGAGAACTTGTTCAACATGACTCTAGCCATATCGCCAAGAGTCATATTCTTCCGCTCCATAACACCATTTTGTTGAGGAGTTCTTGGACAAGAAAACTCATGATCAAAACTATTAGAATCACAAAACTTTTCAAAATCAGTATTTTCGAATTTGCCTCCATGATCACTTCGAATTCGAGTAATCATGTAGCCTTTTTCGTTTTGAACTTTCTTAACAAAAATCTTGAAAACCGAAATAGCATCACTTTTTTTGTAAGAAAGAAAATCCATGTAAATCTAGAAAAATCATCAACTATAACAAAGCGTAGAGTTTTCCACCAAGACTGGCTACTCTACTAGGGCCAAATAAATCCATATAGAGTAATTGCAAGGGTCTAGTAGTGCTTACAGAGTTTATGGAATGAAATGAGGACTTGGTTGCCTTATTCAATTCACATTCGGCACATACAGTGTCCTTTTTGAATGTGATGTCGGGCAAGCCTCTAACTAGCTTCTTAGTCGATAGCCTGGATATAGTATCCATGTTGGCATAACCAAGACGCTGGTGCCACAGTATCTTTCATCCTTATGAGCATATAGGCATCTACCTGTTGTTAGTATCTCTAGACAGATAGAAAATATAAATATTATCCTCTCTTATCCCTTCAAAAGCAATGTCTTCCGTTGACCTATCATAAATAAAGCATTTATCTATCCTAAGTTAATATCATATCCATGGTCAGCAAGATGACTAATGCTGAGCAGGTTATGCTTTAACTCGGTCACTAGGCAAACATCCTTTATTAAAGGAGAGGGAGGATGACCAATAATACCATTACCTATAATATACCCTTTTAGGTTGTTGCCGAAGGATACATATCCTTCTCTTTCATCGATAGTGATGCGAAAAGATTTGCGTCCCCGTCATATGCCGCAAGCTTCCACTATCGAAAATCTACTTACTCTTAGTTGAGGAGGGAAGGTCCACCTATATCAAGAGTAGATATGACCTTTGGTACCCAAGTTCTTGAGGGTCCTAAAGAGTTAGTTTTCAGAAACCATGCATATATGTTTCTATCTACTAATCTTCTAACTCTACATTGTGGTAAAATATGTCTATGAAATCCACAATAAGTACAAATAGCATTCCTATTTATGTTAGGAGCATGATGATGGTATCTATATGTAGAGTGGTGTGGAGTAGCATGGTGATGATATGTAGAGTGGTATGGAGTAGCATGGTGATGATGTCTATGGAGCAAGATGACGACTATAACCATAAGCCGTATGATGGTGATTTTGTTATGTGCAACATAGTGATGATTGTATCTATGTGCAGCATGGTGATTATGTGTCATATTGGAGTGAAAGTTATTTCTACGTGCATGTGGTTTGTGTGCTTTATGAAAGTGGGTGTACATGAAAGCATGATTGCGTGCTACATGTGTATGACGTATTTGAGAAGTGTTGTGCTTTGTGTGTGTTCATGTGATTGGGTTTGAGGTTGAGCAACCTGTTTTTCCAATCTTATCTCTAATTTCTTAGAGATAGCTTGCAGTTCATTAACCTTAGCATTCAAACCATATATCTTAGTAACAGAAATCTTGTGTCGACTCTTTTCTTCAGCAAGCTCCATGTTGAGTACGGTGATTTCTTGTGTTTGTTGTTCAATACGTGCTTCGGCATCATGAAGGCTTAGTTTAAGCTTAGATACCTCATTTGTGACTTCCGTTGGTGATGTGTCTCTAAGGTTATCAAGCAATAAAGAAAGTCTTTGAATTTTGACTTCATGACTTTTGATCTTTTCCTTGGCATGTTTATATTTACCAATGACCTTTTTGTGATCATCAAGTAAATCGGTGAAAGCATCGCCAAGTTCATCAAAAGTGAAATCATCAAGAGTTTCGTTTGATACCTTGTCGGACGTTGCCATTAGGCACACGTTTGCAGCGTCTTGAGGAGAGTCCTTTTCTTCCTCGGAGTCACTGGCTTCGCTTTCATGCCAAATGCTTGTGTTGGCATATTTCTTTGAGGAAGCCTTCTTGTATGGTTTCTCATAACGGTTGTTCTTCTTTAAGAATGGACAGTCTTTTCGGACGTGTCCAGTCTTCTTGCAACCGTAGCATGTTGGCTCTTCTTCGTCATCTTCTTGTGGTTCCTTCTTTCTTTGGTTGAAGCGAAAGAATTTCTTGAAGTTGCGGACAAGGAGAGCTTGATCATCACCTTCCGAGTTGTCGTCATCCGTCTCTTCGGGGTCAGCCCTTCGTCGGTAAGCTTTGAGGGCGATCTCCTTAGCCTTAGGAGCAGCTCTTCGAAGTCTTTGAGGTCAAGCTCATGAGTCATCAGCTTTCCCATCAAAGTCTCTATGGACATAATTGTGAGATCATTTCCTTCTATGATGGCTGTCACCTTAGGGTTCCAAATCTTTGTAGCCCCTAAGTAGCTTGCGAATCTTCTCGTGATTTGTATATTGTTTGCCGAGCGAAGATAGGGGATTGATGATGTCGAGGAATCTTGTGAACATTTGCGTGATCGTCTCATTGGCTTCATCTTGAAGGCTTCATACTCTTGAGTGAGACGACTTATCTTTGATTCCTTGACTTGGGTGGTTCCTTCATGCGTCACTTCTAGAAGTCTCCATACTTCGTGAGAGGTGGTGTATGTTGAGACCCTGTTAAACTCATTCCTGTCTATAGCATAAAATAAGGCATTAATAGCTCTCGCGTCTAGACTTGCCTGTTTCTTCTCCTCGTCAGAATATTTGTTATATGGTTTCTCAACGAGATCACCATTGACAACTATCCTGGCGGGCTTTTTGTAACCATCGGTGACGATAGTCCACAGGTCGAAGTCTAGCGACTTAAGATAAAAGCTCATCCTTGTTTTCTAATAGGTGTAGTTAGTTCCATCAAATAGGGGAGGCCTATGAGTGGACTGCCCTTCACCGTGATTGGAAATCATAGATTATGTGGTTGCCATGGATCAACTCTAGGATGTTAGTCCTTGTTGAGAGAACAGAGCTCTGATACCAATTGAAGAACAGATGACAACTCTAGAGGGGGGTGAATAGAGTTTATAACAAAAATACCCAATAAAAAAATAAACTTCTTTCACCAGCTGAAAGTAATCAGAGTAAATGCAGAAATAAATAAGAAACAAGAAAGCATACGCAAACACAGCCGATTTTTAACCTGGTTTTCCTCGTGGAGGACTAGTCTAGGCCTGAGAACTCTAGCTCAGGATTAAATCCACTATTTGTGAAATAGTTACACCCCGTGCCTTTTCTTCAGAAGAGCATGTCAACTTCTTACAAAGATTGCAGTGGCGATGCTTGGAATTTCCAAGCGACTTCTTGAACTCTTGCACAAACTCCTGACTGAAAAGTACTGAGCACTTGAGGATTAGGGAGCTTGTGGCTAGTAGATGAAGAAGGGTATGGCTTGTATAGAGCTTTTGAGAGAAGAGAAGAGAAGATTGGATGAATAAAAATGAGAGAATTCATGGCCTATTTATAGGATACCAGGTAGGCAGAATTCGGCCAGAATTCTGGTTGAAATTTTCAAAAAATTGGCCGTTGGACAACTTGCATCCAGCCAACCCGAAAAATTAGGATGCTGATTTTTAGGAGACAGAGTTCGGCCCAAACTCTGTGTGGAGGCAGAGTTCGGCCCGAACTCTGTCTCCAGAGCACAGAATGGGTCATGGGTCTAATTGGCTTATTTGGATATGTGTGGAGCTATTGGATTTTGGGTATGGCTATAGGTTAAGTCTCAGATGCTCAGCACAGCTCAGTTTACATAAGTCTAGACTCAATAAAATTATAAAATACAGACTCAAAAAATAACTTGTATTGCAAATCCGAGCTATCGTCTGACTAGTACTGGATGTAGTCTTCATGTGTCGTATTGAATTATCACAAGTATTATGTAGTCAATTCTATCAATATTTGGTTGACTGCAATTTTGTGTCAACACATGATAGGGGAGCTCAATTACTTTCTTGGACTGCAAGTCAAACAAACATCAAATGGAACTTTTACCTGTCAGTCGAAGTATACAAAGGACATGCTGAAGAAATTTGACCTTGACAACGTCAAACCAATCGGCACTCCAATGGCTACTACAACTAAACTAGAACTAGATGAAAGCGGCAAACCTGTGGATCAACGTAAGTATCGAGGTATGATAGGCAGTCTACTGTATTTAACTGCTAGTCGCCCTGATATTATATTTAGCGTTTGTCTGTGTGCTAGATATCAAGCTAATCCTAAGGAATCACACATGTCTGCCGTTAAGCATATCTTTCGATACCTTAAGGGTACGGTTACAGTGGGCCTATGGTATCCTAAATCAACATCATTGACCTCATTGGTTACTCTGATGCTGATTTTGCCGGATGCAAGGTCGACCGTAAAAGTACGAGCGATACGTGTTATTTATTAGGAAAGGATCTAGTCTCTTAGTTTAGCAAGAAGCAGAATTCTGTCGCACTATCCACAACAGAAGCTGAATATATCGTAGCTGGTCATTGTTGTGCACAAATTCTGTGGATGAAGCAAACCCTTGAAGACTATAACTTATCTTTTATGCACATTCCTATATTTTGTGACAACACTAGTGCTATAAATCTCACTAAGAACCCCATATGTCACTCACGCACGAAGCACATTGAAATACGTCACCACTTTTTGCGTGATCACCAGCAAAATGGTACTATTAACTTAGAATTTATTGACACTGATCATCAGCTAGCAGATTTTTTTACCAAACCACTATCCGAAGAGCGTTTCAACTTTCTTTGTCGTGAACTAGGAATTTTGGATAAAACTGTTATTCATTAAAGTAACCTGCATAAATATTGATTATGTCTTGATTCTTTATGATAAAATTGCTATGGGTACAAGCCGAAAGGGTCCTTCTGACAACAAGGCATTAAAGCCTAAGCGACACGGTGCACTAGTCCTCAGGACTACCGCTAGCTGGGATCCGGCTCCTGTAGTTACCCCATGGCAGCTTTAAAATATTGAATTGTGGCATAATTCTTTGTTTATTACATGGTATACTTTTATTTATCATATGCTAAAATTTAAAATTTCAAACTTCACTTTGATTCAGCGTTGACTTTTTGCTATTCTCTACTTGGTTTTCTCATTTTGTATATGCATCTATCCATTATCGTATCCTCTTAGTCTCACTTATTGATCAAACTTCTTCTTAGCTTGATTTCTGTTCTGGCTATAGAAACCAGAATTCGGGCCGAACTCTGCCTAATCCAGAGTTTGGGCCAAATTCGGTCTGGTCCTTCCAGAACCGAACGCAGGCTCAGCCGCTGATCAAATTTTGATCCAATGGTCCAAAATTGTTTCGACCATTCGAGCCCTTACACTTAAACTGGGTTCTCCTCTTCTTTCTCCTCCATTGCCACCTTCTAAACTTCTTCAAACTACTTCTCTTCAAACCCTAATCCTAGTTCTTCCATCCTAGTGTATCTTTCTTCTCAAAATTCAAGGAGAAGGATTCTCTCACCATTCTCTTTCATCTTTCATCAACAAATTGAGGTATATTTTTACACTTCTCTCCATCTAAATTTCTTCAATTTTCTTCATTATTTTATGGCTCCCAAGTTGTTCAATAGAGGAAAGAGACTTCGAACCGAGGGTGCGTCCTCTTCGAATGCTCCTCCTCGTGTTGAACAACCCATTGAACAACATAATCAACAACCTTTTCACCCGTTGTTCAACCCACCTCGTCCACTCGACCCCAACACGTATGATGACCGGATATTTGTATCACTAGACGCTTCCAATGAGTGGTTTAGTAATTTTCGATCACGTCCCGTGTATACGGGTCATCCTATAAATTTCACTATCTTTTCACAATATGATTCATTATTTCATGATCTATGTCTTGATGAACTTGTTACTACCAATTCGGTTATCTATCTCAATGCCATCCAAATGTTTTATTACAACCTTACAATGATACACATCTATTTTCACATGTTGCGGGCATTGATATCTTTTGATGATTTTGACTTGGCCGAATACCTTGAAATTTCGGAGCCAAACTCATGGGAGAAACTTGTTGAAGCTCGCAAGTTCCAATTCCCCGATGGGTCATCCCTAGAAAGCTTTAAGGACGATTTGTGTACTCCTAACACACGTCCTCGCAAGCTTCTCGCCAAGTTTCTTAATCCTTACTTTTATGTACTTCATCGCATTGTTTTAACACGATTCTGCCCAAAGCAGGATCAACTGATGAGGTAACATACTATGAAATCTCTACTTTGTACCACCTCCATTTTTATGTTCCTTTTAATCTTTCTCGTACCATGATGGACTGGATGATTAATGCTAGGAAGACGCCAAGATCCTTGGTTTATGCTCTTTATCTTCCTATGATCTTTCGTGCCTTTCATGTACCTCTTGATGAGTGCCAATTCCTATCTGCCCCTGCCTTCCTCTCTAAGGCACGACGGCTTCAGGCAACAGTTGGCTCACCTGCTGTGTCTGAGCACTCTGACGATGAGCCCGACGCACCTCCTCTTGGCCAGGATGCGCCTCCTCCTCCTGCTACTCTTGAGTCACTACAGACTATGCTACGCGATCGATTCACTTTAGAGGATGATCGCTGGACTCAGCTTGACTACCGGACCACCCTGCAGATGAGTGCCATCAGCAACTCACTGCACGATATTCGGTACTCTGTCCCGGCATCCTTCTATGCCTATTCCTATGGAGCGGGACCCTACTCGCGATGGATACCGTATTGATGACCCTTGGGTTATCTGCTACCTGGATTCGGATGCGGCTTTCGTGGACCCTCGTCATTCCTTTACTGATCCATACGACGACGTTGGGCCTTCACGAGCTCGATGATGGATGTGGATTTCTACTTGCTGCTGCTGCTGAGGATCGTAGTTTATATTTTTCTGTATTTTTAGTTGATGTAGTTATTTTTTTGGTTGTATTAGAACTTTTTATGTGACTCTTGAGACATTTTATTCTGCCGTTTATCAGTTTATGCAGTTTATTATTATTATTATTTTTGGTGTGCTTGCCAGTCATTATTTCTGGTTGTTTGATAAATGCCAAAAGGGGGAGAAATATTTTGCTATATTCGCTATATTCATCATCATATCATATTATTGTGTATCTGTGCTTTGGAAAAGAATGTTTGTATCAGGACAACAGGAGCAGAGCAATGTTTACGGGGGAGCTATTGATAGCTCTGCACTGATTACGGGGGAGCTACGCTACTGCTCTTTAATGTGTCCAGGTATGAATATTGAATATATAAATATCATTTTGTCAATTATCAATATGGGGGAGATTGTTGACACAAAATCACAGTCAACCAAATATTGATACAATTGACGACATGATACTTGTAATATTTCAATACGACACATGAAGACTGAACTCAGTACAAGACGGACGACAGCTCGCACCTGCTATGTTAAATGTTTTACGTCTGTATTTTACACTTTTATTGAGTCTAGACATATGTAAACTGAGTCAAACTGAGCAATTTGAGACTTAACCTATACCCATACCTCAAATCAAAAGCTCCACAAAAATCCAAATAAGCCCATTTATCCATTGGACCAGTTCTGTGCTTTGGAGACAGAGTTCGGACCGAACTCTGCCTCCACACAGAGTTCGGGCCGAACTCTGCCTCCTAAAATCCAGGACCCTAATTTTTAGGGTTGGCTGGATGCAAGTTGTCCAACGGTCAAATTTTTGAATATTTGACCCAGAATTCTGGCCAAATTCTGCCTATCTGGTATCCTATAAATAGGCCATGAATTCTCCCATTTTCAATCATCCAATCTTCTTTTCTCTTCTCTCTAAAGCCTTATACAAGCCATACCCTTCTCATCTACTAGCCACAAGCTCTCTAAGCCTTAAAGTGCTCAGTACTTTTCAGTTAGGAGTTTGTGCAAGAGTTCAAGAAGTCGCTTGGAAAATTCCAAGCATTGCCACTGCGATCTCTGTAAGAAGTTGACGTGCTCTTCTAAAGAAAAGGCACAGGGTGTAACTACTATTTCACAAATAGTGGATTTAATCCTGAGCTAGAGTTCTCAGGCCTGGACTAGTCCTCCACGAGGGAAACCAAGTTAAAATCGGCTGTATTTGCGTATGCTTTCTCGCTCGTTACTATTTCTGTATTTACTCTGATTATTTACTGTTGGTGAAAGAGTTTTATTTTTAATTGGACATTATTGTCATAAACTTTATTCAGCCCCCTCTAGAGTTGCCTATTTGTTCTTCACGACTGACCTCGCTCCTCGGTTGCCGGCACCCCACGCCGGCATCCAGACACCGACGTCGTTCTCCACCGGCAGGCCCGGCTCTGCCACGAGCGTACGAAGCACACCCGCACGCTGGAAAACCCCTCTGGTAACACTCAACTCCTCCCCTTCTCGACTCCTCTCCCGCAGCTCCCCTCTTCTCTCCCATTCTCTTTCCCTGCTCTCGACTCAGCACCTCTCCACTTCCCCGGCCTTCCATCTCTCTCTTTCAGCTCCTCTCTTCTTCTTTTTTGCTGTTTGGTTTTTCTCTCACCAATGAGAGATAACTGTAGGTATTAAGTCCTTTAGTTTTCTTTTCAATTTTTATTATTTGTCTTTGTCTTGTGTGTGTTTTAAAGAGTACAAAAGCTCTACAACTGAGTTATCAGTAGTACTTTATCATTAGTACTTTATTATTATCATTATTATCAATTGGTTTTAGTAGTTGTTAACTGTTAATACACTATTAGCATAATGGCATATATAATTCTGGTAATGGGAATTGTTATTCCTTGACAATATTTTTGGTATACTTAAGTAAAAATAAATATTATAATGATACTACAATTTCTAATATTATATAGTGTTTGACCCTACATATATTTTAAAAATAAGATTTGGACATAAATATAATATTATAGTATTTTATATCCATTAAAAAAATTTAGTTTTATATTTTGACGAGGTTAAGGATTTTACCCCTAAAAAATATATATTTTTCATATATATCTAAATTATTTGCACTAATAAAATATAGTTTTCTTTTACGTGGTAAATTTATTTCGACAAACTGATAGTATTAGCCTAAAAACAATTATATATTTTAAGTATTTATCTAACAAAATATTCTTTTCAAAATTATTATATATAACTATTTTTAAGTATTTATGTGAATTATTTGAACTCCTAAATATATTTTTCAAAGATTATAAATAGTTTCTAAAAATAATATGTACAACTTCCTTCGATATTCCTCTTGTCCATAACAAATCTCCTTTTTTCTATTCCCTCGCCAATTCTGTACATCCTCCTAACGACCATAACTATTTTGATTATTCCGGACCCAATAGAACCGTCCATATCACCATCAGAGGCCGCCTTGCGTACTTGTAACACCAAAGTCAAATCCGTGCCACATTCATCATCGCAGCACATCAGGCGACACTACTAGGCAAGATACCTTTCCATTAGCTGTTTATTTTACTTTAGCTCATATTCATGCATTTATTCATTATTTATTTTGTGCAAAATAAACTGTGATACATGGCATAATTAGATAGAATTTTACTGTTTAGTTCTATTTCCTGCTATGTATTATTTTTCTTATACATTGAACTTAAAGTTAAGGGACCACCCTTTGTGTGTTGCATTCATAGGCCTTGACACATTTTTACCACGGAGCTGTGAGTCGCATGTAGAACTCGGACATGCATGACCGGCTGGCCACCGGTACGTATAAGCCGTGCGATAGGAATAACCGCTAATAGAGGTTGCATGCTTAGTTTGACTTAGCGGTTAATAGAAGTTATATGTGTTGTGGATACAACATAGTAGGCATTGGGCGGGGAGGACTATACCTTAGCGTATGGGCGACTATACACTTTACGTTTTGTAACCCGTGAGCTCCGCCGGAGATGCGAGTGAGATTACCCATGATTACTGACGGCCACTGGCGTTCTGCAGAATGTTATGCTCTTATTGATTGGGCCTCTGGTGCCCCAAGGGAGGATTATACCGATCCTATTTTAGCCAGGGCCCATACGTTGGAGGATGTTCTTAAAACTGCATTCACTTAGATTGGTTAGGCACCCTTATCCGTTAGGTATTAGTACTCTTGGTTTGGGTACTTGTATCTGACCGTGGCTTGGAACAATAATTTGTCGCGGATTAGTTTGCCACATCTTGTCCTTGTTTGGTTGTAGGTGTGGCTTACTACTCCGATGAGAAGGTATTGAACCTTGTTGGGGTCCGGATACCATATTGGATTTGTGACTTGGAAAGATACTTCATCGTGGGTTAGTATGTCATCTCCTGTCCTTGTTTGGTTGGGGGGATGGTATGCTAATCCAAATGGTGAGGTATTAGACCATATTATGATCTGATCTTACTTATTATTATTGAGCAGTATTTACTCAGTTTATATGGCATGATATTATGTATCTTGTTACGTCCCTCTGAGGACCTGGTTATCTCACCAGGTTTGTGTACTTGTCTTCCGCAGGTATTCTAGCTAAGGTCGTGATATTCTTCATTTATTCGAAGATGACGTGTCTTGGATCTATCTACTTTCGTCAAATCATTTTGTATATCATGTACTTCTTTCCTTTTATTTGGTTGGTAGTGGATGTGTCTCCACCCAACATATTGTACCAAGACAAATCATGGTTATTATATGATATCTTTTATATTTCTGTGGATGAAATTAGTTAGTTGTGGTTTACTGTATTTTACAGCTTATGTATCCATACGAGGCCCATGTACTTCGTATGAATACAGCTGGCATGTCTACGTTTCTATTCCTACATATTTTTGGACTGGGGCGTTATATGTTTTTGTGGTGGCCCATGCAGGTCAAGATAAATTGTTTGGTTACTTTACCGTACCAAGCAAGCCTGCGTATATGATTAGAGTCTAGGATCTCATCCACATACTTGACCTTTTTCCTCGATTCTATTTGCGAACTACCGCTTGACTCATCGATTTGCATCTTCCTTGATTCCTTCTATCATAATTCTTATCTTTCCTTAGTGCTTGCTAGAGGTTAGACGGGTGATCCCTACTAGATAGATATGTTTCAATTACCCCAAAATACCATAAGTGAAACTCTTGTAAGTTGGGTAGAATGCCTTATGACCTAGAAATTCCTTTGTCCTTGTGACCTATATTAGATAGTTTACTTAGGTTCTAGAATTGAGGGGACCCTAACCCATCTAGCCAACCAAGGACTTGGACAAGAAGACTATAGGACGACTGTATAGAGACCAACACAGGATATGACTTAGAATCGTAAGGAGTTTAAACTAATTCTGCTTTCTTTCAATCTTAATCTCACGTGCCTATGTTTTTACTATCTAGACTAATGATGCTAATGTAGCCTAGTTTTTGCAAGCTCAATTCTTTATCAAGCTTGTTCATGACATATTCTTTATCAAGCTTGTTCATGACATATGCTATTGAGCGCACGCTCACTAACATATTGTCTAATCAGAACCGGTGTATAATGGTCTGATCAACCTAGTGCACTTTGGTTCGCTTTTATCTATCGTTCTACGTGGATGGGGACATAGCTAAACTTGCCCTTTAGAGTCCCATCCGCGATAGCCTTTGCAATTCTTTTTGAATTACTCACTCGCCTTTGAACCACATATTGGTACTCGAAAACAACTTCTTTAGGCTCATATTGGTTTTTCGTCTTTCACTTATTTAGACGAAGACTCGTACTTAATAAATAAACCCAAAGTATCACCTTTAGTTATCCCACCATCTATTGCCAAGATAGTTAGCCATGGACCAACCAAGGTGACTATATCCTCGCTTGAACCACTCGTCGATTCCATATCTATTATCGCAACCTTATATGAAACTTGAAAATGATTCCAATCATCCTTTCATTCGTGCCCTCAACCTAGATATTCACCATGCAACCTTCTCCGAAGAACCATCTCTCCCAAGCCCCTAAGTTATTCTCTTGATCTACTCCCTTCGTATTATCATGATTTTACTGCCTTGACTAGCGACCCTCATCCATACCATATTCATGATTTATTTTCGTCATTACCGAAATCACGATTCACTAAAGCATATTCGTGTTGAACGTTGTTTCCTTATCCCGTCCAAATGATTTGATTGTGTTGCCTTGTCGGTATACCCTGGTACATTCTCAACCCCCTACTTATTCTTAATTTTGAGGACAAAATTTTTGTAAGTTGGGTAGGATGTAAACCCCCAAAAAATTTCCCCTATTTTTTATTTTTTATTTATTTTTTATGGCATCGATTTATTTTTTTTTTCTTTTCGTATTCGTACGTGGAGTGCGAATGTGTAGATAAGAAATATTTTTTTTATTTATATACTAAATATTTGGTTATTTTTTCTGATAAATATTGAAAATAGATATTATGTTTCAAAATAGTATAAGTAAATTTTTTAGTGTGTCGTCCTAGATTTGCTAAACTCGCATTTATTTCTAAAAAGATATTTTATTTCGTGATACTAGTATAATTTGTAACTTAGAAAATAATATTCTATTTGCATGCGATTGCATGAATTTAATATTTTAACTTTCAAAATTTTTTATGTCAATTTATTAAAAAGATATTTTTGAAGTTATTTCATATTGATGTTTAAATAATAATGGTGATTTTCGAAATTATTATTATTAGTATTTTTGGAAAATATATTTTGAAATTAATGTTGTAATTTAAATCTTGATTTAATTTTATGGATTGATTAATATCAATATTTGAAATTTGATTTATCTTATATGAATATGAATTAAAAGATGGAATGTAATTATATTTAAATTGATTTGGATTTGGATTTGAAATTATTGAATTGATTTAAATTAGAGGAGGAATTATCTAACGAGGATTTAAACAAATCCAGTTCTTATCTAACTAGGAGCACCACCTCCTATATAAGGAGAGGCCCCTTCACTCTTTTCAATAAAATTTTAACTCCAAATTCCACAACCTAAGTTTGTGCATCGTGTCCGTGTCCCCTACCCCCATCCACTATTTATCCTTTTGTATATGTACATAAATTTCTCCGAGTCCGACAACCCCAGACGCTGACCCGTCCCGTGTCTCGCAGGACACATCTCTAGACCCTCCTCTGTTGTGTCGAACACATCTCGACACAACCCCTAAAGACTCTAAAACTGTGCCCGTGTTCTGTCGCTGCCATCTCCGCTCACCCCACTGCTAGCAACTCCGACCCAGCCACCAGTCCTATCCAAGACCCAATACCACCTCCTACATCACCTCTGCCACTGTAACCCCAATGTTGTGACCCGACACCGCGGCCAACCCTCGCCCAAACGCCCTGGCCGAGCCATCCGACTTCACCACCACCACCGTCATCATCACCACCAAAACCCCCTGTCTTCTCCGGCCGAGACCTTGCCGTAACAATGCACGACCAACCTTCAACACACCCACTGCAACGCCACCACCACTATCGGTGTAACCACCACCAGTACACCGACCTCACTTCACCACAACCGCGATCCCAGTCCTTTCTTTTGACCAAACCTCCCTTAACCGCCACCACCACATCATCACAAACCCCCAAACTCCTACTCGCCGTCACCGCCGTGACTCTGACCCGCGGCCAATCATCACCACCGCACACCCAAAAACCCCCAAAATACAACTTACCTCGCTCCCAGCCGATTGCCTCTAAATCGGTGTGCACTTGTCACGACCCGCACCCTAGAGTAAGGGCAGAGAAGCGGGTACGTCCAGCCTACGCCGCAGTGTCAGCGGTAGAACGCTGTCTTAGGTCAATCATCTAATACTATATAAGGTACCTGTACAGTATATACACTCCGAATGGAGGTGACATAACAGAATACAGTCTGTATCACATCTAAGGCAGAAAATGATAAGATAGATAGATAGATATAAACGAATCCACACAAGAGATACAATAGAAAGAAGTCTAAGTGTCTATGATAACATTTCCACAAACATCCAGATAAAACAAACTCCCAATATATACAATAATGTATCAATAAGAAGACAAGGTAAGAGTCTAAGCTAGCAGTCTAAACCACTGGTGGCAGATCCTCTACTGCAAGTGGGTTCAAGTCACAAGTGTTGTCTATAGCTACACCATAATAGGTAGACACCATAGCCTCATTATCCTATGTAAAATTTTTAACAGGTTCAGTCAGGACATGAGCGAGCACAACACATCTCACGCAGATCATAACAGGTTAGAAAATATAAACATGCAAGAGAGTACGATACATGAAACTGAAAGAATGTACATAATGTAAATAGAGAGAACTGTAATGGAAATATCTACAATAAGTAGAGAACTATCAGTGACTAGTGATTTAGAGTACAAAGTCGACATGCGAACGGCTGGATTTGTACATAAATATACTAAAGAGCTGCACATGGTTATACTACTTTGGAATTGTTCACATGACTATTTATACTCCCCCATACCCCAATCAATACACAAGGATCCAGACACGTTATGTTACGTACATAATTTTCACATAAAAGCCCATAAATAGGTGCACATGAAGTATATATGAGGGCTCATAAATAAGTGCACAAGAATTTTACATGAAGGCCCATAAATGGGTGCACATGAAGTATACATGAGGGCTCATAAATGAGTGCACATGAATTTCACATGAAGGCCCATAAATGGGTACACATGAAGTATAGGTTATACATAAAGTACACGAGAAACATGACCGAACATGAGAGCACATGAGAGTACACGAGCGTGCATGAACGAGCATGAAGCACATGAGAAACATGAATAACATGAGAGCGAGAAATACATGATGTATATGAAACACATGACATAAAGTATTCGATGCTCCCGAGGGGGATAACATCTCATGTAGGGATCCATACAGTACCAATCCGTGATAATATTGTGACAACATCAAATAAGGTAATCTAGAGCAGGAATATAATCCTAAGCAGGTTATAAAATGATCAGAGAATGTACTCGCCTGGTATCCTGAATATCTGAAGAAAATATACTGTCCGAGGAGTGGTGTCTGGCTCCTATAGAACAGTACAAGTCACTACATGTCCAAAATTGTAAAATAGACTGCTACAATGCATCTACATGCTGTCTAGGTCAAACTAGACTAAAGTCAACACTTGGTCAACTATAGTCAACCACACTAGTCAAACTAGGTCAACTAGGTCAAGTCCTAGCCCAAACAAGTCTAACAAGTCTCACTAGGCCTAACCAAGCCTAGGATAGCACTCACACAATCACAAGGTAATGTGAACCACAACAATGCATAATATAAAATAGATACTATATATAAATACATACCTTTATACATACATGCATATCCATATTACATACATATTTATATATATAGGCATATGTTACATCATGCATATTTACATAGTTACATAGATATATACATTCATGCACATTTACATACATACTTCTATACATTATATATGTTAACATTCATTACAATGCATTATATTTTACTTATACCTTTGATTCATTCATTCATTCATATATGACATTCATTCATGCATTTATACATTCATTCATTCATGTTATCACATATACATACTTGATTCATGTATCCACACATACATACATAGATACACAACATACATGTATACATTCATACATGCTTATATTGTATACATGCATACATATATCGTGTATACATACATACATTGCATACATGCCAACATACATATCATATATGCATACTTGCATTCATTCATTCACCTATACATACATACATACATACATACACAGATGCATACATACATATTTGAATACATTATATATTTGCATAAATTATATTCATATATGCATACTCTAAATTATATTACATTCATTCCTGCATACATGCATACATATAATATATGCATACAAACTCATATATTTAACTCAAAATATATGTGAATACATACATTACATTGATTGCATTCCTACATGCTTGCATTCAACCATATATATACATTAATGTAAAGAGGATACATATCATATATAAATCATTTCATTTATCTAACATATCATGCATTACATACTCTACATTCATTTAATATCCATACTACATAGGCTCATAGGTTACACAAAATGTCTATGTCGTATAGTCACTCTTCTACTTAAAACCAATACAGTACCAATTGGTCCTTCACTAAATTCTAGGATTAAAGTATGTCGTAACCCTTCGTTTTAGCTTTCCGAAACTTCAAACGGATCGCATTTTCGTGTTCGAAAGCTCCCGAAATCGCGAAAACACCGAAACGCGTTTGTCTTTCGGACAGCTGACACTCAAATAATTTTACAAAAAGTTCCAGAATGATTTTGGCTTATTAAAATATATATTTGGAAATCTAACTTCGATACTCTTCTTTTAAAAAAAGGAAGATTAAACGGAGTTGTAAGCTAAAAGTTATGACATTTCTAAGTTGTTTTAGTTAATAAAAACGTGGATGAATATTATGACGAATTTGAGTTGTTTTGGACAAAAGAAACACATGTAGGCCAAGATACTTGGATACCAACATAGGTATCCAAATGAAACTCATTCTAACCATCCTAACTAAGATCAATCCACTCTCTAACCATTCTAAAACTGAATTTAAATATCTATTTAAACTATTATCATACATACATACCCATGGGGTGTCCTAATTTGGGATCTATCAAGTAGGACACAAGACACATATCTAAAATCCTCAAGAGAGCTCCAAATGGCCTCAAATTTGAATCTAAAGGGGACACATATATGAAGATAGATCCTACGGATTCAAAACTAATTTATATGCAAAGGAAATCGATTTAGAGGATGGGTTTTACCGATTGGGAGTGGAATCCCAATAAAATCCTTTAGGACATGTCTCCGATACGAAGATCCCTTAAAGTGCACACTCCTCCTTGCACTTCTCTTCCATTCCTTGGTAGCACCCTTCCCTTGGAGAATGGAAATGATTGAGGGAAGATTTGGTGAAGGAATGATTTGATTTGGAGATCAAATCAAAGGGAAGGCTCTCTAAAATTAGGAAAGAACAAAAGGAAAATAAAAGAGGCACGATTGTAATGAATGAAATGAATCATTCTCCCCTAAAGGTGGCTGCCATAAAGAGTCCATTAGGGCTAATGGAAAATATCCTAATTGCCCCTCTCTAGTCTCATATGGTTAAGTCTAGACTAGGTTCAAGTTTGGGGTCAAAGGATCTAGTTTTGAGTCTCTAACTTAACTATTCTAACATGATAAAAATTAGTCTAACTAACAAACTTAAATGTTGGATTTTATGGGCCATGCTTAACTTAATTTTGGGTCCCATCTAGAGTTTAAGCTATCCGGGTCACAATACAAGTCGGAACGAGACGAAACTCAAACCCGACTAAACAAATCCAATAAAAACAATATTAAAAATATAAAAATATCCCAAAATATTAAAATATAAAAAATAACCAAAATCATAATACATCAATTTAAATATTATTAAAATAATCTAAAATTTACCAATTAATCAAAATCCTAAATAATTCAAAAGTCACAAAATGACCAAAATACCCTCAAACTAAAATATGGTAGTGACAGCACCAGTGACCGCCACACCCGCCGCCAAGTGCTCGCATCCGCCTCCGCCATCCGAACACCGTCGTGGCCGTCCATACCTCATCGTCCAAGCGCCGCCGATCCATCGGCTGTGGCCGATCAGCATCGCCTCAGTGCTGTGGGCAACCGACCCTGCTCCTCGGTTGCCGACACCCCCACGCCGGCATCCAGATATCGACGTCGTTCTCCACCGGCGGGCCCGGCTCCACCACGAGCGCACGAAGCACACCCGCACGCTGGAAAACCCCTCTGGTAATGCTCAACTCCTTCCCCTCTCGACTCCTCTCCCGCAGCTCCCCTCTTCTCTCCCATTCTCTTTCCCTGCTCTTGACTCAGCCCCTCTCTACTTCCCCGGCCTTCCCTCTCTCTCTTCCAGCTCCTTTTTTTTTTGCTGTTTGGTTTTTCTTTCACCAACGAGAGACAACTGTAGGTATTAAGTCCTTTAGTTTTTTTTTTTAATTTTTATTATTTTTCTTTGTTTTGTGTGTGTTTTAAAGAGTACAAAAGCTGTACAACTGAGTTATCAGTAGTACTTTATCCTTAGTACTTTATTATTATCATTATTATCAATTGGTTTTAGGAGTTCTTAACTGTTAATACACTATTAGCATAATGGCATATATAATTCTGGTCATGGGAATTATTATTCCTTGATAATATTTTTGGTATACTTAAGTAAAAACAAATATTATAATGATATTACTATTTCTAATATTATATAGTGTTTGACCCTACATATTGTTTTCCATAAAGAAATTCTCTTTATTTGTTGTGTTTCTGGGAAAATTACAACTGTAGGAATCCGATCTAGAAGACGATCGCTTTATCCCTTGGACTATACGAAGAAGAAAAGCTCTCAAAATTTTGACAGTAGATATCAATGTATCTGTACAATGATTGAGAAAAAGAACTCTATTTATAGAGTCAAAACAGTAACTGAAAAGATAACTACCTCACCACTGGTGCACTTGAAAAGTCACGCAGACTCTAAATACACGCAGGGTTAGTGAGTAGTTACTGGACGTGGCCCGTAACTGTTGGACACATGGCATCAGTGCATGGGTCGTGTGCAAGTTACTGGGCACACGAGAGAGAGATCGGTGGCATGGCTGCCACGTACTCCAGTTGAAATGAAATCCACGCTGACTTGCTGAAGGCAAAAATCTACGCAGATTCGTTGACGCAGACTCGTTGAAGGCGAAATCCACGCAAGCTTTGAAGAAGAATACTTCAGAATTCACGCAGGCTTTGAGAAGAATAACTCAAAAAGTCACGCAATGTTTTGAGGAAGGAGAAGGTTCAGAATCCACGCAAACCGCCAGCTGTCTTGATTTGGCATGCTTCGTCTGACACAAAATCTCTGACATTGATTATATTGTCAGCCGCATTAAATGAAGATAAGACCCAAAGTCACGCCAACTTGGTGAAGAGTGAGTCTTGCTAAGGAAGATTTCGAAAATCACACAAAAGACGGCTGTGATCTCTCGATTTCTGTGCATACGTGGCATATGAGGAGACGTTTCTCGACTGTTGTGTTGTCAGTCATTATGATTCTGACGTATAGCTGAGCTGTCTCTGCGTGACTTTTAAAGGAGATGGCCAGGCAGAACTTAGCGTATCTTTTGTGCTGCTTCTTGGATCACTCTGCGTGACTTGTTCTGATCAACTCAGCGTGACTTCATTTTGAGGCCTACAAAACCCCCTTCAAAGTTTTCGAAAAATGATAAAATATTTTCGAAATACTTTGAAATAGAGATGATGAAATGAAATCAGTCACGCTGAGATGACTCCAAAATTTTTTCGAAAGTCGAAAAGACTTCGAAGTTCTTTGAAAATATCCAAATAAACTTATTAAATGTCATAATGACTCTTCGTTCTCCGAGACTGATTGCGTCCAATTTATGGTGGAATATGAACTGTCGACGAGATCTGTTATATAAACAGGAAGAGATTCTCAGCTTTGACATTCATCTCTCGAAAATATGACCCCAAAGGAAGCAGCCGAAGAGGAAGCACGCAAGTTGGGCTTTTGTTCCCATGGTGACCCCACTTTTGGGGGCAAAGAACCCGAACCTGCCGTCATCGAGCTCAAGGACGACTCCACGCAGTTAGCCAAGAATCTCTTGAGCTACTTTGGATTGGATGGCTCGTCTTCTTCTGATGGGCGGAGCCTTATGGAGAAGCGTGAAATGCTCGAGACTCTGTTGTATCGCCTGGGAGTTAAGAGCGTAGAGGAGTTAGGCATCAAACTTAGCCGCTCTGGAAAATAGAGCGTAACTTTCTACGCTTTTGTTGCACTTTTCTGTTTTGTCTTTTTGTAAGGCCATCAGTGCCTGTTTAAAGAATGAAGTACAACTTTTGTGTTTGATCTGCGTGCCTTTTAATGAAGAATATTAATTAGCACACTTTGACTGTTTCCAATGTTGCACTGTCTCCCGAAGTACACGTGACACTCATTCCACAATTTACGAGCGCTATTTATGCGGATCTTTTCCAAGAATAGACCTGCACTTGACCCTTTAAATAGATAGATGAACTCCACGCAAACTCATCTTCCCATTCTTCTTCCTCTCTTCTGAGAATGAACTTTCTGTGAGAAGAAAATAGGAAAGCCATGTTGTCTGATGTTCGACTTCTGTGCACGCTACCAGACATGGGTCTGTCAATCCTTAGCAGCAAACTCAGCGGTAAGTTCAATATACACGCATCGAATTTTTGTTTGCTAAAGACAAATTCATCTTCCTGAAATGAACAGAATGCATCTGGCCAATTTCTGTCGGCTGATTTTTCCTTACTGTTTCTTGCAGAATTTTGGCTGAAAATTTTCTTCAGAACTGGCATTGGGGATGTGGATGCTATGGAGAATATCCTGCTGACATCTACATCAGGGAGCTCATACGCTTTTGACGCGTAAATCAGACAACTCAGAACTCTTCGTGAGATAGAAGGGTCTTTCTTAGATGGTAGGAAGAGCCTTTATACACGAGAGTTGGATGGTGGAGTCAACTCTACTACCGAGAGATTGGGTAGTAGAGTTCCTCTGACGGCATAACTAGGAATCGTATCCCAATGCTAGATACATTCCTACCTACTTGAGGTGCCGCCGTTCCTCCACGAGCTGTATTGGCAGCAACACGCCGTCGGGCTGCCATACTCTGTGGTTCTCCTCTCGTCGGAGAGAGAAGACCAGAGTTTGATTCCTGCTGATCTGGTCGTGACTGAGACCCAGACAGTCAGGAATTGCCACCAACAACGAACCTGACGGAGAAGGTCCGACGGAGAAGATCCAAAGAAGAAGATAGATCTCTATTAGGTTATCGTTGTGGTGTAGAATGAAAATCCAAGATTCGTAATAGATTTTTATTATGATTTGTAAGAAAGTCTAAGAAAATGTAATAGACTTTTTTGTGGTGAAATGGGAATAGAAATGACAATTCTTCTATGCTCAATGATTTGTATTTGTGGATGAATTGTGGACATGATAGATAATAAAATCATCTTTTCTGTTTTAGAGTATATGATATTATCAGAGGTATTATGGACATGATAATATATAGGAACTCGAAAGAAAATAGATTAATTTCTATGCAGAGGTCAAAACATGACAAATGAGTAAGTAGATTCGGAATTGATTCAGAGGTTATGAAAACGTGATCAATAACGAATCCCCACTTAATGAACTGATAGAAGATTATGAACGGATGAACCGTTAGGAAACGATGAACAGATGAACTGTCGAGTGAATATAATAAATGAACGGACGAACCGTCAAGTATCAATGAACATGTGAAACGTCGGATGAATGTGAGAAATGAATGGATGAACTGAATATCGGGAAAGAATACGTCCCTTCGATCCTTGTAACCATATGCCTATAAATAGAGCATATATTTGAGTAGAAGGATCGCATTTTATCCACAATGTCTTCTGAAGAGAATATAATGAAGGCTGAAGTCGTCCCCGAAGCTACTAAAGGTGTTAAAGAACATCCACCTCCGCAGAAGAAGGAAATGGGCGAAAGCTCGTCTACTCCCAAGCCGCCAAAAGATATCCTGGACTTCCTGATCGAACCAGGAGAAACCGAAGAAGAAGAAGCAATGAGGCTGGCTGCCTGTCAATTCTTGGTGCGGTCAGGAAAAGATGTACTCAATTCTTTTGCTGATTATGTATGTGGTCCTCGTCCCAAATATGAAAGGGATTACAGTGATCTTCCATGATGATGTACTCTTTTTCTTGAGGAATTTGTCTCAAATAAACTCCGTTTAAGGAAACTTTGTTTACGATATATCCTTCCCACTTTATATTTTTGCCTTTATTCATTGATCTTTTGACTCAGAAATCAGAAATACTAAATATCATTTTCATAAATATGATATTGAGATAGAAAATTCAGAGGTAAAATGGACATGATTTTCTGGATATCAAATTTATTGAGAAAACGATACAAAGTAGAATACCTATCTCCACTGGGGAAAATAGATATCAGAATGATTCTTCGGAAAGAACAATGAAACAGCTGGAGAATGATGGGAGGACAATCTTGATAGAAATATTAAACGTAGTACTTCTTCAAGAATTTGCCGTTGATGGGCATCATAGTGGCTTTACCATCTAGAGTAGTGAGTTGATAAGCCCCATTAGAAAAGATCTTATTGACAATGAATGGACCTTCCCATTTTGTATCAAACTTGCCCTTACTCATGTGTGTCATAGTCATCGGGCGTCTGACAGTAAGCACAAGTTCTCCTTTCTGAAATGTTCGAATTCTGACTTTCTTGTTAAAAGCCCTTGAAATTCTAGCTTGATAGAATTCAATATTCTGTTGAGCAGATAACCGCTTTTCATCCAGAGCCTCCAATTCTTGAAGTCGAAGACGATCATTATTTTCAGCAGTAAGTTCATTAGCGATTGCTATCCTTAAAGAAGGAATTTGAATCTCTAATGGGAGAACAGCCTCAGATCCGTACACCAGAGAGAAAGGTGTACACTTAGTAGCATTACGGACTGTAGTGCGATAAGCCCACAAACATTCCCCGAGCTTGTCACTCCAATTACGTTTGTTAGTGGAGACAAACTTCTTTAGGAGTTTGATGATAGTCTTGTTGAAAGCTTCTGCCAATCCGTTAGCTGCTGGATTATATGCGGTAGAAGCCACATTATTGATCCGGTGATCGTCACAGAATCGAGTAAATTTCTGGCTGATGAATTGTGGTCCGTTATCATGAACAAGGCGTCGAGGAACACCAAATCTGTAGATGACGTGGTGCTTAATAAAGCTGATGACATTAGACGTCTTAACTTCAGATAAAGGAATAGCTTCGGCCCATTTGGAGAAGTAATCGGTTATTGCGAGAATGAACCGATGACCTTTAGATGACGATAGATTGATCGGGCCGACAATGTCCATGTCCCAAGCTTCGAAGGGCCATGATGCTGCCGTCGGATGTAGAAATTCCGAGGGTTGATGTATAAAATCCGTATGGATTTGGCAAGCTTTGCATTTCCTTGCATATTTAATGGCATCTGATACCATAGTTGGCCAATAATAACCCATCCGTCGAATACGGTCTTGAAGTTTTGGCCCAGGTTGATGCGCTCCACAAATTCTATCATGTGCTTCACGAATAACTTGTTGGGCTTCATCACCGGCAATGCACCGAAGGAGTAAACCATCATAAGCTCGACGATATAAGGTCTTTGTTGTATGATTGTAATAGAATCTGAGTGATCGTCGTCTGATAGATGCTGTCTCACTCGGATCGTCCGGAAGAATATCATATAATACGAGATCTAAGAAAGGAAGTCTCCAATCTTTATCCGTATTCTAATTCTCAGTCGAGTTACTGAAGATGAATTCCATGTTGGAATCGGATGAAGATGACATCGATTTACGACTGAATCCAAATCCTCTTGTTGTGTTGACGTCATGAGATGTTGATTCTTCAATGTCAACTGGAAGTCCTAGAGTCAGGTTATTTTCAAGATGCAATAATTCTCGATTACGAACAACAATCATTTGTTGCCGTCTGATTGGGATAGCCAGCACAGCTGCAAGATTAGCAAGGGCATCAGCTTCTGTGTTACATGCTCGCCTAACATGTTCAATGAAGAATTCCTTAAATGATGAGGCCATAGATATGGCCGCTCTATGATAAGGAACCAGATCTTGATGGCGAACTTCATAAGTACCCCTGATCTGATTGACAATAAGTTTAGAGTCTCCATACGCCTCCAAATGTTGAATATTCAGATGTTTAGCGAGTTGAAGACCAATAAGTAATGCGTGGTACTCAGCTACATTGTTTGAACACGGCTGATCGAGAGAATAAGCTCTTTGGATGGCAAGACCTTCTGGCGATACAAGAACAATTCCAACTCCAGCGACAATATCGCCATTAGGACCAATTCTTGATGCTCCATCAAAGAATCGACGCCAAGTAGGATCTTCTTCAGCAATTTGATTTGAATCTAGGACTTCATCTGGGATTTCATCATAGAGTTTTGAATTTTCTGGAATTGACTGAGCAGCCAGAAAATCAGCTAAAGCTTGTCCTTTGACTGATTTCTGAGGAATATAGTGCATGTCATACTGAGCAAGTAGGATTCCCCAGTTAGCCAATCGAGAATTCAAAACACTGGGTTTCTTCATCATGATCCGTATAGGATTGATCTTGGAGATGACATGAATAGTCTGGCCAATGATATAATGACGTGTCTTTTGGACAGCAAACATCAAGGCTAGACATTCTTTTTCAACCGGTGAATATCGAGGTTCAGCTCCGGTCATAGTGCGGCTGAGATAATAAATGGCTTGTTCATGGCCATTTTGATTCTTTTGAGCGAGTAATGCACCCAATGAATGACTCATTGCTCGAGTATAGAGGAGGAACGGTATTCCTGAGACGGGAGGTACCAATACTGGAGGGCTCATCAGATATTATTTTATATCATCGAATGCTTTCTGACATTCATCATTCTAGACAAAAGAGACACCTTTCTTCATAAGTTTGTTGAATGGTCTGCAGCGTCCTGATAAATTAGAGATGAATCTCCTGATATAAGCGATTCTTCCTGGAAATCCTCGTAGCTCTTTTAAGGTGCGTGGAGGACGCATCTCTTGGATGGCTTTGATCTTCTCGGGATCCACGTGTATACCTTTAGAGGTAATGACGAAGCCGAGAAATTTACCACTAGAGACGCCTAAGAAGGACTTAGTAGGGTTCATCTTTAATTGATGCTTACGCATTAGATCAAATATAGTCTTCAAATCTTGGATATGATCCTCCTTTTGTCGACTTTTGACTGCAATATCGTCAACATAGCATTCGACTATTTTTCGCAAATATTCACAGAATATAGTGCTCATAGCTCGTTGATAAGTTGCTCCTACATTCTTGAGACCGAATGGTATAACTGTATAACAGTATGTACCAATCGGCGTTCTGAAAGAAGTGTGCTTCTCGTCCTCTGGAAACATTTTGATCTGATTGTACCCAGAATACCCGTCCATGAATGACATTCGTTCAAATCTACAGGTATTATCAACCATGACATCAGTGATTGGTAGAGGGAACTCGTCTTTAGGACAAGCCGCATTGAGATCGCGGAAGTCTATACATACTCTGATCTTGCCAGTCTTTTTAAGAACAGGAACAATATTAGCCACCCAATCGGGATGTTGTTCTTCTCTAATAAACCCAGAGGTAATGAGTTTATTGACTTCAGCTTCAATTGCATCCATGATGTCTGGACGAAATCGTCGCTGTTGTTGTTTGACCGGTTTAGCATTCGGCAAGATGTTGAGCTTGTGAGTTGCAATTTGAGGATCAAGCCCTGGCATATCTTCATAACTCCAAGCAAAGACATCAATGTATTCACGAATGAGTTTGATCATGTCTTTCTTATCAGTTTCTGAAAGACTTTCACTGATGAATATTGGTTTGGGAGATCCCTCTTCACCAACATCTATTTGAACAAGTTTATCTTCAGTCGGAGGTTCTTTTTGCTCGAAGCGGAACTCCCATTGATTATCTAATCTTTGGGCCCACTGTTCTGATTCAGGTGAGATTTCAAACTCTTCTTCGTCTTCATCACTTTCTTCAGAATGGTCAATGGAAACCATATTAGAAGACAGAAGGTTGCAATAGAAGTCACCGATACTCGTATCGGAATCCCAAGAAGTAGTACTAGAAGAATCAGATCTCTTATCTTCGTCAGACTCAGGATCTTCATGGATAATGTTGATGAAAGGAGTAGGAGCAGTATAACCCAATCCGCATTTCGTCCTTCCATATTTCAAAGGAGAAATCCGGACAGGCATTTTTCTTCCTTTTCCATTATTGAGGCCAGTCCTGAAGTCATAGCCCATATTTTTGATGATGTCTCTAGATTACTGACTATAACGACGTAGTTGTAATCTTCCAGTATCATCATTTTGTCATCATCTTCAAGATCAGAAGGATTTTGAGGCCCTTTGTAGAAGAATATTGGAATGTCTCCTGGCTTTCTGCTGGGAACTAGAAAGTATGAAGATTGTACAGGTTCTAGAGATATATCTGTATGAACAGTCTGTACAACTCCTATGGTTATTGTGTTCAAGTCATCTAACAGATATAAATAACTATGAACATAATTACACACATCAACGTACTGCAAAGGTGGAGACTTTTCATTAAATATAAAAGCAGTAATATTTACATTGGGAGAAGGCTGAGCCTTAGAGATTTTAGCCAAGTCAATGACTAAAGGGGGAGAAGAAGAAGAAGCTTTGTTTCGATTAAGATCGATAACAAATGGCTCAGAAGAGGTGAGCTTCCTTGAAGTTTGAGTAGGAAGAGTAGTCCGTCCTCCAACTGGAATTAGCAGAGTATCTTGTGAAGGTACAGGAACTGTAGTACGCCCACTGACAGGAATGATCAGTGTATTTTGAGTAGATGACTGAGTTAACGGAGAGATCCGTCCACTCACTGGAATGATGAAAGAATCTTCTCCAGAGGGTTTAGGAGATTGTTGCTGAGTAGTTCGACTTTTAACAGGGATTATTAAAGTCTCACTTTGTGCATCTTCTTTCTCCATAGCTTGTATGATCCTTGTATACTCTTCTTTGTACATTCGGGAATCGTTGAAATAAGCTTCAACCCCATGGAAGGGATTTATATCAGCAACTTCTTTTTGTACTCTTCCATTGCTATCAATGTATTTAAAACATTGATGAAGAGTAGAAGGCACCACATTATTTTCATGAAGAAAGGGCCTCCCCAGAAGAAGATTATAGGATCCCGCGATCTCGATCACATAGAAAGTAACTTTAGATCTGAAATCGCCTATCTGAAGCTTCAGATGAATCTTTCCCAAAGGCTCACTTCGGCTTTGATTGAATCCCAAGATAGTAATAACCGTCTTGGAGAGCTTGTGAAGAGGGATTTTTAGTTCATCCAATAAACTCTTTGGCATTATGCTTATAGCAGACCCTGGGTCAATGAGGATACGATCTATCTTCATCGTATCAATATAACCAGTGTAGTAGAGAGGTCGGTCATGTCGATTATCCTCCAGTAACATGTCGTCTTGTGTAAAGGTGATATTTGGGATAATCTCCAATACACTGTTGCAATGTAAGCAAGTGGCAGGTTCCGCATCCGGCTTCTTCAATTGTGCAAGACAAGAGTCAGCTTGTAGAAGTGCTTCACTTAACGTCTCCCGAGTTTCTTTAGAAAGACGTAGAAGTTCAAAAAGGGACATTCTAGCTGGAGTATTAGCAAGTTGAGCCAAAATGTCGAAGTTGTAAGGCTTCTGAAGTCCAAGAGGAGAAGACTTCTTGATTGGCTTATCAAACTGAGCCTGTTGTTTGCCTTCTGTTAGCACCCTGAAATTCGGGTTGATTTTTTTTCATTTTATTTATTTTCTGATTGTTTGGTTACATTAAATATTTCATTCTATTTATTTATCTGTTAGTGTACTTTTCATGCCATTGATATTTGGAGTATCAGGGATGTTCAACTCTGGAAATTCCCTTCACGAGTTTTGGAGTGGACACGATTACCTTCATGACGGTATATGGTGTCCCACCCAAACTTGTTCCCTTGTGCCCCTTTTTTTTCGCTGAACTTCGGGTCGAATTAGACCGTTCGATCAGTAATTGATTTTCCCACTTTTTTCCTTGATCATTTTCAGCGCGTTGCCATGACATTTAAATTGGAAGCGCCAGACCAGTCTTTTCCTTGAAACCAACTCCTCATTGATGATCTACTCGAGACGCTCGTCACCCATGACCTTCGTTCCCACTCATTCATGTCATTTTGGGCTCCATTTGATTCGCACAACTTTCCCGACACGTGACCCGATTTTATTTCGCGCCACGGCGTCACCTTCATTTTCCAACTTGATTTGTGGGTCCCCTGTCGACCAAAACCTGTCCGCCCCAACTATGGACATGGCCCACTTTGAGCCTACTATCTGTCCGCCACTTGTGTCCCATTTATTGGAATCCCCATGTGCTACTTATTTGCCCATGATCATCGATTCCTAATTTTAATTCGATTTTTGCACAATGTCCAATTTTGACTCAATCCGGCTCCACCGAGTCCAGTCCAGCTCCATGTTATTCTCCATCATGACATCCTCATATTTTCTTGTCCAAAAATATTAAGTGTTCTCCTACATATTTTCTCTATTTATCAGAATTTTTCTGGAATTAAATCCTATAAGAATAATCCAATATTCCTATTTAATTTGTAGCCCTTGGATTTCCCCCATCTGAATCTCCTCCATCCATTCATTCTTACAGCCTCCTCCTCATAGGGTGCCGGCCCTAACTTTGATGTTGGAACACTTTTCTCACTCCATCTTATCTTTTCTCTCCCTCCCCCTCATTTAATACTTTTCTCTCTCTCTCCCTCTCTCATTTGTACTGAACAACCAAAACCATGCAAACCATCATCACCTTCACCACTCCATCCCGATCACTCCTCTCCTCACTGGCCAGCCGACCTCACCCATGGCCGTCGGCCATGGCCACCATCTCCATCATCTCCTCCACGGCCTCTTCTCTCCTCCTTCGCGAGCCACCACCACTCCACAGCCTATCACCACCACGCCACCGACCTTGGCCGAGAACCACCCCGACCACTTCACCATGGCCCGACCATGGCAAACTCGACCACAGCCATCGCCGTGGCTCCGGCCACCCTGGCCGAGCAGCGCCTACAGCTTCTCCTTCTCCTCCATTCAAACCAACCGCACGACCACCATGACAACCTTCATCTACCCCGACCACCACTCCAACCGCTGTCACCACCGCTTCGCGCGAGCCGCTGCCACCACCAGTGGCCGCGCCCCTTGCGTCGCCATGGCAGCCACCGTACCGCACGAGCAGCGGCTGCAGCAGCGTCGCACAACAGTGGAAGCAGCCACCGCGCCTGTGCGCGCGCGAGCGGCGCTGTCGCGCCGCCTCCGGCCCCCACCGGCGTGGCCGACCCCGCCGTGGTAGCCCCCTCCCCTTGGCGATCACCATCGACCCCCTGGGTCTGCCCTCTCCTCCTCGAGCGCGACGTATAGACGATTCGTGCATTTCGCACGAAATCCCGTCGTGACGCGCGCGAAATGAAGTCCGTTTTGGCGCCCCGTCGCAGCAACTTCGTGCGCATTTTCCCGGAGATCGGACCGTTGGATCGGCGATTTCTTCACTCCGTCGCAATCTCGGTATATCCACCTTCATCCCTGTCAATTTTTGTCCGTTAATTTTATCGTTTGGTACATCAAAACCGGCCACCAAGTTGACCGTTTAAATTGTGTTAAATTTGGACAGTTTCGCGGGGCCAACTTCGTCAGCTTGTATCTCCTCCACCGCAGCTCCGTTTGGCGTGCTACCAGTTCCGGTGTGAAGCTGGTATAACCCTCTTCCTGCCCCCTTTAGATTTTATTTCAGTTTGAGCTTGTTTGATTGGTTGAATTCGACGCCAAAGTTGGTCGTCCGAATTCGTAATTTCCAACTTGTAAAATTCCATTTTTGAACACGGGACTCCAGATTTTATTTCTGACACCACCATTAGACTTGTGGCGTCGTTTTGGCATGTTTTCATATAAAATTTGTTAGATTTGGAGAACGTGGGCCCGGGCACGCATTTCGGTGCAAAGCGGGTCCCACATTCTGGGTCAACGGGTCATTTTGAGATCGGCTCATCGGAATCCAATTCCGGAGATACCGTTGAGTTCGTATCGTCATTCTGGACTCGTTGACATATAATTTGCTGAGTTTTGAGGACTTTGGCTCCGGCACGCATTTCCGTGCAAACCGGAATTCCAAGTTCTGGTCAACGGGCCAAAATGAGATCGGGTCAACGGAATCCAATTCTGGAGATACCGTTGGGTTCGTATCGACATTCTGGTTGCGTGGACATATAATTTGTTATATTTTATAGACTTGTTTTCTTGCACGTTTTTCGGTGCAAAACGACTCCGACACGGACACCGTTTTGATCCGAAATTACCTTTTTGCCCTTGTGTCCAAATTGGACCGTTGGGTAGGCTATCCTAGCTAATTTGACCTTTCTGGACACGTTGGCGATGTTCATTTCATCGTCCGACAATATTTGTTGATAATTTTTCTAAGTTTAACCTTTTTATAATTAATTAATAATTAATTCATATAATGTTCGTATTTCGGGATTAGTACAACGAAACTGAGATCAGCCAATTCCAGTGATCTCACATCGCTAAAATTGACATGTTGGACACGTGGATCACTATAATAAGATTATCAACCTTACCGATAATCTTCTTATCTCGATTTGCGTGCCGTAAGTTTCGACGTACAAATAACGAAGTACACTTTATTTTAGACTAGAATTGACCCTGATTGACCTAAGTTGACCAGTTGACCCAGAGTCAACTGTAAGTCAACACTTGACCTAGTTTAACTAGATCATTGACCGGAGTCGACCTAGAGTTGTTTGACTTAGAAGAACCTAGAATAAAATAGATTGTTGTGGATTCATTTATTACAACTTGAACACTTTGTAACCTGTGTTGCTTTAAATAGGACTCTGTGGCTTCAGTGGGACCCCTCTATACTTATCAGCTGTTCAGGTTATCGAGGCGAGTACATTCTCTGATTATTTCATATCCTGCTTAGAATTATTTCTTGCAGTAGATTACTTTACTTGTACTGTCACGTTGGTCACACGGATTGGTACTATATGGATCCCTTCTCGAGATGTTATCCTTAGGAAGCATCGGGTACTACATGTTCTGTGCGTTTCACTTACATGAAGTATCATATGCTTCATTGGTTCTTTGATCACTTACGACATATACTCTTATGATCGTAGAGTCTTCCTAGAATCCTTATCCCATTTATGGGACTACTATGTATCACCTTCGGGGTCTATCACCTTCGGGGGCTTATCACCTTCGGGGTCTACCACCTTCGGGGTCTACCACCTTCGGGGTCTACCACCTTCGGGGTCTGTTACATAGCATCATATAACATAACCTGGCTGGATCCTTGTGTATTGATTGGGGGTACGGGGGAGTCGAATTGGACATGTGAATAATACACCAGTAGTGTAGTATCAGAATCTTTTCCATAGTGTAGCATCAGAATCTCCTATGCCATTTACATGTTCATATTGTACTCTGATTCACTAGTCACTGCTAGTTCCCTATGTATAGTAGATATTTCTATTACAGTTCTCTCTCTGTTTACATACTGCATTCTTTCAGTACTTGTATCTTACTTTACTGCATGAATATATTTTCTAACCTGCGATGAACTGTTGAGATGTAATGTGCTCGTTCCAGTCCTGACTGGACCTGTTGATAAATTTTACAGATAGCCTGGAGGTGCCTGCTAGCCTAGAGGAGACACAGTAGGGGTTATTTAGGTAGTTATTTCATTTTGTCTGGAGTTGTATTTACTTTGTGGATTACTGTATCTGTATTGAGTTTTGAGATGTATTTCTGAGTTTATGTATCTTAGACACTTAGGCTTCTATCTCCTGTATCTCTTTTGGATTTCATGTTTTATCTATCTTTATCATGCTCTACCTTAGATGTGATTGAGTCTGTATCTGCTATGTCACCCCCATTCGGGGAGTATAAACTATTTAGTGTTATACTGTTAGATGCATTGAGACCTAGGACAACGTTCTACCGCCGACACTGCGGCGTAGGCTGGGCGTTGTTACGTTCTCGTGCCCTAACGCTAGGGTGCGGGTCGTGACACGTTTTTAGTGGTGGCCCATGCAGGTCGAGACTAAAGTGTAGTGGTATTCGAACTAGAGTACCACTACAGCCTGCAGTAGGATTAGGATATATTTTGAAGGTACTCAATCACAGATAGGAACCCTTGAGAGATTCCTGGGACGACCCTGGAGAATCTTATTTAACTTCGATTTGAAAACTCTATTTTCCCCTTGATTTAATTTATTTTACTTTTGTTGTTAAATTTGATTTTTATGGATTATTGTTGAATTTGAGTTTGTATTTATTTTAATGGAAGATTTTCGAATTTTGAATTTTGACGATAGCTGTTGCATTTGAGTTTGTATTTTGATGGATTTAGTTCATTTTGAATTTTCATGTTCGTTAATAAATTTTGATTTGATTTTTGAGTATTCATTGTTGATTAATTTAATTTTTGGCAAGATGAAATTATATGGGCTAGGTCATCTATGTTATGGAATCTAGTCTTCTATAGTCACATTAGCCAGCATGGTGAGGACATATAGTCTGACTCTGGATATATTTCTCGGGTGTGGGAATTTAAGGTTTTCGCAGCCAAGCATGCGGCACCGCGAAAATGTTAAATACCATGATTTTAGAGATATGTGCATAAGTCAAGGACTCTGTGATTATCGTAGCCTTGCTTACTAGTATGACGAGGATTTAGAGTACCATGATTTTGGATAGACGCATATGATTATCAGATTGTGCTTAAAATATTTTGAACATGTTTTCTTACTGTTTCTCAGTCATTCAAAAAAAGGAATTATTGTTTGTTGTTTTGGCTAGTTTCTTGTCATTTAACTTAAGAGTATGTTTAGTTGTTTTCATAAACCTTTGTGTAACTTCTTGCTGTGAGTTCTTCTTAATACAATGAATCGATAAATTTGTTAGACTTTATCTTGGATTTGATAATTTAACTCTGGATTTCAGAACGGTTTCTTCTTTAAACAGATTTTATCATTATTCCTTCTTGCCATTTTTCTTGTATTAGATAATAATAAAATTGTCTTGATTTCGTCAATCACCTGCTTGCAATCTTGGTAGGAATCTAAATGTTAGTCTTAACGTAGAATTAATTTTATTGGGACATGAGAATATGTATATGAATATGTATATCAGACATTTGCCTAACACGTATGCATGCTACACTTGATTTTTCTACATATCTAGATACATATTGATATGTTGTTGATGTCCAAATTTTCATAACCAATGTTTCTGGTTCTCTGCTTTTCCGTGTTTAAGTTCGTAATTTTTTAAATATAAATTTCATATTATTATTTAGATTTACGTCACTGCACATGTATGTTATACGTAGGGTTTCAATTCAAAAGAATTTGGTTGAAAATTGTGTTTAAACTTGTCAATTTAAGACTGTGTACATATTAACTCTTAATACTGAATTCCAAATGTTTAGTTTAAATTACTGTTTTATTTCTTAAATGTAATATTTAGAGCTGTGTACATTGTTGTTTGTAGGGATATAAATTTAGGTTTCATATTCTTACTTGTTAGTTTGTGATAAACTTTGAGTTGGATTTTAATGTTCAAATTTTTCCAAAATTCTGAAAACTAGTTACATGTTAACATTTTTACATTGATTTCCATGTTTAGTTAAATTCAGATCTAATATGTAATATTGAACTGTATGCGTAGATAAATGTATTGGTAATATGATTAGGGTTTCATTTCTATCATGGTAGGATGTATTGGGAGCATTGAGATAGTTGTGATGTTTCAAACTCCTAAATTTTGGAATTGCATTATGTTCATATTTTCCATGGTTTAAATGTTAGCTTGTTTTCAGATTTTATATGTAAATGTTGAACTAAAACCTGGTTAACTTTTAATACTAAGCTATAACCCTGTACAAGGACATACACACACACCCTAACTTAGTATACCCTGTCATGTAACCTAATTTTTCCTCTCTATGTTATGATCATGTATCTATATAGATATATATAGCGTTTATACATCTATGTTATAATTTGTATAGATACATAACTAAATCTCTACCTCTTTATAGATGTATATGGTTAGCCATGCATGTTATGATTAAATAGGTTGTATATTGTAGATTGTTAAACCATATGCCATGAGTAATGTAACTGGATAGCTATTGTTTGAAACCCAAATTCTTGTTTACACTTTCATGTATATTCACGTACACACACGCCTACTATCTAACCGTATGAACCTGTTCACATACACCCATACACACACAAACCACCTAATATTACATGATGCTAGTTTTTCCTCTCTAATGCTCTCTATATTATATAATGTGATTAGATTTCAATGCAAGTGATTTTCAATTCCTTAATTTTCAATTTGATTTTTTTGTCCCCTTTTAGATGATTGGTGGTTGTCTTTCTTTATTTTGATGAGTACCAGTTTTCATACGGGGTGGTAGACAACCTTGTAGTTTTGATGGTTGTTGTTTCTGCATCTTTTCTCGTTTAGCACCCTGGATTTGCTTGTGTGTTTGATACCCTATGACCAATTCGGTTAGCATGACTAGTATACCTAGATGAGACTTTCACTACCACCGTATGCCATGACCCTGTATGCCGTTCTTTTATTTGATGGTATGATTTGTTTAAGTTCTGGGACTTTGATTGTGGAGGTTTGACCTAGAGGGAGTAGGGACATTTTAATTTCGAGGACGAAATTTTTATAAGGTGGGTAGGATGTTAGCACCCTGAAATTCGGGTTGATTTTTTTTCATTTTATTTATTTTCTGATTGTTTGGTTACATTAAATATTTCATTCTATTTATTTATCTGTTAGTGTACTTTTCATGCCATTGATATTTGGAGTATCAGGGATGTTCAACTCTAGAAATTCCCTTCACGAGTTTTGGAGTGGACACGATTACCTTCATGACGGTATATGGTGTCCCACCCAAACTTGTTCCCTTGTGCCCCTTTTTCTTCGCTGAACTTCGGGTCGAATTAGACCGTTCGATCAGTAATTGATTTTCCCACTTTTTTCCTTGATCATTTTCAGCGCGTTGCCATGACATTTAAATTGGAAGCGCCAGACCAGTCTTTTCCTTGAAACCAACTCCTCATTGATGATCTACTCGAGACGCTCGTCACCCATGACCTTTGTTCCCACTCATTCATGTCATTTTGGGCTCCATTTGATTCGCACAACTTTCCCGACACGTGACCCGATTTTATTTCGCGCCACGGCGTCACCTTCATTTTCCAACTTGATTTGTGGGTCCCCTGTCGACCAAAACCTGTCCGCCCCAACTATGGACATGGCCCACTTTGAGCCTACTATCTGTCCGCCACTTGTGTCCCATTTATTGGAATCCCCATGTGCTACTTATTTGCCCATGATCATCGATTCCTAATTTTAATTCGATTTTTGCACAATGTCCAATTTTGACTCAATCCGGCTCCACCGAGTCCAGTCCAGCTCCATGTTATTCTCCATCATGACATCCTCATATTTTCTTGTCCAAAAATATTAAGTGTTCTCCTACATATTTTCTCTATTTATCAGAATTTTTCTGGAATTAAATCCTATAAGAATAATCCAATATTCCTATTTAATTTGTAGCCCTTGGATTTCCCCCATCTGAATCTCCTCCATCCATTCATTCTCACAGCCTCCTCCTCATAGGGTGCCGGCCCTAACTTTGATGTTGGAACACTTTTCTCACTCCATCTTATCTTTTCTCTCCCTCCCCCTCATTTAATACTTTTCTCTCTCTCTCCCTCTCTCATTTGTACTGAACAACCAAAACCATGCAAACCATCATCACCTTCACCACTCCATCCCGATCACTCCTCTCCTCACTGGCCAGCCGACCTCACCCATGGCCGTCGGCCATGGCCACCATCTCCATCATCTCCTCCACGGCCTCTTCTCTCCTCCTTCGCGAGCCACCACCACTCCACAGCCTATCACCACCACGCCACCGACCTTGGCCGAGAACCACCCCGACCACTTCACCATGGCCCGACCATGGCAAACTCGACCACAGCCATCGCCGTGGCTCCGGCCACCCTGGCCGAGCAGCGCCTACAGCTCCTCCTTCTCCTCCATTCAAACCAACCGCACCACCACCATGACAACCTTCATCTACCCCGACCACCACTCCAACCGCTGTCACCACCGCTTCGCGCGAGCCGCCGCCACCACCAGTGGCCGCGCCCCTTGCGTCGCCATGGCAGCCACCGTGCCGCGCGAGCAGCGGCTGCAGCAGCGTCGCACAACAGTGGAAGCAGCCACCGCGCCTGTGCGCGCGCGAGCGGCGCTGTCGCGCCGCCTCCGGCCGCCCACCGGCGTGGCCGACCCCGCCGTGGTGGCCCCCTCCCCTTGGCGATCACCATCGACCCCCTGGGTCTGCCCTCTCCTCCTCGAGCGCGACGTATAGACGATTCGTGCATTTCGCACGAAATCCCGTCGTGACGCGCGCGAAATGAAGTCCGTTTTGGCGCCCCGTCGCAGCAACTTTGCGCGCGTTTTCCCGGAGATCGGACCGTTGGATCGGCGATTTCTTCACTCCGTCGCAATCTTGGTATATCCACCTTTATCCCTGTCAATTTTCGTCCGTTAATTTTATCGTTTGGTACATCAAAACCGGCCACCAAGTTGACCGTTTAAATTGTGTTAAATTTGGACAGTTTCGCGGGGCCAACTTCGTCAGCTTGTATCTCCTCCACCGCAGCTCCGTTTGGCGTGCTACCAGTTCCGGTGCGAAGCTGGTATAACCCTCTTCCTGCCCCCTTTAGATTTCATTTCAGTTTGAGCTTGTTTGATTGGTTGAATTCGACGCCAAAGTTGGTCGTCCGAATTCGTAATTTCCAACTTGTAAAATTCCATTTTTGAACACGGGACTCCAGATTTCATTTCTGACACCACCATTAGACTTGTGGCATCGTTTTGGCATGTTTTCATATAAAATTTGTTAGATTTGGAGAACGTGGGCCCGGGCACGCATTTCGGTGCAAAGCGGGTCCCACATTCTGGGTCAACGGGTCATTTTGAGATCGGCTCATCGGAATCCAATTCCGGAGATACCGTTAAGTTCGTATCGTCATTCTGGACTCGTTGACATATAATTTGCTGAGTTTTGAGGACTTTGGCTCCGGCACGCATTTCCGTGCAAACCGGAATTCCAAGTTCTGGTCAACGGGCCAAAATGAGATCGGGTCAACGGAATCCAATTCTGGAGATACCGTTGGGTTCGTATCGACATTCTGGTTGCGTGGACATATAATTTGTTATATTTTATAGACTTGTTTTCTTGCACGTTTTTCGGTGCAAAACGGCTCCGACACGGACACCGTTTTGATCCGAAATTACCTTTTTGCCCTTGTGTCCAAATTGGACCGTTGGGTAGGCTATCCTAGCTAATTTGACCTTTCTGGACACGTTGGCGATGTTCATTTCATCGTCCGACATTATTTGTTGATAATTTTTCTAAGTTTAACCTTTTTATAATTAATTAATAATTAATTCATATAATGTTCGTATTTTGGGATTAGTACAACGAAACTGAGATCAGCCAATTCCAGTGATCTCACATCGCTGAAATTGACATGTTGGACACGTGGATCACTATAATAAGATTATCAACCTTACCGATAATCTTCTTATCTCGATTTGCGTGCCGTAAGTTTCGACGTACAAATAACGAAGTACACTTTATTTTAGACTAGAATTGACCCTGATTGACCTAAGTTGACCAGTTGACCCAGAGTCAACTGTAAGTCAACACTTGACCTAGTTTGACTAGATCATTGACCGGAGTCGACCTAGAGTTGTTTGACTTAGAAGAACCTAGAATAAAATAGATTGTTGTGGATTCATTTATTACAACTTGAACACTTTGTAACCTGTGTTGCTTTAAATAGGACTCTGTGGCTTCAGTGGGACCCCTTTATACTTATCAGCTGTTCAGGTTATCGAGGCGAGTACATTCTCTGATCATTTCATATCCTGCTTAGAATTATTTCCTGCAGTAGATTACTTTACTTGTACTGTCACGTTGGTCACACGGATTGGTACTATATGGATCCCTTCTCGAGATGTTATCCTTAGGGAGCATCGGGTACTACATGTTCTATGCGTTTCACTTACATGAAGTATCATATGCTTCATTGGTTCTTTGATCACTTACGACATATACTCTTATGATCGTAGAGTCTTCCTAGAATCCTTATCCCATTTATGGGACTACTATGTATCACCTTCGGGGTCTATCACCTTCGGGGGCTTATCACCTTCGGGGTCTACCACCTTCGGGGTCTACCACCTTCGGGGTCTACCACCTTCGGGGTCTGTTACATAGCATCATATAACATAACCTGGCTGGATCCTTGTGTATTGATTGGGGGTACGGGGGAGTAGAATTGGACATGTGAATAATACACCAGTAGTATAGTATCAGAATCTTTTCCATAGTGTAGCATCAGAATCTCCTATGCCATTTACATGTTCATATTGTACTCTGATTCACTAGTCACTGCTAGTTCCCTATGTATAGTAGATATTTCTATTACAGTTCTCTCTCTGTTTACATACTGCATTCTTTCAGTACTTGTATCTTACTTTACTGCATGAATATATTTTCTAACCTGCGATGAACTGCTGAGATGTAATGTGCTCGTTCCAGTCCTGACTGGACCTGTTGATAAATTTTACAGATAGCCTGGAGGTGCCTGCTAGCCTAGAGGAGACACAGTAGGGGTTATTTAGGTAGTTATTTCATTTTGTCTGGAGTTGTATTTACTTTGTGGATTACTGTATCTGTATTGAGTTTTGAGATGTATTTCTGAGTTTATGTATCTTAGACACTTAGGCTTCTATCTCCTGTATCTCTTTTGGATTTCATGTTTTATCTATCTTTATCATGCTCTACCTTAGATGTGATTGAGTCTGTATCTGCTATGTCACCCCCATTCGGGGAGTATAAACTATTTAGTGTTATACTGTTAGATGCATTGAGACCTAGGACAGCGTTCTACCGCCGACACTGCGGCGTAGGCTGGGCGTTGTTACGTTCTCGTGCCCTAACGCTAGGGTGCGGGTCGTGACACGTTCCTCCAGATCCGTAGGCTTGGGAGGAACAAGTTCAGTGGATGATTCTTCTTCAGGAGGAACATTAGGAGCATCTTTAGCATCTGAAGGGATATCAGTAGGATCTTCAGGATTTTTAGAATAATCCTTTAGGTAAGGTTTCCCCGTTCGAGTAGCACTAACAAGTGCTTCTTCTTTGTCTTTTGGCTCTGTGTCAGAGGTAGACCCAAGAGAAGTTATATGACATGACTTGATCTTTCCAGCCTTCTTGGATTTTTGAGAAGAAATCTTTTGAGGAGAAGGCAATTCAAAATCTGCCACTAGATCAGGATGGATCCACATGATTTCCCCTGTTTCCAAAGTGATTGGCACTAATCCTTCAGACTGTGGAGGAGGAAGATTCACTAAGTCAAGAGTTGCCTTGGGAATAGGAACAATCCTACTTTCAAGGAGTTGAGGAGGGAAATCTCTAAATTGCATAGAGATGACGTTGGAGGTGACGGTCTTCTCTTTTGGAGTAAGAGAGATAGCTCCAGATTTAATCATTTCTTGGATCTTTCCTTTCAGTACATAATATGTACGAATTGTATGACCCAGCATTCTGTGATATGGACAGTATTTATGATGATCTGTCTTACCAGCTTCATCAGGTTTCTTGATCTCTGGTAATTGTATTTTATTACCTTTCAGCAGACATTCAAAGATACCAAGGACATCGTCGTCGTCAAAAGAATATTCTTCTCTGGGGCGAGGTATTCTTGATTGTTGAGTTGTAGAGGCAGGAGTTTGAACATTTGATGCACCTTTGCTCTGAAGATTAACTTCAAGAGTTTCTTTTCCTTTGCGAGCATTATTTTTATTGTTAGCACCTTGTCCTGTTTCTTTAGGAGTCATCTGCACTCCTAAACCTTTGAAGGTTTCAGCACTGATTTCTGCAACTTTAGCACTGACTATGAAGGACGGCCAATCTTAAAATTGAGTGGACCCTGTCCACATACTGATGATTGGCAACAAGTTTGATTTGCACGTGTCAATGGTGACAGCATCAGGAGTTCCAAGAGGCATCTTCAGAGCTTCTCTTCAAAACCGTTCAATGTATTCCTCTGTAGATTCATTATTTTTCTGCTTGATTCTAATAAGAGCAGACATAGTCATGTCATTAAGCCCTTCATAGAACCTTTCAAGAAACATCTGTTTGAAACCAGCAAATGAGGTAATACTCCCATCTGGGAGACTTCTATACCATTCATAAGCCGTTCCCTTGAGACATCCAATAAATACCCGAGTAAGGAGGGCATCACTTGGTTGCAGTTGATCAGTCATCACTTCAAAGTGATTGATAAACTGACTTGGAGAAGTGGTTCCATCATAGAATGAGATAGTAGGAGGCTTGTATTTAGGAGGATATGATACTTGCTTCCATTCTATCGGATAAGGCTGCTTGATGCCTATCCTTTGTAAACCATCCTTCTGTTTGAATGCCTCGAATTGAGTTTTGAGATTCTTCAATTCTTCAGAGACAACTTCCGAAGATTGTGGAGTTGTGGCTTGTAGAGAATAGTTGGGAGGAGGAACAGCATTGTAAGCACTACCCCCAGCTCCAGAGAGACTAGGATTTGGTTGAGCAGGTCCAGGAGTATTGGATTGTACTGCTGGAGGAACTTGTACTGGACTTATATCAGTATCAACTGGTATGGCATCTGATACAGTCTGTCGATTTTGCAACTGAGCTGTCATGAGTTCATACATCGACTTCATTGTGTCAGTCATAGACTTCATTTGCTGTTCCAAAGAAGCAATTCTTTGATCTTGAGGAGTCAAGGAAGAAGAAGGTTCATCAGTATTCCCATCAACCATGTAAGTCGTGACTGTATGAGGGATTATTGATGAACTAGTAGATGTTGTATGCTCTGAATCATTGCTTCGTGTATCAAAGTCAACTATAGGAGAATTACCCCCAGTAGGAAGAGGTGGGAAGTTAGATTCTCCAAGAAATTCAGAATCAATTTAAGGGATCAAATTTCTTTGACTAGAAGCGAGGACTCTTGCTCTGGTGTTTCTATATACTCCATCTGGACTATCAACTCTACCCCCGGTGTCCCGAGAAGTCATGTTGACAGAGGCAAACAAAGGCTCATCTTCATCAGGCCTAGGTTCATACTGAATCCTATTAAAGACAGACTGTCGTTTATTTTGACATCTGCATTGCATTGTGACTCTTGGCTGGAAGTCACATTCATGATCACCATGGTCTTGAACTGTTGATTCACATCTGCACTGAATTATGACTCTTGGATAGAAGTCACATTCAGCATGTTCCTTTGATATAGAATTACCCCTTCTCTTCTGTTGAAGATATTCCCGTAAATCTGTTTGTGAAGATTGAGGAGTATACTTCCTGTTCTTGGGTCTTGATGGCTCTTGATTATACAAAGAGTGATTAATGTGAGCCACATAATTTCTTGCATACTCTGCATCTGGATCTTTTATCTTTATATCCAATTGGTATGGTTTCTTAACACCAGAAGTGCTGAGTTTTGTTCTTACATCAGTGGAAGGTAACACATTAATTTTGGAAACATGGAGTTTTCCTTCCATTGATCTGGATATTTGCAGAGAAGGAAGAGTTAAACCACTCCCTTGATTAGGAGTTGGTAACAGACCCTCTTTAATGGACAGATTCTGTGCCCAATTTGAAGAAATCAAAGAAGAAGACATTAAGGAATGTTTCTTCTTAGACTCATTCAGATTTTGAGACATAGAATGTCCAGAAGGAAGAGTAGTCAAAAGACCATCTTCTTTCCTTTGACTAACAAAAGTATCAGTCAAAGCTGTTCCTGAAGTAAAAACTACAGGAGCAGAAGAAACAACTAAAGAGTTATTCCTTTTCGAAGGGACTTTATGTGGAAGACCACCCCCAGTTCTAGTAGAACTCGGTGAAGAAGAAGAGATAACTAAGGAGCTATTCTTCTCTGATGAAATACACGCTGAAACAGACTTGGTTAAAGAACCAGAGCTGTTAGCGTGATTTTTGATTTTAGAATTACACGCTGGAACAGATTCGGCTAAGGAGCCAGTACTGTCAGCGTGACTTTTAAATGTGGGTTTGCATACTGGAATAGATTTGGCTAAGGAGCCAGTACTATCAGCGTGACTTTTAGAGTTGAATTTGCACGCTGGAACAGATTTGGGTAAGGAGCCAGTACTGTCAGCATGACTTTTAGAGTTGAATTTGCACGCTAGAACAGATTCGGCTAAGGAGCCAGTACTGTCAGCGTGACTTTTAGAGTTGAATTTGCACGCTGGAACAGATTCGGCTAAGGAGCCAGTACTGTCAGCGTGACTTTTAGAATTGAATTTGCACGCTGGAACAGATTCGGCTAAGGAGCCAGTACTGTCAGCGTGACTTTTAGTTACTGTCATCTTCGAGCGCACAAGAGTGTGCGTGCTTGCAGTGGAGTTCTTGCCAGTATTAGGAGTAGACACTGTGGTAGAGACTTCACCATTGACTGCCAACTGATTCTTAGGGACATAGACAGAGTGTCTCTTCGACTTGGCAGTGATGATGGAGGCTGGAGTGGACTTGCCACCCTTAGCCCGCTGCATTTCTTCATAGGCGAGTTGATCGAATTTGATCGTCATCACCTTCTTCGTCGAGCCGATTGACGAAGTGTCGCATTGAGTTGTTACCATCTCAGAAGAGGAGATGGTTTTTCCCAGCAGAGTCGCCAATTTGTTTTCCATAAAGAAATTCTCTTTATTTGTTGTGTTTCTGGGAAAATTACAACTGTAGGAATCCGATCTAGAAGACGATCGCTTTATCCCTTGGACTATGCGAAGAAGAAAAGCTCTCAAAATTTTGACAGTAGATATCAATGTATCTGTACAATGAATGAGAAAAAGAACTCTATTTATAGAGTCAAAACAGTAACTGAAAAGATAACTACCTCACCACTGGTGCACTTGAAAAGTCACGCAGACTCTAAATACACGCAGGGTTAGTGAGTAGTTACTAGACGTGGCCCGTAACTGTTGGACACATGGCATCAGTGCATGGGTCGTGTGCAAGTTACTGGGCACGGAGAGAGAGCTCGGTGGCATGGCTGCCACGTACTCCAGTTGAAATGAAATCCACGCTGACTTGCTGAAGGCAAAAATCCACGCAGATTCGTTGACACAGACTCGTCGAAGGCGAAATCCACGCAAGCTTTGAAGAAGAATACTTCAGAATTCACGCAGGCTTTGAGAAGAATAACTCAAAAAGTCACGCAATGTTTTGAGGAAGGAGAAGGTTCAGAATCCACGCAAACCGCCAGCTGTCTTGATTTGGCATGCTTCGTCTGACACAAAATCTCTGACATTGATTATATTGTCAGCCGCATTAAATGAAGATAAGACCCAAAGTCACGCCAACTTGGTGAAGAGTGAGTCTTGCTAAGGAAGATTTTGAAAATCACGCAAAAGACGGCTGTGATCTCTCGATTTCTGTGCATACGTAGCATATGAGGAGACGTTTCTCGACTGTTGTGTTGTCAGTCATTATGATTCTGACGTATGGCTGAGCTGTCTCTGCGTGACTTTTAAAGGAGATGGCCAGGCAGAACTTAGCGTATCTTTTGTGCTGCTTCTTGGATCACTCTGCGTGACTTGTTCTGATCAACTCAGCGTGACTTCATTTTTGAGGCCTACACATATATTTAAAAAAAAATAAGATTTGGACATAAATATAATATTATAGTATTTTATATTCATTAACAAATTTTAGTTTTATATTTTCACGAGGTTAAGGATTTTACCCCTAATATATATATATATATATATATATATATATATATATATATATATATATATATATATATATATCTAAAAAAAATATATTTCATATATATCTAAATTATTTTCACTAATAAAATATAGTTTTCTTTTACGTGGTAAATTTATTTCGACAAACTGATAGTATTAGCCTAAAAATAATTATATATTTTAAGTATTTATCTAACAAAATATTCTTTTCAAAATTATTATATATAACTATTTTCAAGTATTTATGTGAATTATTTGAACTCCTAAATATATAGTTTCTAAAAATAATATGTACACCTTCCTTCGATATTCCTCTTGTCCATAACAAATCCCCTTTTTCCTATTCCCTCACCAATTCTGTACATCCTCCTATCGACCCTAACTATTTTGATTATTCCGGACCCAATGGAACCGTCCGTATCACCATCAGAGGTCGCCTTGCGTACTTGTAACACCAAAGTCAAATCCGTGCCACATTCATCATCGCAGCACATCAGGTGATACTACCAGGCAAGATACCTTGCCATTAGCTATTTATTTTACTTTAGCTCATATTCGTGCATTTATTCATTATTTATTTTATGTAAAATAAACTGTGATACATGGCGTAATTAGATAGAATTTTACTGTTTAGTTCTATTTCCTGCTATGTATTATTTTTTTATACATTGAACTTAGAGTTAAGGGACCACCCTTTGTGTGTTGCATTCATAGGCCTTGACACATTTTTACTACTGAGTTGCGAGTCACATGTAGAACTCGAACATGCGTGACTGGCTGGCCACCGATACGTATAAGCCGTGCGATAGGAATAACCGCTAATAGAGGTTGCATGCTTAGTTTGACTTAGCGGTTAATAGAGGTTACATGTGTTGTGGATACAGCATAGTACGCATTGGGCGGGGAGGACAATACCTTAGCGTATAGGCTACTATACACTTTACCTTTTGTAACCCGTGAGCTCCGCCGGAGACGTGGGTGAGATTACCCATGATTACTAACGGCCACTGACGTTCTGCGGAACGTTATGCTCTTATTGATTGGGCCTCGGTGCCCCAAGGGGGGACTATGCCTATCCCATTTTAGTCAGGGCCCATGCGTTAGAGGATGTTCTTAAAACTGCATTCACTTAGATTGGTTAGGCACCCTTATCCGTTAGGTATGAGTACTCTTGGTTTGGGTACTTGTATCTGACCGTGGCTTAGAACAATAACTTGTCGTGGATTAGTTCACCACATCTTGTCCTTGTTTGGTTGTAGGTGTGGCTTACTACTCCGATGAGAAGGTATTGAACCTTGTTGGGGTCCGGATATGTCACGTCCCGATTCCGTCGAATCGATAGTCGTCCCCCGGACGTGATGCCGTATGAACCTAATTTGCGATCGCACAAGGCATAGTCATAAGGTAATCCGAGACACGAGATCTAAGAGAGTACGCAGACAAATTGATTCACACAATAAGTAAAGGAAACTTGATCTTTATTGATAATGAACATCTTTTACAGACTCCGATACAAGACTCATTGCCGCACGGGCTACAACATGACCCGATTACAAAAGAGTGCCGATGAGATAGCCGTTCCATACATTGCACACATCCCTCAATATACAACAAAGTACTCCAGTGACCTGGATGAGAGGGACGCTGAGTCATCTTCTTTGGACTGTCGAGAGCCTTCAAAAGTGGAGTCACAGAAAAAGTCTTCGACGTGCGGCCGAAGCTTCAAAATCACGAACGCCGCCGAGCTAGCTGGCGCATCCTTCCTGGTTCGCGGAACCTGCAAAGTGCGAGGATCAGTACGAGCACATGTACTGGCGAATGGCTAATTAAATCCAAGCTCTATATTTGATTTAAGAAGTTTTATAAAACATGTTTGCTATCATTCTACGTGATCTTTCTAACCATCCTGATCAATTACATGTTAACATGTTTTGAGGCAAGCATATGAAATTGTATAACATTAAGCAACTATTATTTTCATCCCGTATCACGTGCATTTGTTAAGCCGTGGAAGGGTGTGAAGGCCACTGGCAATGTCAAGCCATTGCGGACTATAGACGGGTTAGACGATGACACTTTCGCGGCGGGTAGCGAGCCCTATGCGAAAGTTCTCGAATAACCCATGCCGATGAAGGGTTGGCGCTTGCTATTCTCGTTCCTCCCAGGCCGGATCAGTTCCTTGGCCTAGGCAACCGTTCGAGGAAACTATACCTTGTCGATAAGTTGTCTAATGACCGTTTTGCTTACTTAGCTGTATCGTTGCGATAAACGTTAATCGATTCATTCATTGCTTTGCATAGGCTAAGTGGATTTGTATAAGGAACATGTTTTCTATTTTCAATACCAGCAGTTGATAACAAGTGTTTCGTGAAGAATCGTGCTACGATTTCTTTGATTCTACACTATTATGACAAGCATTCATTTTATTTCACATATTGAGTTTTGAAGTAGAAGGACGAGGCGAAGGAGGTCAGCCACTCGCCTTAGAATTTTTTCAAGTGAGCGACTGGTTGGCTGCGCTGACGTCGCCTACGCGATCACCTGCAATCGCATAAGCAACTGATTAGAACACTGTGAAATTCAAGAAATTTTGATAGGAATGCGAAGCTCGAAAACGCAAGTCAAGAAAATCTATAGGAAACATTCACGAAAAATGCATTCACGAAAACAAAGCCAAAGCCAAATCAAGTACGGCATGAAAATCAGAGCAACGGGAGGTCTCTTCCGACTCAGCCGCAGAGCCAATTCTCGAGGCGCAACCCGCTGAATACGGGATTTGGTTCCGAAGAAGCCATTCCATAACATGGAATTGATCTTAATTCAACCGTTCCCGTTCGATCGACTCGGCCGATTCTGACCTATCGGTCCTGACCAAATCGATAGCGACAGTGTTCCTTTCTCGCGTACCCCGTGGACGAAAACGGGGCACGATGTACGGACCTGGCACTATACCATAACCAACTAATAAAAAGTTTCATCCTCGAAACTTAAGGATAGAACCTACCTCTACGAGAACAATGACGGAAATTTTTCCTTCATTTCTGATCCAAGCTCCTACGTCGACTCTTCAACCGAATGGTTCCTCCAGAGGACGCGGACAAGGGGGATCACTTGATTTCACAGCAGCTTATCCTTGCGTTCTATGATTTGAACTGGCTCTTCAATGTAGGATAAGTCGGACTTTAGCTCCAGCTGGCTAAAATCTACCACTTGGCTCGGGTCGTGCACGTACTTCCGCAGTTGAGAGACATGGAAGATATTGTGTACATCTTCAAGCACCGGTGGTAGGGCAATTTTATAGGCCACTGGGGCGACCCGTTCGAGTATTTCGAACGACCCAACGAATCTCGGGCTCAACTTTCCTTTCGCGCCAAATTGAGTAACTCCCCGCATGGGTGACACCTTGAGAAATACGTGATCACCTTCTTGAAAATCGAGGGGTCGACGATGAACGTCCGCATAGCTTTTTTGATGACTCTGCGCGATCTTTAATCTTTCCCGAATGAGCCGAATCTTCTGCACGGTCTGTTCTACCAGTTCCGGACCGAGAATCTGTCGCTCTTCGACTTCGTCCCAGCAAATGGGTGATCGGCACTTGTGCCCGTACAAGGCTTCATACGGCACCATTTGAATGTTGGATTGATAGCTATTGTTGTATGCAAATTTGGCCAGAAATAGATGATTGTCCCAGCTTGATTTGAAGTCAATTGCGCAGAGTCGTAGCATGTCTTCGAGAATCTAATTGACGCGCTCCTTTGGCCGTCGGTCTGAGGATGGTAAGCTGAGCTGAACTGTAACTTGGTACCCAATGCCGACTGAAGGCTACTCCAGAATCGCGACTTGAACCTTGAATACCGATCAAAGACGATGGATACTGGAACTCCGTACAGCCGTACTATCTCATCAAGATATATCTGTGCCAGGCGATCAACGCTCTAAGTAACTTTGATGGCAATAAAGTGCGCTGACTTGGTTAATCGATCGACGATGACCCAGATGGCATCATTTCCCTGCGACGTCTTAGGCAGACCAACAATAAAATCCATGCATATGTGCTGCCACTTCCATTCCAGAATCGGCAGATTCTGCATCTCCCCGCCCGGTCTCTAGTGCTCAGCTTTGACCTGCTGACAGGCCATACATTGTGACACGAAAAGTGCCACATCTCTTTTCATCCTGTACCACCAGAAGTTTGTGCGGAGGTCCTTGTACATCTTTGTACTGCCAGGATGCAAGGTGTACTTCGTGTAGTGCGCCTCCGACAATATCTTCTTTCTAAGTTCTGAATCATCCGGAACGTATAGCCTACCCCTCAATCGAAGCATGCCGGTCTCGTCTTTCGCAAAGTCGGTCGTCTTACCCGTCGAGATTAGCTCTCGCATCTTCTTCCGGTATGGATCGTCCTTCTGAGCGGTCTTGATCTTTGCTTGCAAACTCGACTCTAACTGTAACTTTGCTAACTACACATTCCAGAATCGGACTCGGAGGTCGATGCCCATCTCTTCTAGGTCACGTAGCAGTCTGCGGTCGATGGATAGCGAGGTAATGTACTTCCGACTCAAAGCGTCCGCCATAACATTTCTCTTTCTCGGCGTATAGTCGATGGTCAAGTCGTAATCTTTGATTAGTTCCAGCCAACGCCTTTGCCGCAAGTTCAGTTCCTTCTGCGTGAATAGATACTTGAGGCTCTTGTGATCGGTATAGATCGTGCATGCCAAGCCATAAAGATAGTGACGCCATAATTTCAATGCAAACACAATCGACGCTAACTCCAGGTCATACGTAGGATAGTTCTTCTCGTGCGGCTTTAGCTGTCGGGAAGCAAAAGATATCACCTTGTTCCGCTGTATCAGCACACACCCCAATGTTAGGGTTATATACTAAAAGCATCACTTTTTTAGTAACCTTATTTCCTTAAATTTTGAATGAGAATCATATGGGCAAATGTTTGCATATTGTATTTATTACAAGTGTTAATGCAAATGTCTGATATTCTATATTGTAGATAATATGGTGTGTGGTGTCACACAGAAGATCATATTATCAGTTCCCTATGGAGTATATAAATAGTTCACAACCTAGATGGACTTGGACAATCTATTGGAAAGGTTGTAGTGTAATCTGGTATTAGTCTATCTTGACTATATGTTTACACTAGTACACTGTGTGTATTGAACAGGACCACCTGAGGTTGTTCTCTTTGTACTGACTACATAAGAGAACAAATACCTCTGTTATTATGGATGCTTGTGCTCTTAACCCGGATATATTAACAGACATGTATATGCAGTGTGCATTATTTTGACTCGTAAAAGAGTGAGATTCATTATGGTTCAACAACCTCTATGAATTGGGTAATAACATTTTATGTATGATGGGCTGTTGATTATAAATGGAATCCATGTCCCGATACATCGGGTTGATGATGTCCTCTTAAGGAGCTCATAAGGATTGTCATGTAAACCCTGCAGGTGGATTACATCCGACATGACAAATAAAGTTGAGCGGTACTACCTAAGGATAAAAGATGTCGAATCAATATAGTTGTCAGTAACTTAATTTGATCGACGGACATACGATATCTTAACATGGGGAGCCAAACGAGCATATAATAAAAGGAGCCTACAAACATAATTTGGGATTAGGGAGGTAGTGCAACAATAGCTCATTAGTGGACCGAGCTATTATTAATGGGCCTAGATTGTGTGTTCGGGCTGAACACGGGATATCCAGATCCGATAGAAGGCCTAACCCTAATTTTTCCTCATGGTCCCTGCCGTAGCCTATATATATCCTCTATTCTCTGGCCACCATAATATCGATCAGAAATCTGAAACTTTCTCTAAATTCGTGATTCACGTAAGGAGAGAAAGAGAGGGCTGCCAAGGAGAAAAAAAGGTTGGGAGATCGTCGCCCACACGACGTCCAACTCGAGGAAGAAATACGTGCAGAAGATCTTGGGGTCGTCCGCTCGAGATTGTCAGGAATTACTTGTCTCCTTTCCGTTGCAGGTATAATTCGTGAACCCTAGTTTCCGTCTATGAAGGGTTAGAACACATATTAGATCTGTTTAACTTTCTATCGATCAATACGCACACCAAAGGAAGGGTCCTGGGAATCCCCTGTTCCATCAATTGGTATTAAAGCCACTTTTGATCTACGTATTGATTGATACGTCCATGTTGTCCAATAAAACCTGTGCTGTGTAATAGTCAGTAGATGTAGATCTGTTCTAACTCAGTTTTGTAGGCATCTTAGATCCAACTATTATGGTCCAATGCATGTTTTTGATTGTGTTGTTTAAACCACGGACATGTCGTGGATGTTGTTGTTGCTGTGGATGTAATTAAAATCACGAGGGTTGATCGTGCTTATTATTTTAATTTTGTAATCTAGATTATGTATGAACTCCTTTGGGAGGCATAGGATTGTTGTAATTTTAATTATTTTTGATCAATCGTGATGGCGGTGGTGGTTGTTTCTGACGTCGGAGGAGATGCTGGTTTTAAGCAGTCCAGAGGCAGACAGATGATTTTCGATGAAGGAATCGACAACCAAAACCTAAAAAAAACCAGCACCAGATTTTGGATTCTGATATTTGAGGACGGAGCAGCAAAGATGACCATAATAGTTGGATATTTTCTCTTATTTTGTCATTTTGCTTTTTCTGATTATGCATGTTTATTATTGTGTGGTTATTTTTTTTGAAAAACCAAGCCTACATTAATAATGGACAACATGGACATAATATCAACTAGTAGAAAAACCCTCATTGTTAAATAACTAAGTGGGAGAGGATATTTATTTAGTTTAAATCCTATGGTCTCCATTACTGGTTTATAGGTGATGTAATTATACTTGCGTGTTGGCTATAGTGCTTTCCTCCATATCGGATGAGTATAATTATGGATCACCAGTACAAACTTCCTTAGGGATAATTGTAGAAAGTTACCTAGTATGTGTTCACTTCTCCATCTAAAGGAACTCATTACAAGGTAATGGACTTAGTATTAAGTAATGGTATACACTTAGATACAAATAATGGTATCCTCCCCATCGGAGTCACTGCTATTATTTGTATGACCAGAGCAAGACCAGCATATTAATTTTATTTGTCATAAAGTTATGTTGACATGATAGTAAAATTAATAAAAAACCTACTTGAACAAAGTTGAATTTGTATACGTCCACACTATCGTGGCATGCTAAATTCATGGTGTTCAAGGTGTTGGTGAATTTCTTATTATTGTTTTGAGGGAATCAATATTTAGTTAATTCAAAATTTTTTTTTTGCCCTACATAATTTTATTTATGTGATTCTCAGGATTTCAAAAATGGGTTCTTTCAGTCCACTTATGGTGATTCTTAAAGAAAACAAACTTACTAGACCTAATTATTGTTTGCCATTGATTGTAAAAGTACAGAACAGTTTTATGGGAGAACTGAACTTAGACTCATAATACAAACTCGCTTGTACAAAGAAAGCCTAGGGACGAAAGCCTAGGTACAGCAGACTAAGTACAATTATTTATTTTAGATTCTGGAGGGTGACGATAGAGGCTCGGGAAGGCGACGGCAGCCCTGCCTTACTCCTTGGACGATCGATATGCAGCCTTGGCTCCAGAAGATTTGCTCGACGTTGAAGAAATGCTCTCTTTGCTCTCTCTCTGCTTTTTTCTCCAAGTCTTCTAATGCTCTCTGATCTCGAAAAGGGGTCTCTCTGGTCGCGCTCTCTCCATTGTATATATTGCCAGGGAATGTATATCTTGCAAGGGAATGGCACCTTGCAATTTATAGGAATGGGGTGTGATCATTAGGGTTACAATGATTGCTTCCTAGAGATGGCGGCGGCCTGTGGATTGGTCAATCTAGGCCATTAGTTTTGAGTGTGATGAATCTGGGCCATTAAGTGTAGATTACACCAAATCTCATCAGTAATTAATGCTGATTGGAATAAATCTTCCTCATGATGATCTACTGATGTCTGCGAATAAATTTGATTTATTCTCCTGCCACGTGTCCCAGATTATTGGAATTTGACCCAATCTCTGATTGCAATAAATCTGGGAAATTGATCGGCTTAGGACACATGTCCTAGGAGCCACTGGGGGATCTGAACCGCATGAAGATTGAGCCGCATAAGGTTTGGGCCATATAAGGTTTGGGCCACGTGTCAGGGCTGCTTTAGTAGTGGCCCCCCCTCGAACCTTTGAACCGTATGGAGCTGATCATTACGAGCCGCATAGGGATGCATCCGCCTGAGCCGCATAGAAGTGGTCCTCTTGAGCCGCATGAAAAGGCCTCCGCTTGAGCCGCATGAGACTGTTTCGGCCTGAGCCGCATAGGACGGCTTCATTCTGAACCGCATGGGAAGTCTTCGCTCGAGCCGCATACGAACGCCCACGTGGCATGGCCACGTAGCATTTTTATGGATCTCGGGGGATTGTGTCAGAGATCTCTTTTTCTTCCATAGGGGTCTGTCATGATGACAGAGTCATAATTGCCTCTCTTGTGTCAGGGCTGTCACTTTTTCAGAATTATCAGCCGTCAAAGTAATTAATACAGCATAGGGCAGAGGGGAGCACTGTTACGCTACGTGTCTTCCGAGCCGTATGGGATATCTTGGGCCGCATAGTCCCTTATGCCGCATGACTCTCTGAGCCGCATGGGCTTTCTGAGCCGCATGGGGTTTCCTAGCCACATGGATTATTTTCCATGCTTCTACAATACCCCCTTCAAAGTTTTTAATTTGCAAAATTGAAATACATTGAATAAGAAGCATGGTTGTATTCTTCTGGCCGCATATGAAGTCCTGGCCGCATAGAAGTTTCAACCGCATGGATGTTTCAGTCGCATAGATAGTTCAGTCGCATGGATGGCTTAGCCGCATGAACATCTGAGTCGCATAGTCGTTTTCAGCCGCATAGCCATTTGAACCGCACAGGCTCTTTGCCACGTCTTTATGCCATGCGTGTAGATGTTTTTGGGACAGGATCCCAAGAGCTGTCTTTAATTGGCTGGTTTGGCTCGATAGCCGAAGAGTCGATCACGTTGTACGAAGCATCGGTCCAAAGTTTTCTGTCTATAAATAGAAGGGTATTTGGACGGTCTTCCCTCTTAGACTCTTCTTGACTCAGATTCCTGCCGTGTCCTTTCTTTCTCTGATCATCAGACGACAATGGCACCTAGGGCTTCTAAGGCTGTGAAGAAGGCTGTGGCGAGGAGTAAGAAATCTGCTGCATCCTCGACTGTCGCGCCCCCCGTTTGTCTTGACGTTCATATTGCCCTCGAAGGTAAGGGTTATGTAGTCGATTGAGTACTTTGAAACCCTAACAGAGCCTGTTTTGCCGCATGCTTCATGCACAAGACTTTGACGTGAACTTCTCAAACTACATGGTCCACACACACGTCCCATGACTGAGCCGCATGGGGGTATACCCCATGTCCGAGCCGTATGAGAATTGTCTTAAACGAGCCGCATGAGCCTTTCTGACTGTTTTCATTTTCTTCGTTTTTGGTTCTTGCAGTATCTCCACCGAATGTTGAGATTGCAGTGTCAGAGGAGCCGCAGCCTCCTGTCATCTACCGGGGGTCTACCTCTGTTAAGGAGGAAGCAAAGAAAGAAGAACCTGCTCCTGAGGGGGACGACAGCCTTCCACATATCGAAGCTACTGAGGGCGGCAGCACTGGGAATCCTGATTCTCCTATTCTGGACTTGCATCCTTCATATGTGATGTGGCTGAGGGACTGGTATATGCACTCCTGCAACTAGGATTTAGGGGCCTCTCGTGGATGTCTGTCTGTAATCTTCGTTTTGTTTCGCCTTTTTTATGAAGAACCCCTTTGACTTGCTTGTAATCGTGTGGATGTAACCGATTTTTTTGAAATAAATGGAATATATTTGCTTTACTCTTTTGCTTTGCAATCATCATCTTATTGAGACATTTTGCATGGACCCATTGCCCCTAACGTACCCTCGTTTTGGATACGGGCAACAAGTTAAAAGGAACGAACATACTTACTCAGAGGTACTAAGGACATGGTGAGTATGAGAGTCTCTTTGACGGGGCCTTCCTGCTCAGAGGTAATGAGGACATGGCAGGAGTGGGCTCAATGAAGAGGGGGTACATAGAACGACTCAGAGGTAATGAGGACATGGAAGTTCTATGTAGGAGATGATTTGTTTTTGGCAGAAGTGAAACGACTCAGAGGTAATGAGGACATGGCCGTTTTGGAAATTTGTGGATCGCTTACCCTTTTTATGCACTGGGAGTGCGGGTATTGGATCATGAGGAAGGATCTCTTCCAAGAAAAAAGTTCAGAGGTATGATCATACATGAGTTACTATCTGAAAGAGTGACCGGGATGTGAGTTCAGAGGTACCAGCGGGTACATGACTCGATATTGGAGAATGGTGAGTGTGAGTTCAGCGGTACCAGCGGGTACGTGACTCAATAATCTAGAAAATTATGAGGATGAGTTCAGTGGTACCAGCGGGTACATGACTCGATGATCTGGGATATTGGGAATGTGAGTTCAGTGGTACCAGCGGGTACATGCCTCGATAATCTGGGATATTGTGAATATGAGTTCAGCGGTACCAGCGGGTACATGACTCAAAAATCTGGAAAATTGTGAGGGTGAGTTCAGCGGTACCAGCGGGTACATGACTCGATGATCTGGGATATGTTATTTAGACATAATATTTCTTCAGGAACTTGCCGCTGACGGGCAACATGAGCAAGTCTCTGTTTTGCTTTGCGAGGCGGTAAGCACCGTTGGAGAATACTTCCTCAATGATAAATGGGCCTTCCCACTTTGGCTGGAATTTGCCGACGGTTTTGTGAGTCATGACCATTGGCCTTCGGACTGCCAGAACGAGATCGCCCACTTGGAATGTTCTGATTTTAATCTTCTTATTGAAGGCTCCAGAGATGCGTACTTGGTATAACTCGATTCTTTGCTGAGCGAGGAGGCGCTTTTCATCTAAGGCCTCTAACTCTTGTAGTCGGCGTCGGTAGTTATCATCCGTCGTCAATTGATAAGTGAGGGCAATGCGGAGTGAGGGTATTTGAGTCTCCATTGGGAGGACTGCCTCACTCCCGTACACCAAGGAGAATGGTGTGTTTCCGGTAGCTGTTCGGACTGTAGTACGGTACGCCCATAAACATTTACCGAGCTTCTCGTTCCAGTCGTGTTTGTTGGAAGAGACAAACTTCTTGAGGAGTTTGATGATTGTTTTGTTGAATGCCTCTGCCAACCCGTTCGCTGCTGGGTTGTATGGCGTTGAAGCAATATTTTAGATACGGTGCTTATCGTAAAACCGATAGAAGGCGTGGCTTGCAAACTGCGGACCATTGTCGTGGATGATCCTTCGGGGCAGTCCGAAGCGATAGATGACGTGATGCTTTAGGAAGCTGATCACGTTTGAAGTCTTTACTTCGGCGAGTGGAACAGCTTCTGTCCATTTGGAGAAGTAATCCGTGATCGCAAGTATGAAGCGATGTCCACGGGAGAAAGGTGGAGTAATTGGACCGATGATGTCTATTCCCCATGCTTCGAAGGGCCAGGATGCCACTGTCGGATGTAGGAATTCGGATGGCTGGTGAATGAAATCCGTGTGGACTTGGCAGGATTTGCATTTTCTCGCATAGTCTATCGCATCCGCTACCATCGTGGGCCAGTAATAGCCCATTCGGCGAAGACGGTCTTGCAATTTAGGGCCAGGCTGATGGGCCCCGCAGATACCGTCATGAGCTTCTCGTACGGCTTCTTTGGCTTCCGCGTTTGACAGGCCCCGAAGCAACAACCCGTCGTAGGATCGTCGATACAGCATTTTCGTCTCTGTATCGTAGAAGGATCTGAGAGAACGCCGTTTGATGGAGGTGGCTTCCTTTGGATTCTCTGGGAGGATGTCGTAGACGACGAAGTCGATGAATGGCTGTCTCCAGTCTGGTGCTTCGTCGACTGCCTGGGAGGAATAGCTCTCCAAGAATTGAACGTTGTTCTTGGGACAGACCAGTTCGTGGCCTATTACCTCCACGGACTGGTGGGCATAGTTCAGAACCGCTAGGGAAGCGGCAAGGCCAGCTAGGGCGTCAGCTATAATATTTCGGAGCCTGGGGACATGCTCAATGAAGAACCCCTCAAACGTCGAGATGATGTCGATCGCTATTTGGTGATAGGGGATCATGTCTTCGTGGCGAACCTCGTACGAGCCTTGGATCTGGTTGACAATTAACTGCGAATTGCCGTATGCTTCGAGATATTCTACCCCAAGCTCTTTTACAAGCTGGAGGCCAATGACCAGAGCGTTGTACTCGGCCACATTGTTAGAGCAGGGTTCTGTGAGAGAGTAGGCACGATTGATCACCATTCCGGAAGGAGAAACCAGCACCACCCTGACTCCGACAATGATGTTGCCCTTGGGTCCGGTTCTTGAAATACCGTCGAAGAACATCCGCCATATATTATCGTGAGAAGTTGCATTCGAGTCGGCGACCTCATCTGGGATTTCTTCATATATTCTGGACGACTCCGAACCCGGGTGGGCTGCCAAAAAGTCCGCCAGGGCTTGACCTTTGACAGCCTTTTGTGGGACGAAGATCATGTGATAGGGGGACAGCAATATTGCCCATGTAGCGAGGCGAGAGCTAAGTGCCCCTGGTTTAGTCATGAGGATTCTGAGAGGGTTGACTCGTGAGATCACATGTATGGTCTGTCCAGTGACATAGTACCGCATTTTTTGAATATCGAACACCAGGGCGAGGCATTCCTTCTCCACGGCGGTGTATCGGTGCTCTGGCCCAATCATCATTCGGCTGAGGTAGTATATGGCTTGTTCATGGCCTGCATCATTATTTTGTGCCAACAGAGCACCAAGGGAATGTTCTATTGCTCGTACGTAGAGCAGGAATAGTTTTCCAGCAACCGGGGCTACCAGGACTGGAGGATTCGACAAATATTCTTTGATGCTTTCGAAGGCACGCTGACATTCCTCGTCCCATATGAATGAGACACCTTTCTTCATGAGGTGGGTGAACGGTCGGCACCGCCCGGAGAGGTTAGAGATGAATCTTCTGATGTAAGCTAGCCTCCCTTGAAGGCCTCTGAGTTTGCAGAGATTTTTCGGGAGACCCATCTCCATAATTGCCTTCGTCTTCTCAGGGTCTACATGAATACCCTGGGCAGTGATGATGAAACCTAAGAACTTTCCGCTGGATACGCCCAAAAAAGATTTTGTAGGGTTTATTTTCAAATTGTGGGCTCGCATCAGATCGAATACCGTCCTCAGGTCCTGCAGATGGTCTTCCTTACGGCGACTCTTGATGGCGATGTCATCAATATAGCACTCCACCGTCTTGCATAAGTGGTCTCTGAAGATGATACTCATGGCTCGTTGATATGTGGCGCCATCATTCTTTAAACCGAAAGGCGTGACTGTGTAACAGTATGTGCCAATTGGTGTTCGGAATGATATATGCTTTTCGTCGTCAGGAGACATCTTGATTTGGTTGTACCCCGAGAATCCATCCATGAATGACATACGTTCGAAGCCGCATGTGTTGTCCATCATGATGTCTGTGATAGGGAGGAGGAATTCGTCTTTGGGACATGCCTCGTTCAGATTGCGGAAGTCGATGCAGATTCGGATCTTCCCGTTCTTCTTGAGGACAGTCACTATATTGGCGACCCAGTCAGGATGTTGCTCTTCGTGAATGAAGCCAATGGCTATCAGTTTGTTGACTTCGGCTTCAATTGCATCCATGATACCCGGGCGGAAGCGTCGCTGTTGTTGCTTGACTGGCTTTGCATCCGGCCGGATGTTGAGTTTATGAAGAGCAATATTAGGATTTAACCCCGGCATGTCTTTATAGCTCCAGGCGAACATATCGATATATTCTTTGACAAGTTTTAGCAGCAATTCTTGCTCTTCGTCTGTTAAGCTTTTACTTACGAAGATTGGCTTTAGGGAGGATTCGCTGCCGAGGTCGATCTGCATAACCTCATCTTCGGTGGGAGGTTCTCTCTGCTCGAACCGCTTTTCCCATTGTGCATCCAGCTGTTGGGCCCACGGCTCTAGCTCGAGGATTTCCATAATGTCTTCGTCTTCTTCGTAAGCGTCGGCGAATGCCATATTGACTGACATGACTCGTCTGAATATGTCTCCAATGCTGGTATCTGATTCGGAGGTTGGTGACCCGGTTGAATGTGACTGCCAGTCACACTCTTCATCTAAACTCTCAGGGGTTATCGTGGGTGTTACATACCCCAATCCACATCGAGTCTTGCTATAGTAGTCCCGTGGTTTGCCTGCCGGGACCGGTGGCTTCAAAGGTAATCGTCGCCCAGTGCCATAGTTCAAGCCTGGTCTCGTCTCCAGATCATACCCCTGTTTCTGCATGAGATATTTGGATTGGGGGCTATAAAGATACAAAGGAAGTCTCCCGGTATCTGACCCAAGATCGACTTCTTCTATGGAGAAGAGATACGGATCGTCCTTCCGGCCGAAGATGATTGGATGGTCCCCTCCCTCGATTATACGGTAAGCATCTTCTGCTGGAGTAAGCTGGATTGCGGTATACACATTTATCACCTGTGTGTGTAGGTGAGTGCCTATACCGTGTTCCATAGCATACATTGTACAGAGCTTATTAAGCTCGAGGTAGTTCAAAGATAGCCCTTTATAGATGAAGTAAGGTATCTTTTTTAAGGGGATTACATCATCAGCGGAGGGAATATTAGTGTGGGCAGCCACATACTTGGCTAACTTAGGTTCCTCTTCAGCTACCCCCTGTATAAACGAAGACTGAAAGGATGACCTGGGCAGCTTGATCGTCAGCGGTTCAGCTGGTGGAGCAGAGCGTAGAGTTGTTGGCAGACTAGCGACCCCCAGCTTGGTACTTGATGCTGGGCGGGGAGTGGTTGGTTCGCTAGAAGTTCCCGGCCTTACATCGGGGTGACGACCCTTCTTGGGAAGGCGTATCGTCATTGGCTTGTCGGAGGGATTGAGCTTCTCTGTTTGAGACTGGCCGACTCTCGGTAGCCTGATTGTCAGCGGCTCCGTTGTGGGTCTCGGCACTTGGCCAGACCTTGGCAGCCAGATTATCATCTGCTCATCTTGTGTCGAGAGGCTGATTGCGTCCTTACGCAGAGTGGCGGTAAGTGGTGTAGACTTGCCAGGTTTGCGAGCTTGGAGGTAGATCGTCAGTGGTTCTTCTGATCCTGTGGCTGTCTCGGTACGAGCTTGCACATCTTCTCATTAAGGTGCCTCTTCGACTTTTCGTATAGGCAGGAGTCTGAGTAGTAGGATTCGACCCCTTTGAAGGGATCGATATCAGCAAACTCCGTTCTTACGAAGCCGTGTTTGTCGACATATTTGAAGCATTAGTGCAGCGTGGAAGGCACGATCATATAATCGTGTATCCAAGGGCGCCCCAAGAGGATGTTGTAAGAAGTGTCTGCATCTATGACGTAGCAGGTGACTTCTGATTGGAGATCGCCAATCTGACACTTTAGACGAATCTTCCCAATTGGATAGCTCCTGCCCGAATTGAAACCGCTGATGGCGGTGCTTGTAGGCGTCAGGCGATGCATTGGGATGCGGAGATGATGTAGCAGACCCTTCGGGATAATGCTTATGGAAGAGCCAGGATCAATGTGCATCTGATCCACCTTTACGTCGCCGATGTATCCAGTGTAGTATAGCGGGCGATCATGCAGGTTGGTTTTGATGAGCATGTCCTGCGGAGTGAAGACAATGTTGGGCATCGCTCCCGTGCAGGCGCTGTCTTAGAGATCTGCAGGCGAGTTTTCTCCCGTGAGGTTGACCTGAGCCAGGTATGCGTCGACATTTTGGAGTGCATCGCTCAAAGCCGCACGAACATCCTTGGAGAGTCTCAGAAGCTCGTATAATGACAACTTGGCCGGTGTGTTGGCCAATTGTGCTAAGATGTCGAAGTTGTAGGGCTTCTCCAGCCCTTGTGATGCCTCTTTTCGGAAGGATTTGTCAAAGCGAGTCTCCCTCGGCCTAGGCTTGTCGGTCGTCGTAGGCTGAGCCGGTCCCGGAGCCTCAGTTGTGGCGGGCTGATGATCTTCAGCCGGGTTGTCAGCCACAGGCTGGGATTGTGCCCCAGACCGAGTGACTACGGCTGTAGCTTCTTCGATATCTGTCGAGATTGTGCGGCAAGACCTGACTTTCCCACTCTTCTTCTTGCAAATGGAAGATGGTGTGGGCTGAGTCACTTCTGACACCAAGTCTGGATGGACCCACATGACCTCCCCTCGTGATGTGGTGAGGGGTACTAGACCAGCAGCCTGATCTCGGGGAGGTGGAAGATTAGCAATCTCCATTATCGCCAGAGGGATGGGGACCACACCGTCTTGGGTTTCCATCGGAGGGAAACTGCCGAATTATACTGACACCATGTTGGCTGCCACGGTTACCTCTTCAAAATCGATAGCCAGAGCATTCGAATCGATGAGGTTTTGGATGTACCGTTTTAGCTGGTAGCAGTCGTGTGTAGCATGGTGGACGTAGCGGTGATATTGGCCGTACTTTGGGTTCTCCATCTCTGCCGACCGCGGTTCCCGTCTTGGTGGAGGAAGCTGAATTCTGTCTCCTTGTATGAGCATGTCCAGGATGGGCTTGACGTGACCGTCTTCGAAGGAGTAGGTGATTTGCGGCCACTGTTTGTCTGCCGGCTTTGGCTCAGGTTTCTATGCTGTGTCGGCCACCATAGCCTGCTTACCCCTGCTGTCCCGATTGTTGGAGGGGCTACCTCCATTGTCGTTGTTAGGACGCTTGCCCTTGTTCTCTCCGTCCGAGATGTGCAGTCCAAATTGGCGAGCCTTCTTCAATCGCTCTTCGGCGCTTGTGGCACTGATGATGAACGTCTTACAGTCCTTGAATTGAATTTCGCCCATCCAGAGACTGATTGTTGGGAGCAATCTCTTTTGACAGATCGCAATCAAGGAGGAATCTGGATTTTCAGATGGCAGCTTTATTGCGGTTTGGCGAAACCGCTCGATATAGTTTCTTGTCAGCTCTTTCTCCCCTTGGACGACGTCCATGAGGGTGGACATTATGATGTCCTGCCCTACTTCGTAGAATCTCTCCAAGAACATGCGTTTGAAGCCGGCGAAGGAGTGGATGCAGTTGTCTGGCAGATTGCGGTACCAGTCGAAGGCGATCCCTTCCAATGCTCCGATGAATAATCGTGTAAGAATAGCATCGTAATGGGGCAGATGGTCGGTGGTGACCTCGAAGTAGGTGATGTACCGACTTGCTGAGGTCTTGCCATCATAAGGATTGATATTGAACGGCTTATATCTTGGTGGGAATGGAACGTCCCTCTAGGCAGCAGGATACGGTTGCCGTATTCTGAGGTCTTGAGAGTTTTTTCGAGCGTGAAACATGGATCGGAGCTCCTGGACCTCTCTTCTCGCTTCGCGGTCCTCGTCCACGGTGGTGGGGGCCGTTGTTTCAAGAGGATCGTTGCCCGGGTTTGGTACCGCCGAATTCGAGTCTGCATTGACCGCAGGACCCGTGCTTGTTTGGCCGGGCGTTCCTTCTTGCAGAGTTGGAAGGGCTGCTTTAATCTCGTCTATAGACTTGACCAAAGCAAGCAATATGGCTTCGAGACTATCGATGCGTTGACGATCACTGGAACCTACCTTGGTTGCTGTCCGCCATGAACACTGTCTTTACATGAGGAGAGATAGACGGAACAGTGGAGGACGAGCCCTCCGAATCGTACCCCTGTAGTGAGAAATCATCGGGATATGTGGGAATGTTCTCCTCTGGTTCGGACTCAAAAGGAACAGTACCCGCAGTTTTCGAGTTCGCCTCGTCTTGGGAATTGTGGACGTCCTCGGGGACGTCGGGGTTTGCTGCATCTGATGGGAGAGTTGTTTTCCCCGGCTCGTCTTTTTGAAAGATTGGATTGTCGTGGAGGTTCGAAGGAATGCTACCCCCAATCCCAGCAACCCCAGTGATGTGGACGAAGAGTCTCCAACTGTAGCAGATTTTGTCTTGGAACGGGTACCTTGGAAGACTCTGGTGGCAGGTACCTATTTAGATGACAATCTTTTATTCATAGTGGTTGATATCTTTAGGCTGGGGGCGCTGGTCTTCTTTTCCTTCCCATCGGCGGGGACTTTCTGAGCAGAGTTGCAGGAGACGACGGGAAGTGCCTCGTCTTCTGAAGATGGCTGTTGCAGTCTTTGAAATACAGACTGTCGGTCTTCTCGCACCGTCATGCTGTTGCAGCAGTAGTTGATGATGATTTGGGTGCAGTGACGTCCGTGGGAGGACTCTTTGTACCCCGATGCATCTTCTCTTTTCTTGCATTTGTGGAGGATGGCCTCACGCAAGTCAGATGGGTCTGGACCGACCATGTTTGCTCTCGGGATTTTGGGAGACTTTTGTGAACCCCTCTGTCCGTCTGCCGTCGGGGGCTAGACTCGAGTGGTTCTGTACAACTTCCCATCCGAGGCCCGCGTAACAGTATGCGGAACGCTCGGATGATCAGAAGTCAGATCAGCGGACCGAACTCGCCAGGCTCGCGCTGCTTTAGACTTCTTCGCTCTAGTGCGTAAGGGCACATAGTAGGAAGAGTCTAAGTGATACTGGAGAGAGTCAGACATATCTTCTTGGGAGCACAAGAGATCAGGACCATAAGACAAGCGGTCGAAGATAGAGCCGCGCGGGGTAGGCGTCATGCTGCCGTCCTCAACAATCTTCATGCTGCTGGCAGACGTAGCCGCATAGGCTTTCTTCATGCGGCTGGGAGTCTCAGCCGCATGAGTATTCTTCATGCGGCTGGATGATCTGGCCGCATAGACTTTCTTTATGCGGCTGGATGATCTGGCCGCATAGATTTTCTTCATGCGGCTGGTAGATCCACCCGCATGAGCCTCCTGCATGTGGTTAGCAGATTTGGCCACAGGAGTGCTCGGCTTCTTCTTGGGGCGCATAGAGTCGCTCTTTGTCCCTGCAAGTCCAGCATCGTAATATTTTCCTCTGCCGGACTTGGGGACAGCAGAGTTCTCTACGGCTCGAAGCGGAGCCGTATGAGAGTCGCCTTCGCCGTCTTGGGTAGCAGAGAGTACCCCGTCCAGAGCTTGTGGGGGAGTAAATGATTTTGGCCTCCACTCGCAGCGAGCTTTCTTTGTGCGGGTTTGCTTCTGGATCGGGCCGGCACTTCCTTCGGAGAGCATCACTTCAAACGCCTGTTGGTCGAAACGGACGACCATCTTCTGTTGCGTGGAGCCAAGCTTGGCTGCATCCGACTGCGTCACCAACTCCTCAACCGTGGAGAAGTTTGTCCCCAGCAGAGTCGCCATCGTGTTTGCTATTGGTTGTAAAAGTACATAACAGTTTTATGGGAGGACTGAACTTAGACTCACAATACAAACTCGCTTGTACAAAGAAAGACTAGAGACGAAAGCCTAGGTACAGCAGACTAAGTACAATTGTTTATTTTAGATTCTGGAGGGTGACGATAGAGGCTCGGGAAGGCGACGGCAGCCCTGCCTTACTCCTTGGACGATCGGTATGCAGCCTTGGCTCCAGAAGATTTGCTCGGCGTTGAAGAAATGCTCTCTTTGCTCTCTCTCTGCTTTTTTCTCCAAGTCTTCTAATGCTCTATGATCTCGAAAAGGGGTCGCTCTGGTCGCGCTCTCTCCGTTGTGTATATTGCCAGGGAATGTATATCTTGCAAGGGAATGGCACCTTACAATTTATAGGAATGGGGTGTGATCATTAGGGTTGCAATGATTGCTTCCTGGAGATGGCGGCGGCCTATGGATTGGTCAATCTAGGCCATTAGTTTTGAATGTGATGAATCTGGGCCATTAAGTGTAGATTATACCAAATCTCATTAGTAACTAATGTTGATTGGAATAAATCTTCCTCATGATGATCTACTGATGTCTGCGAATAAATTTGATTTATTCTCCTGCCACGTGTCCCAGATTATTAGGATTTGACCCAATCTCTGATTGCAATAAATCTGGGAAATTGATCGGCTTAGGACACGTGCCCTAGGAGCCACTGGGGATCTGAACCGCATGAAGATTGAGCCGCATAAGGTTTGGGCCACGTGTCAGGGCTGCTTTGGTAGTGCCCTCCCTCGAACCTTTGAACCGCATGGAGATGATCATTGCGAGCCGCATAGGGATGCATCCGCCTGAGCCGCATGTAAATGGTCCTTTTGAGCCGCATGGGAAGGCCTCCGCTTGAGCCGCAAGAGACTGTTTCGGCCTGAGCCGCATAGGACGGCTTCATTCTGAACCGCATAGGAAGTCTTCGCTCGAGCCGCATAGGAACGCCCACGTGGCAAGGCCACGTGGCATTTTTATGGATCTCGGGGGATTGTGTCAGAGATCTCTTTCTCTTCCCTAGGGGTCTATCATTATGACAGAGTCATAATTGCCTCTCTTGTGTCAGGGCTGTCACTTTTTCAGAGTTGTCAGCCGTCAAAGTAATTAATGCAGCATAGGGCGGAGGGGAGCACTGTTACGCCACGTGTCTTCCGAGCCATATGGGATATCTTGGGCCGCATAGTCCCTTATGCCGCATGACTCTCGGAGCCGCATGGGCTTTCTGAGCCGCATGGGGTTTCCTAGCCGCATGGATCATTTTTCATGCTTCTATAATTATATTGACTGGAAACATAATTTGGATATTGTTCTGACTGCTGAAGAGTACAAATATGTACTTGTTGAGGAATGCCCACCTAAGCCTGATGCTAACTCTGATGAAGAGGTTAAAGAGGCTATAAGAAGTGGAAAAAGGCAGATGAGATGGCGCAGTGTTACATTCTGGCATCTATGTCAAATGTACTGTAACATCAGCATCAGGCCATGGCCACTGCTTATGACATGATGTATAACCTCAAGGAACACTTCGGACATCAGAGTAGAGCAGCTAGGCAGTTTACTATAAAATGTTTGATGAATACAAAAATGGCTGAGGGTACACCAGTAAGGGATCATGTTCTCAAAATGATGGGTCATCTGAATGAGATGGAGATCCTTGGAGCTGAAATCGATAGGGAATCCCAGGTCAATATCATTCTCGGGACTCTGCCTAAAAGTTTTGACAATTTCTGCCTTAATTACAACATGAACAAAAGGTTGTATAGTTTGGCAGAACTTGCAAAAGAGCTAGAGGATGCTGAATCTCTCTTTAGGCAGAGTGGTCATGTTTTTGTTTCTGAAAAGGCTTCTACTTCTAAGCCAAAAGGCGGTAAGAAGAAGAATAACATTCAGAAACAGGCAAACTCAGCAAAGAAGGGCATGGGTCCTCAAGGCGCGGTAAAAAAGCCGAAAGGCAAACGTTTCAAGTGCAAAGGGTCAGGACATTGGAAGACTGATTGTCCACTTCTCAAACAAGGGAACAAAGAAGGTATATCTCATTTACTAGTAGTTGAAACATGTTTAGCGGTGTTATCTACCGGCACCTGGTGTGTAGATACAGGAGCCACTAATCATGTCTGCAATACATTGCAGGGGTTCCAGGAAACCAGACGGCTCAGTGATGGAGAGATATGCTTGTTCATAGGTGATGCTACAAAAGTATCGGTCGTTGCATTAGGAGATGTTACTTTATCTTTTGGTAGAAATAAGTCTTTGACATTGAGAGATTATTTTTATGCACCTTCACTTAGAAGGAATTTAGTTTCTGTTTCTATGTTAGTTAAGGATGGATATTCAGTTTATTTTAATGACAATATTGTTATTAGAAAGAACAAACATTTTATCTGTTCTGGTGCATTGGTTAATAATTTGTATGTCATTAATCCTATTTCGCCCACAATGCCACTTATGGAAATGAATAATATGTCATCTAACTTAAATAAGAGAAAAGAACCTTCTTGTATGAACCAAACATATCTTTGGCACTTACGATTGGGGCATATTAACCTAAGAAGGATTCAAAGACTGGTTAAAGATGGACCTTTGAGTTCATTGGAAGTGGAGGCACTACCAGTCTGTGAATCCTGCTTGGAAGGTAAAATGACCAAAAGGCCTTTTACGGCAAAGGGGTATAGGGCCAAAGATGTGTTGGAATTTGTTCATTCTGATTTGTGTGAACCCATGACTATCCAAGCTAGAGGTGGTTTTGAATATTTTGTCACATTTATTGACGATTATTCAAGGTATGGATACATTTATTTGATGCGCCGTAAGTCTGAGTGCTTTGAGAAATTCAAAGAGTACAAGACTGAAACGGAGAAACGTCATAGAAAATATATCAAGTCATTACGATCAGATCGTGGTGGCGAGTACCTCTTTAGAGAGTTTAGGGATTATTTATCAAAGGCTGGGATTACATCCCAATTGACTACACCTGGAACGCCCCAGCAGAATGGTGTAGCCGAAAGAAGGAATAGAACTCTTATGGAGATGGTTAGATCAATGATGAGTTATTCGGATTTGCCAGATTCGTTTTGGGGAAATGCCTTAGAGACTGCAGCTTATATTTTGAACTTGGTTCCTTCAAAGTCAGTACCTCTTACTCCTACAGAGCTGTGGATTGGACGTAAGCCTAGTCTGAAACATGTTCGTATTTGGGATAGTCCAGCACATGTGCTGAATGGGAAAGCAGATAAGTTGGAATCTCGTACAGAAGTACGCTTGTTTGTAGGCTATGCAAGAGGAACGAAAGGAGATTTATTTTATAGTCCTAAGGATCAGAAGGTCATTGTTAGCACCAATGCCCGATTCTTAGAGGAAGACTATGTGATGAACCATAAACCCACAAGTAGAGTTGTTCTAGAAGAACTGAGATGTTAGACACCAAGTACTTCAGTACCAACAGTACAAGAGGATGAACCACAAATAACTGCACAACATGTCACAAATGTTACACCACAACCGATAGTGCCTCGTCGTAGTGGGAGGGTTGTGATGCAACCTGATAGATATATGTTCTTGGGAGAGTCGTCAGACTTCGTCCCTGAGGAACAAGATTATGATCCCTGTACCTACAATGAAGCACTCCAAGATAAAGATGCAGAGTCTTGGCAAAAAGCAATGATATCTGAAATAGAATCTATGGATTCTAATCAGGTCTGGGAGCTTGTAGAACCACCCGTTGGTGTAAAAGCCATTGGATGCAAGTGGATCTATAAGAGAAAAAGAGGATCAGATGGTAAGGTTGAAACCTTTAAAGCTCGGCTTGTAGCAAAATGTTTTACTCAAAGAGAGGGTATCGATTATGAGGAAACCTTTTTTTCTGTAGCCATGCTTAAGTCTATCCGGATTCTTTTATCTATTGCAGCTTATCTCGATTATGAGATTTGGCAAATGGATGTCAAGACAGCTTTCCTTAATGGAAGTCTTGAGGAAGACATCTATATGAAGCAACCAGACGGGTTCATTAAAAAGGGCCAGGAGCATATTGTTTATAAGCTCAAGAAGTCCATTTATGGACTTAAGCAAGCTTCCAGATCTTGGAACATATGTTTTGATCAGGTGATAAAATCCTATGGATTTGATCAATGTTAGGATGAATCATGTGTATACAGAAAGTGTGACGGAAACGTGGTGGTATTCCTAGTACTTTATGTGGATGACATCTTGCTCATTGGAAACAATGTGAATGTGTTATCTGATGTAAGGGTATGGTTATCCAAACAGTTTGATATGAAGGACTTGGGAGAAGTAGGTCACTTCCTTGGGATCAAAGTTCTACGAGATCGCAAGAAAAGGATGTTGGGATTATCCCAAGCTTCCTATATCGATACTGTACTAACTCATTTTAGTATGCAAAATTCTAAGAAAGGTTTCTTACCTTTTAGACATGGAATTTCTTTATCAAAGGAGCAGTGTCCGAGGACACCTAAAGAGAGAGAGAACATGAAGGCAGTTTCTTATGCTTCAGCAGTAGGAAGCTTAATGTATGCAATGCTATGTACGAGACCAGACATCTGCTTTGTCGTAGGCATGGTCAGCAGATATCAGTCTAACCCAAGATAAGAGCACTGGACTGCCGTAAAGCATATTTTAAAGTACCTGAAAAGGACTAAAGAGTATATGCTAGTTTACTAGGCAGATAGTTTAGTTCCCTTGGGGTATACAGACTCAGATTTTCAGTCAGATAGGGATTCCATGAAATCTACCTTAGGTTATGTGTTTACTTTGGGAGGTGGAGCCATTGTGTGGAGGAGTATCAAGCAAAAATGTATTGCTGATTCCACCATGGAAGCCGAGTATGTGGCAGCCTCTGAGGCAGCCAAAGAAGCGGTTTGGCTCAAAAACTTTCTGTTGGACTTGGATGTGGTACCTAGTTTGCCTAAGTCTATTATACTTTATTGTGATAATAGTGGTGCAGTTGCAAACTCGAAGGAACCACGAGCCCATAAGACTGGCAAACACATTGAGCGCAAGTACCACCTGATACGAGATTTCGTAAAGAAAGAAAAAGTTGCTGTGATCAAGATAGCATCAGCCGACAACCTAGCCGATCCCTTTACAAAGAGCTTACCAGCTAAGGCTTTTGATAGTCATATTGAGGGAATGGGAGTCAGATGTGTAGCAGCATGGCTTTAAGTATAAGTGGGAGATTTGTAACAGTATACTGAAAAGTAATGCTTTGAGTATAAGTGGGATATTGTTAGGGTTATATACTAAAAGCATCAGTTTTTTAGTAACCTTATTTCCTTAAATTTTGAATGAGAATCATATGGACAAATGTTTGTATATTGTATTTGTTGCAAGTGTTAATGCAAATGTCTGATATTCTATATTGTAGATAATATGGTGTCTGGTGTCACACAGAAGATCATATTATCAGTTCCCTATGGAGTATATAAATAGTTCACAACCTAGATGGACTTGGACAATCTATTGGAAAGGTTGTAGTGTAATCTGGTATTAGTCTATCTTGACTATAGGTTTACACTAGTACACTTTGTGTGTATTGAACAGGACCACTTGAGGTTGTTCTCTTTGTACTGACTACATAAGAGAACAAACACCTCTATTATTATGGATGCTTGTACGCTTAACCCGGATATAATAACGGACATGTATTTGCAGTGTGCATTATTTTGACTCATAAAAGAGTGAGATTCATTATGGATCAACAACCTCTATGAATTGGGTAATAACATTGTATGTATGATGGGCTGTTGATTATAAATGGAATCCATGTCCTGATACATCGGGTTGATGATGTCCCCTTAAGGAGCTCATAAGGATTGTCATGTAAACCCTGCAGGTGGATTATATCCGACATGACAAATAAAGTTGAGCGATACTACTTAAGGATAAAAGATGTCGAATCAATATAGTTGTCAGTAACTTAATTTGATCGACGGACATACGATATCTTAACATGAAACGAGCATATAATAAAAGGAGCCTACAAACAAAATTTGGGATTAGGGAGGTAGTGCAACAATAGCTCATTAGTGGACCGAGCTATTGTTAATGGGTCTGGATTGTGTGTTCGGGCTGAACACGGGATATCCAGATCCGTTAGAAGGCCTAACCTAATTTCTCCTCATGGTCCCTGCCGTAGCCTATATATATCCTCTATTCTCTGGCTGCCATATTATCGATCAGAAATCTGAAACTTTCTCTAAATTCGTGATTCACGTAAGGAGAGAAAGAGAGGGCTGCCAAGGAGAAGAAAAGGTTGGGAGATCATCGCCCACACGACGTCCAACTCGAGGAAGGAATACGTGTAGAAGATCTTGGGGTCGTCCGCTCGAGATTGCCATGAATTACTTGTCTCCTTTCCGCCGCATGTATAATTCGTGAACCCTAGTTTCCGCCTACGAAGGGTTAGAACACGTATTAGATCTGTTTAACTTTCTATCGATCAATACGTACACCAAAGGAAAGGTCCTGGGAATCCCCAGTTCCATCACCCAAGCCCTGACCGGACGCATCGCTGAATATCTGGAAACCCTCAGTCCCTTCTGGAAGTACGAGTATCGGGGCCAAGACGAGCCGTTGCTTCAACTCTTGGAATACAGTTTCGCAGCCGTCTGACCATTCAAATGCAACTCCTTTCTGGGTGAGGCGAGGCAGAGGCGATGCGATCTTCGCGAAGTCCTTCACGAAGCGTCGGTAGTATCCCGTTAAGCCAAGGAAACTTCAAATCTCGCCGACGGACGCTGGCCGTTTCCAATCGACAACGGCTTCAACTTTCTTTGGGTCGACCGTAATACCTTCAACTGAAATGATGTGTCCGAGGAATGCGACGCTGCTAAGCCAGAATTCACATTTGCTTCGCTTCGTACATAGTTGATTTTTTCGAAGGGTCTGAAGCACGGTCCACAGATGCTCAGTGTATTGCTGCCTATTCTTCGAGTAGACGAGTATATCGTCGATAAAGACTACTGCAAACTTGTCGAGGAATGGTCGGAACACCCGATTCATCAGATCCATAAAAGCGGCAGGGGCGTTCATTAGGCCGAACGGCATTACCAGGAACTCGTAATGGCCGTATCGAGTGCGAAAGGCAGACTTCGGCACATTGTCCGGCTTGATCTTGAGTTGATGGTAACCCGAACACAGATCAATTCTAGAGAACACCGTGGCTCCTTGAAGTTGATCAAACAGATCGTCTATGCAGGGCAGGGGATATTTGTTCCGGACGGTGGCTTTATTCAGCTCGCGATAATCGATGCAAAGACGCAAAGAGCCATCCTTCTTCTTGACAAATAGTACGGGTGCTCCCCATGGCGAGACGTTGGGTCGAATGAATCCCTTGTCGAGCAACTCTTGTAACTGCACGTTGAGTTCTTTAAGCTCTGTAGGGGCCATTCTGTACGAGGCTTTCGAGATCGGTCGTGTATCGGAGAATGTATCGATAGTGAAATCAATCTCTCGATCGGGCGGCATGCCGGGCAACTCGTCCGGGAACACATTGGAGAATTCTGCCACAACGTTGGTTTGACCCGCATTTGTACTATTCTGTCGCATAACTCGAACGGAAGCTAGATATCCTTTGCACCCGAAATGCAGCATTCGTCGAGCAGATATCGCAGAGATCACCATGCAGGTCGGCGACACCTCACCACATGAGTAGCAGAATTCAGGCACTCTAGGTATGCGGAACATGACCTTCTTTTTAGTACAGTCTATGGTTGCGTTGCACGGACCGAGCCAATCCATCCCCAGAATGATGTCGTAGTCCTTGACGTCTAGAACTATCGTATCATGACTGATCTTTTGACCACCTATACAGATGATTCCGTCTTCGTAGACTAAATTTGTAAGCAGTGGCATGCCCGACGGTACGTTAATAGTGAGATCGAGGCCTAGCAGTGTCAGAGAAAATTTTTGCTCGGCGGCAAAGTCTGCCGATATAAAACTATGCGTGGCACCTGAATCAAATAATACACGAGCAGGTTTATTATTGAATTGCAGTATACCTGTCACGACTGTATCAGATACGAACGCTTCGTCGTGAGTCATGGTGTGGACGCGGCCCTGAGCATTGGGGCGACGGTCCTGGCCATTCGGTTGTGCGGTCAATGGAGCCCGAGGTGCTTCGCCTCGGTTCTGATGGTGTTATTGGGGGCATTGGTTCGGCCTAGCTTCCGGGCAGTTCCTTGCGACATTATTTGTTTTGCTGCACACGAAACATGCTCCGTTCTTTAACCGGCACTCGATGGCCATGTGCCCCTCCTTGTGGCAGAACTCACAGACTACTCGATCCTTCGTCTGGTTGCCGCCTCCATTGCCGCGGTTTTGACACTTGTGTGCTTTGTTGCCTCCCGTATTACTATAGCGTTTGATATTAAAGTGAATAGCGTCGGTAGTAGTAGGAGGATACTCGGACTCCAGACGGAGGGCATGGTTGAGTGCCTCGCCCATGGTTTTGTACTCAGGCACCGAGACATGAGCACGGATAGTAGAACGCAGGCCCACTTCGAATCATCGAGCTCGACTTGCAGTGGTAGGCAGATAGTCTCCAGCAAATTTGGCCAGTTTGTTGAATTCGGCCGCATATTATCGTACAGTCATATTCCCTTGCCTTAACTGCATAAACTCGTTTTCTTTTTCCTATCGCACGGCTGCGGAAAGATATTCGGTCTCGAATGTATTTTTGTATGTAGCCCAGGAGATCGCCGCCGTCTCGTCTTCACGTCGAATAGCCCGCTTCTGCACATTCCACCAATCGTGCGCGTTCATTCGAAGTAGAAGTTGAGCACACGTGACTTTCTTCGAGTCCTCGACACCCAGAAGCTCGAACTTATCTTCCAGCTCCTCCAACCAGTCGATCGCCACCGAGGGATCTTCTGTACCGTTGAAGGAAGTGCGGCAGCTTTTTGTGAATTTTGACACGTCAAAGTTGGAACTTCTCGGTGTCGCAGGCGAGAACACGGGCCCCTCTGGTTCGGCTTCGTTGGATCGAACCGCTGGCTGGGTCATGGCAGGCGTCAACGTTGAATTATTGTTGTTGCACACGAGTGATTGTATGATTTGCTGGAGGGTATTCAGCTGCTACTACTGCAGCTTGAATTGAGCCACGAACCGATTCTCAAATTGAGCCTGACGAGCCTCCGCTTGCTGACGATGGAGCTCATTTTGACGTTTCTGTATTTTAAGCATTTGCAGCATACGTTGTATCGGGTCACCGGAAGGTCCGGCTACAATAGGCGTCATTCCCGTTGGGTTGACGGAATGCTCGGGTCTGGAAGTACTCGAGCTGCTGGAAGCGCTCGCCTCATCCTCTACCCGAGCTCCCGCAACTGCAAGAAAATAAAGGCAACTCTCGTTAGTTTCAGAAAACGTCCTGGGTTCAGCGTATGGAACAACTTATCACATCGACACGAGGTCAACGATTTGAGACTAGAAACTCGACACTGGAGGCCAAGGACGTAAAGCCGTACTCCGATACCATTATGTCACACCCCGATTCTGTCGAATCGATAGTCGTCCCCCGGTAGTGATGCCGTACGAACCTAATTTACGATCGTACAAGGCATAGTCATAAGGTAATCCGAGACACGAGATCTAAGAGAGTACGCAGATAAATTGATTCGCACAATAAGTAAAGGAAACTTGATCTTTATTGATAATGAACATCTTTTACAGACTCCGATACAAGACTCATTGCCGTACGGGCTATAACATGACTCGATTACCAAAGAGTGCCGATGAGATAGCCGTTCCATATATTGCACACATCCCTCAATATACAACAAAGTACTCCAGTGACCTGGATGAGAGGGACGCTGAGTCATCTTTCTTGGACTGTCGAGAGCCTTCAAAAGTGGAGTCGCAGAGAAAGTCTTCGACGCACGACCGAAGCTTCAAAATCACGAACGCCGCCAAGCTAGCTGGCGCGTCCTTCCTGGTTCGCGGGACCTGCAAAGAGCGAGGATCAGTACGAGCACTTGTACTGGCGAATGGCTAATTAAATCCAAGCTCTGCATTTGATTCAAGAAGTTTTATAAAACATGTTTGCTATCATTCTATGTGATCTTTCTAACCATCCTGATCAATTGCATGTTAACATCTTTTGAGGCAAGCATATGAAATTGTATAACATTAAGCAACTATCATTTTTATCCCGTGTCACGTGCATTTGTTAAGCCGTGGAAGGGTGTGAAGGCCACTGGCAATGTCAAGCCATTGCGGACTATAGCCGGGTTAGACGGCGACCCTTTCGCGACGGGTAGCGAGCCCTGTGCAAAAGTTCCCGAATAACCCACGCCGATGAAGGGCTGGCGCTTGCTATTCTCGTTCCTCCCGGGCCGAATCGGTCCCTTGGCCTAGGCAACCGTTCGAGGAAACTATACCTTGTCGACAAGTTGTCCAATGACCGTTTTGCTTACTTAGCCGTATCGTTGCGATAAAAGTTAATCGATTCATTCATTGCTTTGCATAGGCTAAGTGTATTTGCATAAGGAACATGTTTTCTATTTCCAATACCAGTAGTTGATAACAAGTATTTCGTGAAGAATCGTGCTACGATTTCTTTGATTCTACACTATTATGACAAGCATTCATTTTACTTCACATATTGAGTTTTGAAGTAGAGGGATGGGGCGAAGGAGGTCAGCCACTCGCCTTAGAATTTCCTCAAGCGAGCGACCGGTTAGCTACGCTGACGTCGCCTACGCGATCACCTGCAATCACAAAAGCAACTGATTAGAACACTGTGGAATTCAAGGAATTTCGATAGGAATGCGAAGCTCGAAAATGCAAGTCAAGAAAATCTATCGGAAACATTCACGAAAAATGCATTCACGAAAACAAAGCCAAAGCCAAATCAAGTGCGGCATGAAAATCAGAGCAACGGGAGGTCTCTCCCGACTCAGCCGCAGAGCCAATCCTCGAGGTGCAACCCGCTGAATATGGGACTTGGTTCCGAAGAAGCCATTCCATAATGTGGAATGGATCTTAATTCAACCTTTCCCGTTCAATCGACTCGGCCGATTCCAACCTATCGGTCCTGACCGAATCGATAGCGACAGTGTTCCTTTCTCGCGCACCCCGTGGACGAAAACGGGGTACAATGTAGGGACGGGGCACTACAGGATACCATATTGGATTCGTGACTTGGAAAGATACTTCATCGTGGGTTAGTGTGTCATCTCCTGTCCTTGTTTGGTTGGAGGGATGGTACGCTAATCCAAATGGTGAGGTATTGGACCATTTTATGATCCGATCTTACTTATTATTATTGAACAATATTTATTCAGTTTATATGGCATGATATTATGTATTTTGTTACGTCCCTCTGAGGACCTGGTTATCTCTCCAGGTGTGTGTTCTTGTCTTCCGCAGGTATTCTAGCCGAGGTCGTGATCTTCTTCATTTATTCGAAGATGACGTGTCTTGGATCTATCTTGCTAGTTTCGTCAAATCATTTTATATATCATGTACTTCTTTCCTTTTATTTGGTTGGTAGTGGGTGTCTCCACCCAACATATTGTACCAAGGCAAATCATGGTTATTATATGATATCTTTTACATTTCTGTGGATGAGATTAGTTAGTTGTGGTTTACTGCATTTTACAGCTTATGTATTCATACGAGGCCCATGTACTTCGTATGAATACAGCTGGCATGTCTACATTTCTAGTCCTACATATTTTGGGACTGGGGCGTTACAGAGGCTCATGAGCTCCTAAGAAGGCAAACACCCAAGGCAACGTATCGAGGTACCCTGCACAAGCAGTAAAATAACACAAGAGCTCTGCTATAGAGACAATGACAAGTAGTAGTATAACAGCCAAGTCCTGAGTTTGGTGACGAGGTCAAGCAGTAAATATAACCTGATTTTTCGGTAATGTTCTTCCCACCCCATGTCTAGATCTAACAAGCCGAGTCAAGTCCAGTATAATAAGTCACAAGTGCAAGTATCAATCTAGTACCCTATCACAAAGTATATAACCATGAATACTCATGTAGACTCTGTATCATGAATACGCATTGTCTAGTGTCGATACTCAATGATCAAAAAAAGTCATCGGCATCCAAATACAATACAGACGCAAAGTACTGACTAGTCCTACGTCCTTAATGATAATAAATTAAGAAACAAAATACAACAAATAAAAGAAAGAACGATAAACTGTAACATTAGCAAGGTACACTTACTTGCAGTCTCTAAGCGTACGTACCATTGTCCAACTCCGGTATCCTCGATCACACCGTCACATACTCCTAATGAATAATAAAACAACTAATTAAAAAGTGTCACGCCCTAGAACCAGAATACTGGAGAACGGGGGCAAAACAAAGCCAGCTACGTATATTAGAGTACGCTAGTACCCCAATATGCGATCAAAGCTATGTAGACGACAAGTGGGTGGACTCTAGCGTGCCACTGACGACTCCTATGGTTGAATAAAACTTATCTCAATCTAATCAACACAAGAAGCCGTAAAGAGTAAACCACATATGAGATGGGTAAGAAATCCCAAACACAAATACATACATAATCATGAGAGTTGACATAATGAAAAGATACATCAACTGAATATACCGAAGATACATAAATATACAACTAGCCATGGTCCATAATATACATCTACGCCGTACAAAGACGGAGGGAACAAAACCCATATACAAGGACTAATACATGTCCTTGGCTAAACACCACTAAATGAAAGTACAACAATGGAGTGGGAGATAAGTTAACCCATTCGCCAATTCGTGTCGGTCCTCTGAGTACGAACCATCCGGAGAAGAAGATGGTAGATCCTTGAGATGAACTATGGAACCTGGCCATGCAAAACCAATGGGGTTAGACCCCAAATAGCAAGTACCACAAGGAAAGCTCGGGGTGAACGACAAAGCCCATCAACAACACAATAACATAATAACAGAAATAAATAAATGCATGTCGAGACTAGTATGGTACCAATGTATGTATCTCGAGAATAGAAATAACTGAATAAAAATACTGAACAATATAGCAATAGAGAAGAATAAGCCGATGGACAACAAGGGCCTTAGGAACTACTCGAAGTCAGAGCCACAACCCTTAAACCAAACAAGGATCGGCGTTGCAGAACCTTTTTCGAGCAGAACTTAGCCTCTGGCTACTCACCGACACATGGAGCATATAAAGTAATGCACAGCAAAAAGTGCACGACCAATCATTGCCTATGGCTTGTTATAATTAACTAGATAGGGTTGCCATAAACCTAATTACTAGAATGCAAGTTGAGGAACTTCACTACCACCTACGCTGCAGTAACTCGGGTGGCCAAGGGGGCGACGACGGTAGAAAGAAAAGAAATACAACCAATCAATAATCTCTATCAATAGTAGATAAACAACATATACTCAAAAACATACATATCAATAGTAGATAAACAATATTTACTAAAAAATAAACATATCAATAGTAGATAAACATCTACTCAAAAATCCATATCAATAGCAGATAAACATCTACTCGATCAAAAGAGGTCAGGGTCCCACGCCGGTCGGGGTTATCCCTGCCACTGTAGGGGCCCATAGCGACCCGAGTCGCGGTAGCATGAAGTGTCCTCCCCTCCCAATGATCTATACGAGTTTACTAGTCAATTACCTATAAGATTCATTTTCAATTCTCAAATCGTGGAAGCGCAAGAATCGTCCTATAATGACGAGCCATGGGTACAAGTCATTTACGAGATATCTCTAGCAAATGTTCTCAATACACATTACGTGCGATACAATGGACAATACTCACACTCGATTGTCCATTGCCAAGATGCAAATAGATTACACATATAACAAGTTAAATCCACGGTATCAATAAAGAACATGCATTCAATCTCAATTTAGAAGTCAATCAGAAAATTAGTACGGGAGTGCGCTACTACGAACCACTATATCAATCTGGACATGTACGGTAATCATGAGTACGCCATGACAGGCTACTATCAATCAACGTACAGCTAGACAACAAATGTACTGGACAATAAAATCTAGAAAGGCATGACAATACATATCATGGCATGTGAGAAGAAATCAACAGGAAAACATATCATGGCATGTCAGAAAATCAAATAGGAAACTATATCATGGTATGTAAGAAAATCAATAAAAGATAAGTACATGACATAAAACAGTTTATGAACATATAATATGTCAAGTGTATATAGGGTGTACAATCATTCTCCAACTATACAAGATCATCTAATCATGTTAAGAGTTCATTACAATCGAAGAAAATATCAAAAATGGACAAAACAGACAAAAACAGCCTAACCGGACCGTCAGACGGATTACTATGGATTGCCAACGGATTTTTCGAAGTGTCACAACAAATTTTGTGGTGCAAGTTCGGATTTTTTGACGGATTTCTGCGAATTTTCCGAACCGTCACAGAAAGTTGATTTTTGAAAACTTAAAACTTGTTTCGGCTATAAAAACTTCGTTTTAAATCGAAATTCGGATTTTCAAAAGTCAAAATTGTATAGAATTGAATTTCCTACAACATGGAATCATTAGTTTTCACAAATTCAAAGTTTTGATAAATGAATGCCTCAAAATACTCAAAAATCATATCTAGAAACACATATCTATGTAATACCACCGATCAAAACCAAAAGTGCTATGTACTAAACATGTTAACAATTTATAGAACTATATTATAGAACAATAAAATTTTAGTTTCTATGGAAAACCAAAAATACAACATGGTCATATCACTTTTGAGCAAGATGTACTTGCCTAAGTTTTAGCAACCAACCCTAATCTTCCACTCCACCAGCAAGTAGGGTTCTGAAACCACACTCAAGGCCTCAAGGCCAAGCTTTCCTGAGCTTGAGGAAGATGAAGGAGAGTGAAGAGGAAATGAAGAAGGAATGAAAAGAGAGAGGAAAGAGAAAGTGAGAGGGTATGTATAGAATGGGTGAATTAACTGTGACCATTGGATCGTAATCCATGTCACAATCTAAGTCAATCTTGGCCATCCAAAGAAAACCAAGTATCTATTGGATTATAGGGTGCATCTATACTATTTACGAAAATATCTAAACACTATTCATCAAAATATCTAAAACACTATTCATCAAAATATGCAAAATACTATTCACAAAAATATCAAAAACACTATTCACAAAAATATCTGAAATAAAAAATATCTAAAATATAGAAAATCTATTCGGGCGGTTTGCCATCGGTATACACTGGTATAATGGCAGTATGACGGTCCAAGAGAAAATCTACAATTGGCAAAATTTTAAAGCATTCCGAAAACCAAAAAATATGAAATATAATACAAAATACGTATCCGTATATAAATACCGATACTGTGAGACGAGTCTCACAACTCTCCACAACTTAGAAAAATTTTTTCCTCAAAATTTCCTAAAGCCGGTCGAGCAAAAATACACATGCTTAAACAATGTAAAATCCTAGCTCATCGAAGAAAACATCCAGTGTACAAGTGATAATTGAGATACATAATTTAAATAAATACAGAAAATAATAAGTACATACATATATAATACAAAAAAAGAATAGAACTATGAGGCATATGGAATAATATACCCCTGAGTCAGTTAAGTAGGGATTCATCCTCGCTTGCCTATACTGACTCACAAAGTGGACATGGGTTAATTCTCGAAGTAAGTCGGTACCAAGGACTCAGTCGAAGACATGACTCCAATCCAGGACGCACCTTCGTAGTCAGGATACATGATGGATATCACATATCACGAGATACGGAGGCAGAAGAGTGGTACGAGAAACTCGCCTTCACTCATCGAATATGTCAAGTCGATCATCACATTCTGGGTATAAGTGGAATACAAAGCCGTTAATAGAACCCAAGAATAAGAATGACTGAAATGACACCTCAGAAGCTTACCAACAATCTGACTACCCTCAGCCAATATCTGCTCTATAATAACAAACTCACTCTGCCCATGCATCGGGCTGCTGCTCTGACCTACTACTGATTTTACCTGACTTATCGAACCTGGGCAAACTGTGATGGATGTTGACATTAAAACTGTTGAGACCGCGTCGGAAGAAGATACTGAATATAGGATCGGGCTAACTTTGCTGGCTGAATTGACTAGAGTGGAGTGAACTGAGCTGCCGACAGATGCTGAGATGGTACTGTTACCTGACTCTATGGATGCAGGATCTGATGCCGACATACTTCTTGAACCATGAAAGAAGACGGAGCAATAAAATCAATAATGGATAGGAATAGAGCAAGGATAAGGACACGTTACATCAATAGTGGAGTAAACTGAGCTGCCGACAGATGGTGAGATGGTACTGTTACCTGACTCTGGGGTGTCCTTGAAGGATAAGGACACGTGATATCAATAATGGACAAAAATAGAGCAAGGATATGCCAAGCATGATTACAGTTCAAGGAAAGTGAGAGATATGATAAGCAAAATGAGATCAAATGAAGACAAATATAGGATTGTGATTCTAACAAGATAAATTCACCATAAGTTTGAAGATAGACCTGCATGGGCCACCAAAAAACTCTGTCACACCCCAGAACCAGAATATTGGAGAACGGGGGCAAAACAAATCCAGCTACGTATATTAGAGTATGCTAGTACCCCAATATTCGATCAAAGCTATCTAGACGACAAGTGGGTGGACTCTAGCATGCCACTGACGACTCCTATGCTCAAACAAAACCTATCTCAATCCAATCAACACAAAAAACTGTAAAGAGTAAACGACATATGAGATGGGTAAGGCATCCCAAACACAAATATATACATAATCATAAGAGTTGATATAATGAAAAGATACATCAACTGAATATACCAAAGCTACATAAATGTACAACTAGCCATGGTCCAGAATATACATCTACGCCGTACGAAGACGGAGGAAACAAAACCCAGATACAAGGACTAATACATGTCCTTGGCTAAATACTACCAAATAAAAGTATAACAATGGAGTGGGAGATAAACTAACCCACTCGCCAATCCGTGTCAGTCCTCTGAGTGCGAACCATCCAGAGAAGAAGATGGTAGATCCTCGAGATGAACTATGGAACCTGGCTATGCAAAACCAGTGGGGTCAGACCCCAAACAATAAGTACCACAAGGAAAGCTCAAGGTGAACGACAAAGCCCATCAATAACATAATAACATAATAACAAAAATAAATAAATGCGGGTCGAGACTAGTATGGTACCAATGTACGTATCTCGAGAATAGAAATGACTGAATGGAAATACTGAACAATGTAGCAATAGAAAAGAATAAGCCGATGGACAACAAGGGACTTAGGAACTACTCGAAGTCAGAGCCACAACCCTTAAACCAAACAAGGATCGGGGTTGCAGAACCTTTTCTGAGCAGAACTTAGCCTTTGGCTACTCACCGACACATAGAGCATATAAAGTAATGCACAACAAAAAGTGCACGACTAATCATTGCCTACTGTCATGTCCCAGAACCAGAATACTGGCATATGGGGACGGACAAGGCTAGCTACATAATACCAAAGTACACCAGTACTTTGAAATTACGTATAAGCTGTCAAGATATGGGGGTTATTTCTACAAGCCAACAATCGATCCTAGGTCAAGCATTCCTAGGTATCTCAATCACAAACAATTATACAAAGTACAAAAAGTATGATCATCAGGCATACAATAGTAAAGCATCCCAAACCATTTATACATGGATGATCATGAAGCTAGTCATACCAAAATAGAGAACTAGCAAGAGTAATAGTCATACATGATAAGCTCTAGCTATAGTCTAGAATACGCACATCATGTTTTGGCCCGTAGGCTAAATATCAAGAACCAAAATACGAGCTAAACATGTGCTCGGAGGCTAAATGCCATAAAAGAATAATGTACATATCAAGTAGGAGAATGAAACAAGAAATCCACTCAGGTACTCTGGTGCTTCGGATGGTCACCGTCGAGTAGATGGTACGGAAGATCCTCGGGCTCCTCAACTAAATTTGGTCAATGCAAAACCAGTAGGGTCAGACCCCAATAGAAAGTATTTTCAAAGAACAAAAGTTTTATTATGTACTAAGAAAAGAGTACATGAGTACAATTGATTTATGGGGAAGTACAACTATAGAAATCTGATCAGAAGACGATCACTTTATCCCTTGGATGATGTGATATCGAAGATACGAGCCTCTGAAAGATGCAACAGCACTTTAGCAGGCAATTATGATCACTCTTGATCCCTTGTGATTGATTTGAAACTCTATTTATAGAGTTCTTAAAATAACTGTTTAGCAGTTATTATGGATTACGTGCGCTTCAGGTTGCGCGTTGCACAATATAGCAACTTGCGCGAACAGTTGTACCAACTACTATGGACGCATGGCATCATTTGATTGAGATGCGCGTGGTCATGGGCAGTATAGTGGGCACGTTCTATGAAGTTAGTGGCTTGTGCGTCACGTCACTCTGTCTTGAACACTAGTTGTTTACCTTGTACGAGCTTCATCAGGTTGCACATGACATAATGTAACAACTTGTGCGAGCTGTTGTACCAACTGCTATGGACGTATGGCATCGTTTGATTGAGATGCACGTGATCGTGGGCAGTATAGTGAGCATGCTCTGCGAAGTTGGTGGCTTGCTCGCCACATCACCCTGTTAAAAATAAGAATTGATCAAGTGGCGCCAACTTATCAGACTGTGCATAGGCGCAACTGGAAAACTGGCACCTTTGACTAGGTTATTTTTGTGCTGTACTGATTAATCCTCGTGCCATATAGTGACTTGCGCGAACCAGCTATCAGCATTAATTACATGCTGATAAAATCTTCTCGAGCGTCGTATTGTACGGGATTTGAACGGATTTTCCTTAATCTTCGTGCTATTAGTTTGTCAGGTAATGATGATGCCGTTACAGCTTCCCGAGGAAGTATGCCATGTGGCGCTCGTACAACCTGCCCCAGTAGAAAAAATAATTCACGTCCATATAACCTCTGAGTTGTCTTTCTATACCCTAATGAAGTTCACGTCTACCACGTATATATTACCTCTGAGTAGTCGTTTCTCCCATGATAACCTTGTTTTGTCATAACTATCTTGAAAACCTTTCACGTCCATACTACCTCTGAATTGTTATTTTACACCCTAGCGAAGATTGTGCCTACCATGTCCATATTATCTCTGAGTAGACTGTTTGCCATGAAATATAAAAGAACAGAACAATTATCGGAGGACTGGACTTTTACTTCATAATACAAACTCACTTATACAAAGAAAGCCTAGGGACGACCTAGGTACATCAATCTAAGTACAATTGTTTATTTTAGATTGTGGGGGGTGACGGTAGAGGCTCGAGAAAGCGACGGCAGCTCTGCCTTACTCCTTGGACGATCGGATGCAGCCTTGGCTCTGTAGAAGAACTGCTAGGCATTGATGAAAAAATACTCTCTCTTCAGGCTGTCTGGCTCTCTATGTCTCTCTCTGTATATCTTTCTCTGTCTCTGTGTATGTCTCTATCTCTGTGTGTCTTTCGCAAGAGAATGGCACCTTGCTATTTACAAGAGTGGGGGGCTTCATTAGGGTTTACAATGATTGTCCATTCTTGAAAGTCGGCGGCTAAGGATCACTGGATCTGGGCCGTTCATCGAGATTTGAGAAATAAAGGTGATTGCATCAAATCTTTTGTGGGTAATTAATGCTGATTGACATAAATCCTCCTGATTTGTCATACCAACCTCGGATTCCTCGACACGTGTCTTTAATTTGCTTGTTTACAAATTATCTGATTTGATCCCAATATTTTATTAGGATTTTTTAGAGATTTTGATCAATCTTATGCCATGTGCCCTGCTATCATGCCACGTGTCGTAACCGCAAGCTACAGCAGAAATCTGAGTCGCAGGAAAGTTACTCCTCTTTGGGCCGCATAAGGCTGGCCACGTGTCAAGGCTGCTTGAGAGTGCCCCCCTGACTATTTGGACCGCATGGTAATAATTTGAGCTACATGAGTGTGGATGACCGCATGAGTGAACCGCATGGAGATAGTCCTCGTGAGCCGTATGGGGATGGTCTTCGTGAGCCGCACGGAGCTAGTCTTCATGAGCCACATGGGGCTAATCTTCGTGAGCCGCATAGGGATAGTCTTCGTGAGCCGCATGGGGATAGTATTCGTGAGCCGCATGGGGCTAGTCTTCGTGAGCCGCATGGGGGAGCCCCCGCTTGGGCCGCATGGGGGAGTCTCCGCTTGGGCCACATACAACTGTCCACGTGTCAAGGCCGTATGACAGTTTCTGACTCTCGGGGGATCGTGTCAGAGATTTTCTTCGCTTTCCAAGGAGTCCGTCATTATGAGGGAGTCATAATGATATCTTTGTGTCAGAACTGTCATCTTGTCAGAGCTGTCAGCCGTCAGGGCATTTAATGTAGTAATGGACAAAGGGAAGAGCTGTTTGTAGGCCACGTGGCTCCTCTTTGAGCCGCATAGAGCTTGTTTGAGCTGCATAGACGCTCGAGCCACATGAATACTTGAGTCGCATGAACTCTCTGAGCTGCATGGGGCTCTCTGGCCGCATGGATCTTTCTTTATTCTTTTCCATGCTTCTACAAGACCCCTTCAAAGTTTTCAATTTACAGAATTGAAATACTTTGAATAAGAAGCATGGCCATGTATTATTCTGGTCGCATATGATGTCTCAGCCGTATGGATGTCTTGGCCGCATGGATGACTCGGCCGCATGGATGTTTCGGCCGCATTGAGTCAATCAGCCGCAGGAATTTTTGGGCCACATAGCTCCTTGCCACGTGTGCGCAACATTAATTGCCTCAAATTCGTTTTAGTGCCGTATTTAGGGGAGATCCCAAGGGTCGGCTCATTAAATCTTTGGATTTTATGCCCTGGGTGAATTTTCTTTATGAGAGAGGGGACAAAATTCGAGGAGTCGATTTCGTCTTTTCTGAGGCGGTTATCAATCTACGTGTTCCTCCCCTCTCTTGTCCTCCTATAAATAAGAGGGGTTTGAGAGACAAAACTTCTTTACTTTCTCCTTCACTTCAAATTTTCTCTACTCCATTGTCATCTTCTTGTTTAATTGCCAATGGCTCCCAAGAAGTCCGTTGCGACGAAGGGCAAGAAGGCGGCGTCTTCGTCGAAGAAGACTGCCTCTACTTCAATCGCGACCGTTCCTCCGTCGACCGTCGTGCTCGCAGCTCACCCTGACGTCCATCCTCCTATTGCTGGTAAGGACTTTATGTGGTTTTAAAGAACCCTAACTGCTATGGCTACATCACATGCATTATGTACGAGCCTTTATCTTCATGTGAGTCACATGTTCGTCCTACGGTCGAGCTGCGAGCCGCATAAGAATAGCCACTGTGGCCGCATACGCGCTTCGCCAACGAAGTCGCATAAGCTACACAGAGCCGCATAAATTTTGCACATATTTGTCTGTCACGTGGTCCGCACGAACTTATCCTATCCCTGCGGGCCCTATGAAAGCACTGCCGTATGACCCTTCACTAAGTGGAGCCGCATGAATGTTCTTCTGAGCTTGAGCCGCATGAGGCTTCTGTAAGTTGGAGCCGCATAAGTGTTCTCCTGAGCCGCATGAGGCTTCCATAAGTTGGAGCCGCATAAGTGTTCTCCTGAGCCACATGAGGCTTTGTTAAGTTAGAGCCGCATAAGCTCGAAAGCACCCATTAGTTCCTTTTTGTCCATCTTTTTAACTTATCTTTTTCTGTCTTCTTCTCAGTGAATTTGCCGGTTAATGCTGCTGGAGAGCTCCTGGTAGGCAGCGCCCAAGCTGCTCTGGGCTATAGGTACGACCATATAGTCCAGCATATGGCAGACCAGTTTCCGAGTGACGAGCCTCCGACGAGATCGAATGCCCTCAAGAATCAACCTTTCTATTTTCTGAATGCTATGATGAACTCGAGGAAATTAGAAGGGGAATACTTGAAGCCCGTATTCTTCTTTGGAGACGCCTTGACTGTGAAGAACAGTCAGATTCTGGAGGTGTCAGAGAACTGGAGTTTTGTTTCTAACGGGATGGCGATCCATATCCCCCAGATGGAGCATCACTTCCATTTATCTTGGTTCAATATGCTCCCACTGGACCGGAAGATGGAAAATTCTTTAACTCCTACCCGAAGTGGGATGTTTGTGGGAGACATCCATTATAACAACAGCCTGAAGTCAGTGTGTGTGGACAAGGTGCACACCAGCCGTTCTATAATAGGATTGGCCCCGGGTACGTTCTTGAATGTGCCGGGTCCCAATTTCATATTTTCTACAGCCGACACTTTTATGAACCAACTTGCTCGGAAGGGATCCTATCCCATTGGTCGGTTGATGCTCCCCAGCTGGATACATCCGATTCCCTCGTGGACCAATCTGTCGACGTAGATTTTGCAAAAGTATGAGGCCTTTCTGTGCGAGATTGGTCTTTACCATGCTAATCGGGGCACCAGCCATGGCTTGCCTATAAACAAGAGATTGTTTATATCTCTGCTGGAGATGTATAATCGCTGTACGGGGACCTTCTATACGCCCGTAGGGGAAATGGGGCTTGTGCTCCACGAAATGCATGCGATCTCCAAGCTTCCTTGGGGGGACGAAGCTTTTGAGGCGTATACTCCCACGAATGAGGAGTTCGAAGAGTTGGAAAGGCGGTATCCAGGCTTCGTGGCTCTTTATCAAGAGATATTGTGCTATTATAGCACATGTCATCAAATAGCCAAAAAGGAGAACAGCTCGGAAAGGAATGCCCTTCATACCAAGGACTGGGTGCGCTATCTCTTCACGACGGATGCCTCAGGTCAAGTTACTCCCCGCCGTCCTCAAACCCGGGAGGCGATGAAAGCCTTAGTGTCGTCAGCTAAGAGGGTGGCCACCTCTAGTGACAGATTCGGGAGTCAGACCGACTCTTTCGGTTATTTTTATCAGGACACCCAAGAGTTGTCGGAGAAGGCGCTCATGGCGGGATTCTTAATGATATGGCTGCGAAACTGTGTAGTCTCGGGCGGAGCAGGTTCCATCGAGAGGATCAGTCGCAATTTTATCCTTCCGGCTGTGAAGTTAGTTTTGCGAGTCCGGCTAGCTCTCCTTCCGGCCATGGTGTACAGCATACACCGTGGCCTTCGTACTTTCACATCCAAGGTTATTACTCGTGATGTGACGAAAGATTTTGAACGGACCGAGCTGCCCTATCATTATTTGATAGGGTGGCTGTTGATGCATTATCCGTCTTTGATGAGACCGGGCTCTGAAGACGGCGTCACTGATGACGATGCTTTTATCTTCCGCGATCGTAATGAGTCTTGGAAATTCGAGACCATGCGTGCTTGCCGGATGGCACTGGCGAGGGCAGACATGTACAACATTTTTGTATCTGTCCCTCGTTTTACTGATGAGGAAATAGAGGCTGTCCATCTTGACGGTATTGGGCCCCCTCAACTTCTGGACGGCCAGATGCTTCTGTGGCTGCAAAATATCCGCTCCGCTCATTTGGTGTATAGCAACCATAACACTGTCTTTCTGGAGCCCTATCTGCCTAGCAGGTTCGCCCGACAATTTAGATATAGTCAGCTTTTTCTAGACAGCTCCAACTCTTGTCTGGCTTTGAAGGTAGCCTTCTAGACGACATCCGGGCCTGGCATTACTATGACACATTCCATACCCATACCATTTTCTTAGTTCCCGCTATCAAGGCGTCAGTAGATATCTTGTATATGGCGGCTCTGTACCACGTCATGGCGAACAAGCCCCCTGTCGGTTTTAACCCATGTACCAGTTTCATCGTTGGTACCGGCCTGGATGAGGGTTCCCAGGGGGCTAAGACAAGGAAGAGGAAGAACAGAGTGGAGGGGCCGGATTCGGACTTCGATGCTGCAGATGACGAAGGCGACGAGCCTGATGGAGATGACTCTTCCTTTCCGGTGGCAGATATAGGGGCGGATCAGCCGCCTGTTTTGCCAGATGAGATGGTGGTAGATCAGCCATCCGTTGCACCCGGCCTTGCACGAAAGAGTAGCAGGCAACTTTCTCCTGTCGGCGGTATTCCTCGTTCTCGGAAACTGGCTGCGACCAGACACCGCGGGCTAACTATAAAGGAAAGAGGCGAAGAAATTGACCCCGCATCAGAGGTAAATAAGTTACTACCGGTCCTTCCTTTCTTCTAACTTTGATTCTAATCATCTTCTTTCCCTCTTGTAGGCGTCAGAAGAAGAGGACTCTCGAGTAGCCGAGATCGTGACTCGGGATGACGGGGGCCCCGGTGAGCCTGCCCTGAAATTGCTGAATTCCGTCCAGATGATGCTGATCAGGTTGCCTCTCCCTCTGAGGTGGCTGGGTCAGAGGAGCTGGCCAAATTTAATTTGGAGATCGCGGGTGAGGAGATCCTGCCAGCTACGAACGAGCTGCAGCCTCGATGCTCCTCTTCCGGTAAGATAAGCTGAATCTTAACTTGCGAGGAGGCCTATCTGCTCTATGATCACATCCTTCGGGTCACGTCGATTGATCATTTTCATGGACATGCAGGTCCTGCCTCTCCCATGCCGAGGATGGACCTTGTTGAGACAGACTCTGTCGAAGGGGCACTGGCGAAGAGGGGCGTACCTCCTCCCCCTCCGGCTCGTCTTGATGGTCCTCTTACGGGCTCGAGTTTGGCAAGTCCGATGATGGGACAATCGGGGCAGGGGACGATGGTCTTCGTGTCTTCCTCTGTTCGGGCGGCCCAGAGAGTCGACCTCTCCGCCATGCCAAGCGTCCAGGCTCTTCGGGTGGCAGAGGAAGAGTTAGCCGCTATTCGTGCATCGTTCTGCTCGGAAGTCGCCTCCCCTTGTGGCAAGTTCTAGCACCACTCCTTCGATGCTGCCGGCCACGCTTCTTCTGATGCCGTCCTCTACAGAGGTCCTGGACGAAACGTTACAGGACGTGGTCGACAGCTTTCATCGTCACTTGAAAAGGGGGATAGAAGCTGTTGTAGACAGAGGGACCTCTTTCGTCTTGGCCCGGTAATGCACCCAGGGTCAAATTGATATCCTTAAGGCCCTTCCTGGTGGGGCAGGGGTGGCTGCACTCCTGGAGGCAAAATTATTGGAGACTGATCAGCTGGTGGCCCAACTTCAGGGACTGCGGCAGGTTGATCTATCCGACGCTTTAGATCAGGAGCGTGGCTCCCTCACAACTGCTATAGAGAAGGCGAGGGCTGCTCAGGATAAAACCCGGCCGGCCATACTGGAGGATCTCCGCACTCTGTCTGATCGCTATGATCAATTGATCCATGAGAGTGAAGATGTTACAGCTCGGGAAGCGATTGCCTCCCGTGGGATTACTGAAATGCGGAAGCAGATCCTTGAGCTCCAAAAGAAGTTAACTTTCTTTGAGTCTGAGCTTGAGGCCGCCCGGATCGACAGAGGGCTGATTATCCAGGAAGCTGATAACGTCAATAAAGCTTCGACTGACTTAGAAGTGGCTCTGAAGAGGTTGGACGACGACTAGCAGACACTTATGGACCTGGATAATGAGGAACGGTTGTCCCAGGAGGCTGAGCGCAGGGCTAGACAGAGGCTTGAGCAGGGTACTGCCGTGGTGAGAAACCGCCTCATAGAGTTGTGTAACGTCGAACTATAGTCGGCCTTTTCTTCTTTTGTTTCTGTTTTTCTTTTTCTTTTTTTCTTTGAGAGGGGCGTGGTCCCAAAACATGTAATGCTTTTTCATCTTTGAAATAAAGAGTACTTTCCATTCTACCCTTCATTTGTATTACTTGTTGTGCCTGTGGTATTGTGGTGATGTTTGCCCCGCATGGGGGACTTGTTTGTCGACCTATTACCTATGGCATACCTTGGTTTTAGGTATGGGTAACAAGTTTGACTGGGGATACTTAGAACAGTTCCACGACAAGGTGGTCGTGGACGTTCCAAGTATCGGGATATAGAATGCCATGGAGCAGCTGGGCTCCCGGGGCATGATAGGGAATGGTGGGCCTGTAATAAGAGACTTAGCAAAGGACATTTGTGGGCCTATTATCCTTGGCGTACCCCGACTTAGGATACAGATAATAGGATAAAGGGGAACCAACATACTCACTCAGAGGTAATGAGGACATGGCAAGTATGAGGGTTTTACCGTGGAGTCTTCCTACTCAGAGGTAATGAGGACATGGTAGGAGTGGACTCAACGGAAGATATTTGTGGTCAATAGAGGACATTTGTGGGCCTATTATCCTTGGCGTACCCTGGTTCAGGGTACGGATAATAAGACGAGAGAGGACCAACATACTTACTCAGAGGTAATGAGGACATGGTAAGTACGGAGGTTTTACCGTAGAGTCTTCCTACTCAGAGGTAATGAGGATGTAACGCCCCAGTCCCAAAATACGTAGGACTAGGAACGTAGACATGCCAGCTGTATTCATACGAAGTATACTCCAATATATGGAAGCCTCGTATAAATACATAAGCTGTAAAATGCAGTAGAACCATAACTAATCTCATCCACGTAAAATAAATGAATAAAAGACATCATATAAAGATAATGAATTGTCTTGATACAATATGTTGGGCGGAGACAAATCCACTACCAACAAGATACGGAAAAGTACATAGAAAATGAAATAAGTGACGAGCGAAGCGAAGACGATCCAAGTGCAATCATCCTCGAGAAATAGCAATGAACACGGCTAGAGCTAAAGCACCTGCGAAAGACAAGAGCACACATCTGGAGAGATAACCAGGTCCTCAGAGGGACGTAACAAGACACATAATATCATGCCATATAAACTGAATAAATATTGCTCAAATAAATAAGTAAATCGAATTATAACATGGTCCAATACGCACCTACTGAACGAGCGTACCATCCCCCCAACCAAACAAGGACAGGAGATGGTAAACTAATTCACGGTAACGTATCTTCCCATGCTATGAATCAAATATGGTATCCGGACCCCAACAAGGTTCAATACCTTCTCATCGAAGTAGTAAGTCACACCAACAACCAAATAAGGACAAGATGTGATAAACTAATCCACGACAAGTTATTGTTCCAAGCCACGGTCAGATACAAGTACCCAAACCAAAGGTACTCATACCTAACGGATAAGGGTGCCTAATCAAATCTAGGTGAATGCAGTTTTAAGAACAGTTCATGGTCGCATGACTACCCAGTCAAGTCGAGAAAATACCAATGCAGTACCTCAGTAGCGAGTCACAGCACCATATACTATTCCTCAGTATCGAGCGAGTCTATAGCATACAGTCTACCTATCGTTCCTCAGTAGCGAGCGAGTCTACGATAGATAGGGTGGTAGTCAACTTCCAATCATGTTCTTCCCACCCAATGTTAACTCTATAACCGCTAAGTCAAACTAGCATGCAACCTCTATTAGCGGTTATTCCTATCACACGGCTTGTACGTACTGGTGGCCAGCCAATCACGCACTTTCGTGTTCTACATGCGACACACAACTTCGTGGTACAACGTGTCAAGGCCATGAATGCAACACACAAAGGTGGTCCCTTAAATCTAGGTTTAATATGTAAGAAAATAATACATAGCAAGAAACTGAACGGTAAATTCTAACAGGTTATGCCATGTATCACAGTTTATTTTGCATAAAGAAAATAATGAACATGCATGAAATATGAGCTAAAATAATTAAACAGCAAATGGCAAGGTGTCTTGCCTGGTAGAGCGCCTGGTATGCTGCGATAATCATGGTGGCATGAACTGTGTATTTGGTGTAACAACTACACAAGGGGACCTCTGTTGATGGCACGGATAGTTGCATTGGGTCCGGAACGGTCAGAATAGTTAAGGTCGACATAGGGTAGTCTAGAATTGGTGCGAGAATAGGAGTAATGGGATTTAGTCATGGACAAGGATAATAAAAAATAAGTAAATAATATATACGTTTTTAGAAAACTATTTATAATACTCGGAAATATAATCTTATTAACAAATATAGTTTTTAGAAAAATATTTGAAGAAGCATTAAAATCGCTTTTAGGCAAAACTTTTACCTATACAAAAAATATCAATTTGCGACAGAAAACCATATTAGTTAAAACAAATTTTGTTCAAAGCTATATATTTTTATTAACTAAAAGTCGAGAAATATAAAATATTGAAACTATATACTTTTAATAGTCAAAAGTAAATTAATGCCAAATAATACTTTCTAGGGTAGTCCATAAAATGGATAAAATACTTAATAGTATATTTGAAATATATTTGAAATCGCTAAACGTTCCAAGCCTAATAATATATCTATCAAATTTTATTTCTGAGAAATCTTATACCAAAATATTAATAACCAAATACATAGTTATTTTTAAAAGAATTCTAATAAGATTATTATACACAAAATACATAATAATAATAATATAAATATAATCATCTGGTCTTGCTATTTTCTCTAACAAAAATCAGATTGGCCAGGCTGTCATGATCTCGTTTCACTGAGAGATGGACAACAACAACAACAAAGTTATAATAACAATAAAGCTGCTAATAATAATAATAGTAATAATAATAAAAATAATTATAATTTATCAGAAGAAGGCAAAAACAAAAACAAAACTAAAAAATAAAAATAACCATAAAAAGAATAAAACCAAAACCTATCAAAACAAACAAACAAAAAAAATATCAAGCTGCTCTCCTCATCAGTAAAGAGGGGAGAGAGAGAGAAATGGAAAAAGAGGTTTGAGAGTCGACGAGCGGGAGGCGGAGGGCGGTGGCACGGCGCGGCAGCGGCGGTCGGCAACGGGGGAGAGAGGGCGACGGAGAGAGGAGATGAGGGCGGAGGCGATCGGCGGCGTCGAGGAGAGGGGAAGGGAATGCCGGAGCTGCGGTGCTAGGGGGGACGGTGAGCGGGAGGGCCGGAGTGAGGCGGCGCGCTTCGCCGGAGGTGGCGGGGAGTAAGGAAAAAGGAAAGGCTGCGGGAGGCTGGAGAGGGGGAAGAAGCGGCGGACGGCGAGGTCGGGCACGGCGGCTCGGCGGAGGGTTTTGATCGGGGTTCGTCGGAGGGGGTTTCGAGAAGGGGTTTCGGCGGAGCTGATGGTCGACTGGTCCGGCGGAGGAGCGGAGGTACGGGGTGGTCCGGTGGAGGAAGGGGACGCAGAGCGGAAGGGTCGGTCGGCGGTTCGGCGCAGGCCAAGGCGGAGGGAGCTCGGCTCAGGCGTCGACACGAGGGGACAGCCGCACGCGAGTGCTGCGGGGAGGTAGCCAAGGCGACGGTTAGGGCTGGTCCGCGTGGGTGACAATGCGAGGCGGTCGGTTCGGCTGAAGAGATGGCGACGATGGCGGAGCTCAGGTGATTTTCTAGGTTTTTTTTTCTTTTCTCCTTCCTCTGTGTGTGGTGGTGGTAATTTGGGATATGGCGGCAGTAGTTTAGGGTCGTCTATGGCGGAGACAGGTTCTGCCACGCTGGTGGGTTTTTGCGGGGGCTGTCGGGATGACGGAGGTGGTGATGGTTGAGGAGGGTGCTGTGGCAGCGGATGGTGATAGGGAGAGTGACTGCCGTGGTGGCGGCGGGTGTTCCAAGGGTGGAGGCCAAGGCGGTGATGGTTGGTGTAGGCGATGGCGGAGGTGGACAAAATAGGATTAGGGTTTACTAGAAATTGGGTCTTAGGTTTAGGAATTGGTGTCGTAGGAAGGATAATGATAGGTGTCCGTGTGTGGACACGAAGAAAGTGATAATGTAATTGTAAAAGAATTAACTTCTTGGAAAGACACCCGGGGTCGGACCCGAGGCCGTCACGGCTGACACGGAAAGATGTTGGACATGGACACGAGGCACACACATTTGGTTGTGGAAATTGTTGTGGATGAATAATGAATTGGAGAAGTACCTGCCTATTTATAGGATGTAGGAATTCCCGATTGGATAAGAATTAGGATTGTTTAAACCCAAATTAGATAAATCAATCTATTAAATTAAATCAATGAAATCCAATCTAAATCCAAATCCAATTAAATCTAATTTAATTTCCTTAGTTTAAAATCAAATCAATAAATCAAATTTTAATATTTACTATTTAAATAAATACATAAATTCAAATCAATATTTAAATCTCCACAATAAATTCAAAATATGCTTTCCAAAAATACTAATAATATTAATTTCGAAAATTACATTATTATTTAAAATAAACTAATAAATAATTATTAAATATGTATGTAGGTACAAATGATGTTCTCATAATTATGCTTTTCAAGCATACATATAAAAATATTATTAATTATTAATAATTGTGAAAAATGTGAGGTTTATAAATAAAATAACAAACTTGGAAATTTTTGGAACGATAACAAAATAATTATTATGTATATTATTTTGAAACTACAAAAATAGAAAAATAATATTTTCAAAAATATGTACGCTCGCACAAAATCGCACTCGTCGAGCAATTTCGAAAAATAAAATTCGTGCGCGACGTATAATATGACTACGCGACATATAATACAAAAATTTAAATCGGTACTAAATTTAAATTAAAAAAAAAATAGTAAAAATTTAGGGGTTTTACATCCTACCCAACTTAAAAGAATTTCGTCTTCGAAATTAAAATTAGTAGGGGGTGAGAGGACACAAGAGGGTATCAATGGGGATCCAACGATGACAATGTTTTCACAAAATCACGTCGTAAAAAATCGCGATCTAGATCGTAGAAAAATAATATGGTATGGTCACGGGTAATGAATGAGGGTAATGATTAAGAGAACGAAATAGATTCGCTTTAATTAAGCGATTAGAGAGTCTTGATAGGGTCGAGTAGTTTAGGATGAAGATATAGCACATCGAGTGAGAATGGTCATAGCCGATAGGAAGGCTAGAGGAAGTTCTAGTATGACGCTTTCGTCCTCCTAAAATAGGTGAAGGCGAAAGCAATATAGAGTTCAAAAGACGATCTTATCGAATACGAGTACGTGATTCAAGGACGACTAAAAATTTCAAAGGAATTGTCAAGACAGTCGTGGATGGGACTCTAGAGGGTGAGTTCAACTATGTCCCCATCCACGTAGAATAATAGGCAAAAGCGAACCAAAGTGCACTTGGTTGATCAGACCATTATGCACCGATTCTGATTAGACAACATGTTAGTGGGAGCTCTTCCAATAACATATGTCTTGAATAAGCTCGATAAGCTTGCAAAAACTAGGCTACATTAGCATCGTTAGTTTAGATGGTAAAAAAAATAGGCACGATGGTAGATGAATAAAAATAATATGAACAGTCTAAGAGCCATAAGGATCTAAGTCTTTTTTATTCCTATACCATCATTCTACGGTTTTATTGACCAAGGCTTGGTTGACCAAATGGGTTAGATTCCTCTAGTCTCTATGGTCTAGATAATACTATTTGTGTTGGGTCGTGGGGTGTTCTATCCAACTTAAAAGAATTAAGCTAAGGGTGTTTTGGGACAACCAATTAGTAGGGTTAATCTCTAGCAAGCACGAAGGGAAGATAAGAATAGGGATGGAAGGAAGCAAGCAAGATGCAATTGATGAGTCAAACCGTAGATAAAATCAAGGAAAGAGGTCAAGTATGTGGATGAGATCCTAGACTTCTAATCCTATACGCAGGCTTGCTTGGTATGGTAAAGTAACCAAACAATTTTATCTTGACCTGCATGGGCCACCACAAAAACATGTAACGCCCCAGTCCCAAAATACGTAGGACTAGGAACGTAGACATGCCAGCTGTATTCATACGAAGTATACTCCAATATATGGAAGCCTCGTATAAATACATAAGCTGTAAAATACAATAGAACCATAAATAATCTCATCCACGCAAAATAAATGAATAAAAGACATCATATAAAGATAATGAATTGTCTTGATACAATATGTTGGGCGGAGATAAATCCACTACCAACAAGATAAGGAAAAGTAAATAGAAAATAAAATGAGTGGCGAGCGAAGCGAAGATGATCCAAGTGCAATCATCCTCGAGAAATAGCAATGAACACGGCTAGAGCTAGAGCACCTGCGAAAGACAAGAGCACACACCTGGAGAGATAACCAGGTCCTCAGAGGGACGTAACAAGACACATAATATTATGCCATATAAACTGAATAAATATTGCTCAAATAAATAAGTAAATCGAATTATAACATGGTCCAATACGCACCTACTGAACGAGCGTACCATCCTCCCAACCAAACAAGGACAAGAGATGGTAAACTAATTCACGGTAACGTATCTTCCTATGCTATGAATCCAATTTGGTATCCAGACCCCAACAAGGTTCAATACCTTCTCATCGAAGTAGTAAGTCACACCTACAACCAAACAAGGACAAGATGTGACGAACTAATCTTCGACAAGTTATTGTTCCAAGCCACGGTCAGATACAAGTACCCAAACCAAAGGTACTCATACCTAACGGATAAGGGTGGCTAACCAAATCTAGGTGAATGCAGTTTTAAGAACAGTTCATGGTCGCATGACTACCCAGTCAAGTCGAGAAAATACCAATGCAGTACCTCAGTAGCGAGTCACAACACCATATACTATTCCTCAGTATCGAGCGAGTGTATAGCATACAGTCTACCTATCGTTCCTCAGTAGCGAGCGAGTCTACGATAGATAGGGTGGTAGTCAACTTCCAATCATGTTCTTTCTACCCAATGCTAACTCTATAACCGCTAAGTCAAACTAGCAGACAACCTCTATTATCGGTTATTCCTATCGCACGGCTTGTACGTACTGGTGGCCAGCCAATCACGTACTTCCGTGTTCTACATTCGACACACAACTTCGTGGAACAACGTGTCAAGGCCATGAATACAACACACAAAGGTGGTCCCTTAAATCTAGGTTTAATGTGTAAGAAAATAATATATAGCAAGAAACTGAACGGTAAATTCTAACAGGTTATGCCATGTATCACAGTTTATTTTGCATAAAGAAAATAATGAACATGCATGAAATATGAGCTAAAATAATTAAACAGCAAATGGCAAGGTGTCTTGCCTGGTAGAGCGCCTGGTATGCTGCGATAATCATGGTGGCATGAACTGTGTCTTTGGTGTAACAACTACACAAGGGGACCTCTGTTGATGGCACGGATAGTTCCATTGGGTCCGGAACGGTCAGAATAGTTAAGGTCGACATAGGGTAGTCTAGAATTAGTGCGAGAATAGGAGTAATAGGATTTAGTCATGGACAAGGATAATAAAAAATAAGTAAATAATATATACGTTTTTAGAAAACTATTTATAATACTCGAAAATATAATCTTATTAACAAATATAGTTTTTAGATAAATATTTGAAGAAGCATTAAAATCGCTTTTAGGCAAAACTTTTACCTATACAAAAAATATCAATTTGCGACAGAAAACCATATTAGTTAAAACAAATTTTGTTCAAAGCTATATATTTTTATTAACTAAAAGTCGAGAAATATAAAATATTGAAACTATATACTTTTAATAGTCAAAAGTAAATTCATGCCAAACAATACTTTCTAGGGTAGTCCATAAAATGGATAAAATACTTAATAGTATATTTGAAATATATTTGAAATCGCTAAACGTTCCAAGCCTAATAATATATCTATCAAATTTTATTTCCGAGAAATCTTATACCAAAATATTAATAACCAAATACATATATATTTTTAAAAGAATTCTAATAAGATTATTATACACGAAATACATAATAATAATAATATAAATATAATCATCTGGTCTTGCTATTTTCTCTAACAAAAATCAGATTGGCCAGGCTGTCATGATCTCGTTTCACTGAGAGATGGACAACAACAACAACAAAGTTATAATAATAATAAAGCTGCTAATAATAATAATAATAATAATAAAAATAATTATAATTTATCAGAAGAAGGCAAAAACAAAAACAAAACTAAAAAATAAAAATAACCATAAAAAGAACAAAACCAAAACCTATCAAAACAAACAAACAAAAAAAATATCAACTGCTCTCCTCATCAGTAAAGAGGGGAGAGAGAGAGAAATGGAAAAAGAGGTTTGAGAGTCGGCGAGTGGGAGGCGGAGGGCGGTGGCACGGCGCGGCAGCGGCGGTCGGCAACGGGGGAGAGAGGGCGGCGGAGAGAGGAGATGAGGGCGGAGGAGATCGGCGACGTCGAGGAGAGGGGAAGGGAATGCCGGAGCTGCGGTGCTAGGGGGGACGGCGAGCGGGAGGGCTGGAGTGAGGCGGCGCGCTTCGCCGGAGGTGGCGGGGAGTAAGGAAAAAGGAAAGGCTGCGGGAGGCTGGAGAGGGGGAAGAAGCGGTGGACGGCAAGGTCGGGCACGGCGGCTCGGCGGAGGGTTTTGATCGGGGTTCGTCGGAGGGGGTTTTGAGAAGGGGTTTCGGCGGAGCTGATGGTCGACTGGTCCGGCGGAGGAGCGGAGGTACGGGGTGGTCCGGTGGAGGAAGGGGACGCAGAGCGGAAGGGTCGGTCGGCGGTTCGGAGCCGGCCAAGGCGGAGGGAGCTCGGCTCAGGCGTCGAAACGAGGGGACAGCCGCACGCGAGTGCTGCGGGGAGGTAGCCAAGGCGACGGTTAGGGCTGGTCCGCGTGGGTGACAACGCGAGGCGGTCGGTTCGGCTGAAGAGACGGCGACGGTGGCGGAGCTCAGGTGATTTTCTAGGTTTTTTTTTCTTTTCTCCTTCCTCTGTGTGTGGTGGTGGTAATTTAGGATGTGGCGGCAGTAGTTTAGGGGCGTCTATGGCGGAGACGGGTTCCGCCACGGTGGTGGGTTTTTGCGGGGGCTGTCGGGATGACGGAGGTGGTGATGGTTGAGGAGGGTGCTGTGGCAGCGGATGGTGATAGGGAGAGGGACTGCCGTGGTGGCGGCGGATGTTCCAAGGGTGGAGGCCAAGGTGGTGATGGTTGGTGTAGGCGATGGCGGAGGTGGACAAAATAGGATTAGGGTTTACTAGGAATTGGGTCTTAGGTTTAGGAATTGGTGTCGTAGGAAGGATAATGACAGGTGTCCGTGTGTGGACACGAAGAAAGTGATAATGTAATTATAAAAGAATTAACTTATTAGAAAGACACCCGGGGTCGGACCCGAGGCCGTCACGGCTGACACGGAAAGATGTTGGACATGGACACGAGGCACACACATTTGGTTGTGGAAATTGTTGTGGATGAATAATGAATTAGAGGAGTACCTGCCTATTTATAGGATGTGGGAATTCCCGATTGGATAAGAATTAGGATTGTTTAAACCCAAATTAGATAAATCAATCTATTAAATTAAATCAATGAAATCCAATCTAAATCCAAATCCAAATCCAATTAAATCTAATTTAATTCCCTTAGTTTAAAATCAAATCAATAAATCAAATTTTAATATTTACTATTTAAATAAATACATAAATTCAAATCAATATTTAAATCTCCACAATAAATTCAAAATATGCTTTCCAAAAATACTAATAATATTAATTTTGAAAATTACATTATTATTTAAAATAAACTAATAAATAATTACTAAATATGTATGTAGGTACAAATGATGTTCTCATAATTATGCTTTTCTAGCATATAAATAAAAATATTATTTATTATTAATAAATGTGAAAAATGTAAGGTTTATAAATAAAATAACAAACTTGAAAATTTTTGGAACGATAACAAAATAATTATTATGTATATTATTTTAAAACTACAAAAATAGAAAAATAATATTTTCAAAAATATGTACGCTCGCACAAAATCGCACTCGTCGAGCAATTTCGAAAAATAAAATTCGTGCGCGACGTATAATACGACTACGCGACATACAATACAAAAATTTAAATCGGTACTAAATTTAAATTAAAAAAATAGTAGAAATTTAGGGGTTTTACAGAGGACATGGCAGGAGTGGACTCAGCGGAGAATATTTGTGGACCTATTATCCTTGGCGTACTCCGATTGTGGGTACGGATAATAAGTCGAAAGGGAATCATCATACTTACTCAGAGGTAATGAGGACATGGCAAGCATGAAGGTTTCTTTGACGGAGCCTTCCCATTCAGAGGTAATAAGAACATGACAGGAGTGGGCTCAATGAAGGAGGGTACATAGAACGACTCAGAGGTAATGAGGACATGGAAGTTCTATGTAAATGGGTGATTTGTTTTTGGCGGAAGTGAAACGACTCAGAGGTAATGAGGCATTGCCGTTTTGGAACTTTGTGGATCGGTTACCCTTTTTGTGCACTGGGAGTGCAGGTAGTGGATCATGAGGGTGGATCTCTTCCAGGAAGAAAGTTCAGAGGTAAGGTCATACATGACTTACTATCTGAAAGAGTGACTTGAATATGAGTTCAGAGGCACATGCGGGTACATAACTCGATAATCTGGAATGTTGTAGATGTGAGTTCAGCGGTACCAGCAGGTACATGACTCGATAATCTGGAATATTGTGGATGTGAGTTCAGCGGCACCAGCGGGTACATGACTCAATAATCTGGAAAATATTGAAGTGAGTTCAGCGGCACCAGCGGGTACATGACTCGATAATCTGGGATGTGTCATTTAGACATAATATTTCTTCAGGAACTTGCCGTTGACGGACAACATGAGCAAGTCTCTATTTTGTTTTGTGAGGCGGTAAGCACCATTGGAGAATACAGTCTCGATGATAAATGGACCTTTCCATTTTGGCTGGAACTTACCGGCGGTCTTGTGAGTCATGACCATCGGCCTCCGGACTGCCATAACGAGATCGCCCACTTGGAATGTTCTGATTTTAACCTTCTTGTTGAAGGCTCCAGAGATGCGTGCTTGGTATAGCTCGATTCTTTGCTGAGCCAAGAGGCGCTTTTCATCTAAGGCCTCTAACTCTTGTAGTCGGCGTCGGTAGTTATCATCCGTCGTCAATTGATAAGTGAGGGCAATGCGGAGTGAGGGTATTTGAGTCTCCAATGGGAGAACTGTCTCACTCCCGTACACCAGAGAGAATGGTGTATTCCCTGTGGCCGTTCGGACTGTGGTACGGTACGCCCATAAGCATTCACCAAGCTTCTCGTTCCAGTCGCGTTTGTTGGATGACACGAACTTCTTGAGTAGCTTGATGATGGTTTTGTTGAAGGCTTCTGCCAACCAATTAGCTGCTGGATTATATGGCATTGAAGCGATATTCTGGATGCGGTGCTTGTTGCAGAATCGATAAAAGGTGTGGCTTGCAAACTGCGGACCATTGTCGTGGATGATCCTTCGGGGCAGTCCAAAGCGATAGATGACGTAATGCTTGAGAAAGCTGATAACATTCGAAGTTTTGACTTCTGTAAGCGGGACGGCTTCCACCCATTTGGAGAAGTAATCTGTAATTGCGAGTATGAAGTGATGTCCTCGGGAGGAAGGTGGAGTGATTGGACCAATGATATCCATCCCCCATGCTTCGAATGGCCAGGACGCCACTGTCGGATGTAGAAATTCGGATGGCTGGTAAATGAAGTCCATGTGGACTTGGCAGGCTTTGCACTTTCTCGCATAGTCTATCGCATCTGCTACCATCGTAGGCCAGTAGTAGCCCATTCGGCGAAGACGGTCTTGCAATTTAGGGCCAGGCTGATGGGCCCCACAGATACCGTTATGAGCTTCGCGTACGGCTTCTTTGGCTTCTGCGTTTGACAGACACCGAAGCAATAACCCATCGTAGGATCGTCGATACAGCATTTTCGTCTCTGTATCGTAGAAGAATCTGAGAGAACGCCTTCTGATGGAAGTGGCTTCCTTTGGGTTCTCGGGCAGGATGTCGTAGACGACGAAGTCAATGAATGGTTGTCTCTAATCTGGGACATCGTTGATCGTCTGGGCAGAATAACTCGCCATGAATTGAATATTGTTTTTGGAGCAGACCAGTTCGTGGCCTATCACATCTACCGATTGATGAGTATGATTTAGCACTGCTAGGGAAGCGGCCAGGCCAGCTAAGGCATCGGCTTCGATATTTCGGAGTCTGGGAACGTGCTCAATGAAGAACCCCTAAAATGAGGAGATGATGTCGATCGCTATCTGGTGATAGGGGATCATGTCTTCGTGGCAAACTTCGTATGAGCCCCGGATTTGATTGACGATTAACTGAGAATCGCCGTATGCTTCAAGATGTTTTATCTCCAGCTCTCTTACAAGTTGGAGGCCAATGACCAGAGCGTTGTACTCGGCCACATTGCTAGAGCAGGGTTCTGTGAGAGAGTAAGCGCGATTGATTACCAATCCGGAAGGAGAAACCAGCACCACCCCGACTCCGACGACGATGTTGCCCTTGGGTCCAGTTCTCGAAGCACCGTCGAAGATTATTCGCCATATATCATCTTGAGAGGTTGCATGCGAGTCGGCGACCTAATCTTAGATTTCTTCATATATTCTAGACTACTCCGAGCCCGGGTGGGCTGCCAAAAAGTCTGCCAGGGCTTGACCTTTGATAGCCTTTTGTGGGACGAAGATCATATGATAGGAGGACAGCAATATTGCCCATGTAGCGAGGCGAGAGCTGATTGCCCCTGGTTTAGTCATGAGGACACTGAGAGGGTTGACTCGTGAGATCACATGCATGGTTTATCCAGTGACATAGTGCCGCGTCTTCTGAATGGCGAACACCAGGGCGAGGCATTCCTTCTCTACAGCGGTGTATCGATGCTCTGGCCCAATCATCATTCGACTGAGGTAATATATGGCTTGCTCATGGCCTCCATCATTGTTTTGTGCCAGCAGAGCCCCGAGGGAATGTTCCATTGCTCGTACGTAGAGCATGAATGGTTTTCCAGCAACTGGGGCCACCAGGACTGGAGGATTCGATAAATATTCTTTGATGCTGTCGAAGGAGCGCTGACGCCTTTCTTCATGAGATGGATAAATGGTCGACATCGCCCGGAGAGGTTAGAAATGAATCTCCTGATGTAAGCTAGCCTCCCTTGAAGGCCTCTGAGTTCGCGGAGATTTTTCGGGGGACCCATCTCCATGATTGCCTTTGTCTTCTCAGGGTCTACATGGATACCCTGGGCGGTGATTATAAAACCCAAGAACTTTCCGCTGGATACGCCCAGGAAGGATTTTGTAGGATTCATCTTCAGATTGTGCGCTCGCATCAGGTCGAATACCGTCCTCAGATCCTGCAGATGGTCTCCCTTACAGCGACTCTTGACGGCAATGTCATCAACATAGCACTCTACCGTCTTGCGTAAGTGGTCTGAATATGATGCTCATGGCTCTTTGATATGTGGCACCGGTATTCTTCAGACCAAAAGCCATGACTGTGTAACAGTATGTGCCAATTGGTGTTCGAAATGATGTATGCTTTTCGTCGTCAAGAGACATCTTGATTTGGTTGTACCCCAAGAAGCCATCCATGAATGACATACGTTCAAAGCCTCAGGTGTTGTCAATCATGATATCTGTAATAGGGAGGGGGAATTCATTTTTGGGGCATGTCTCGTTCAGATTGCGGAAGTCGATGCAGTTTCGAATCTTCCAATTCTTCTTAAGGACCGAAACTATGTTGGCGACCAAGTCTGGATGTTGTTCCTCACGAATGAAGCCGCTGGCTATCAGTTTGTTGACTTCGTCTTCGATCGCATCTATGATGCCCGGGCGGAAGCGTCGTTGTTGTTGCTTGACTGGCTTTGCATCCGGCCGAATGTTGAGCTTGTGAAGGGCAACCTCGGGGTTTAGTCCTGGCATGTCTTCATAGCTCTAGACGAACACATCAATATATTCTTTGACAAGTTACAGCAGCAATTCTCGCTCTTCGTCTGTTAGGCTTTTACTGACGAAGATTGGTTTTGAAGAAGATTCGCTATCGAGATCCACTTGTATAACTTCATCTTCAGTAGGGGATTCTCTCTGTTCGAACCTCTTTTTCCATTATATATCCAACTGTTGGGCCTACGGCTCTAACTCGAGGATTTCCGAAATGTCTTCATCTTCTTCGTAAGCGTCGGTGAATACCATGTTGACTGACAGGACTTGTCTGAATACATCTCCGATGCTGGTATCTGAGTCAGAAGTTGGTGATCCGGTTGAATGTGAATGCCAGTCATATTCTTTATCTGAACTCGCAGGGGTCATCGTGGGTGTAACATACCCTAACCCACATCGAGTCTTGCTATAGTAGTCCCGTGGTTTTTCAGCCGGGACCGGTGGCTTCAAAGGTAATCGTCGTCCAGTACCATATTTCAAGCCTGGCGTCGTCTCCAGATCATACCCCTGTTTCTGCATGAGATATCTGGATTGGGGGCTATAAAGATACAGAGGCAGTCTTCCGGCATCTAATTCAAGGTCGACTTCTTCTATGGTGAAGGGATGCGGATCGTCCTTCCGGCCAAAGATGATTGGATGGTCCCCTCCCTCGATTATGCGGTAAGCATTATCCACTGGAGTAAGCTGGATTGCGGTGTACACATTTGTCACCTGTGTGTGTAGGTGAGTGCCTATACCGTGTTCCGTAGCATACATTATACAAAGCTTATTAAGCTCGAGGTAGTTCAAAGATAGTCCTTTATTGATAAAGTAAGGTATCTTTTCTAGGGGGATTACATCATCTGCGGAGGGAACATCAGTGTGGGCAGCCACATACTTGGCTAGCTCCGGTTCCTCTTCGACTACCCCCTGTATAAACGAAGACTGGGAGGACGACCTGGGCAGCTTGATTGTCAGAGGTTCAGCTGGTGGAGCAGAGCGTGGGGTTGTTGGCAGACTAGCGACCCCCAGTTTGGTGCTTGATACTGGGTGGGGAGTGGTTGGTTCGCTAGAAGTCCCAGACCTTGCATCGGGGTGACGACTCTTCTTGGGAAGGCGTATCGTCATTGGCTTGTCGGAGGGATCGAGCTTCTCCGTTTGCGGCTGGCCAACTCTCGGCAGCCTGATGGTCAGTAGCTCCGTTGTGGGTCTTGGCACTTGGCCAGACCTTGGCAGCCGGATTATCATCTGTTCTTCTTGCGCCGAGAGGCTGATTGTGTCCTTACACAGAGTGGCGGTAAGGGGTACGGACTTGCTAGGTTTGCGAGCTTGGAGGTGGATCGTCAGAGGTTCTTCTGATCCTACGGCCGTCTCGGTACGGGCTTGCCCGTCTCCTTCACCAAGGTGCCTCTTCGACTTTTCGTATAGGCAGGAGTCTGAGTAGTAGGATTCGACCCCTTTGAAGGGATCGATATCAGCAAATTTTGTCCTCACGAAGCCATATTTGTCGACATATTTGAAGCACTGGTGCAGCGTAGAAGGCACGATCATATAATCGTGTATCCAAGGGCGCCCCAAGAGGATGTTGTAAGAAGTTTCTGCATCTATGACGTAGCAGGTGACTTCTGATTGGAGATCGCCAATCTGACACTTCAGACGAATCTTTCCAATTGGGTAGCTCCTGCCCGAATTAAAACCACTGATGGCGGTGCTTGTAGGCGTCAGGCGATGCATTGGGATACGGAGATGATGTAATAGACCCTTCGGGATAATGCTTAAGGAAGATACAGGATCAATGTGCATCCGATCCACCTTTACGTCGCCGATGTATCCAGTATAGTAGAACGGGCGATCGTGCAGGTTGGTTTTGATGAGCATATCCTGCAGAGTGAAGACAATGTTGGGCATCGATCCTGTGTAAGCGCTGTCTTGGAGATCTGCCAGTGGGTTCTCTCCCGTGAGGTTGACCTGAGCCAGGTACGCGTCGGTATTTTAGAGTACATCGCTCAAAGCCGCACGAACATCCATTGAGAGTCTCAAAAGCTCGTATAATGACAACTTGGCCGGTGTGTTGGCCAATTATGCCAAGATGTCGAAGTTGTAGAGCTTCTCCAGCCCCTGTGGTGCCTCTTTTCGGAGGGATTTGTCAAAGCGAGTCTCCCTCGGCCTAGGCTTGACGGTCGTCGGAGGCTGAGCCGATCCCGGAGCGTCAGTTGTAGCGGGCTGATCATCTTCAGCTGAGTTATCAGCCACAGGTTGGGATTATGCCCCAGACTACATGACGACGGCTGTAGCTTCTTCGATATCTGCCGAGATTGTGCGGCATGACTGACTTTTCCACTCTTCTTCTTGCAAATAGAAGATGGTGTGGACTGAGTCACTTCTGATACCAAGTCTGGATAGACCCATATGACCTCCCCTCGTGATGTGGTAAGGGGTACTAGACCAGCAGCCTGATCTTGGGGAGGTGGAAGATTAGCAATCTCCATTATCGCCAGGAGGATGGGGACCATACCGTCTTGAGTTTTCGTTGGAGGGATGTTGCCAAATTGTACTGACACCATATTGGCTGCCACAGTTACCTCTTCGAAGTCGATGGCTAGAGCGTTCGAATCGATGAGATTTTAGATGTACCATTTTAGTTGGTAGCAGTCGTGTGTGGCATGGTAGACGTAGCGGTGGTAATGGCAGTACTTTGTATTTCTGCCGGCCGAGGTTCCCGTCTTGGTGGAGGAAGATGAATTCTGTCTTCTTGTATGAGCATGTCCAAGATGGGCTTGACGTGACCGTCTTCGAAGGAGTATGTGATTTGCGACCATTATTTTTCTGCCAATTTTGACTCGGGTTTTAGGGTTGTATCATCCACCATAGCCTGTTTACCCCTGCTGTCCTGATTGTTGGAGGGGCTACCCCCATTGTCGTTGTTGGTGTTAGGACGCTTGCCCTTGTTCTCTCCGTCTGAGATGTGCAATCCTAATTGGCGAGCCTTCTTCAATCGTTCTTCGGCACTTGTAGCACTGATGATAAACATCTTCCAGTCCTTGAATTAACTTTCGTCCATCCAGAGACTGATTGTTGGGAAGCAATCTCTTTTGGCAGATTTCAATTAAGGAGGAATCCGGGTTTCCAGAGGGCAGCTTCATTGCGGTTTGGCAGAACCGCTCGATGTAGTTCCTTGTCAGCTCTTTCTTTCCTTGGACGACGTCCATAAGGGTGGACATTGTGATGTCTTGCCCTACTTCGTAGAATCTCTCCAAGAATATGCGCTTGACGCTGGCGAAGGAATGGATGCAGTTGTCTGGCAGGTTGCGATACCAGTCGAAGGCGACCCCTTCCAATGCCCCGATAAATAATCGTATGAAAATGGCATCGTCATGGGGCAGATGGTCGGTGGTGACCTCGAAGTAAGTGATGTACTGACTTGTGGAGGTCTTGCCATCATAAGGATTGATATTGAACGACTTATATCTTGGTGGGAAGGGGACATCCCTCCATGCAACAGGGTACGGTTACCGTATTCTGAGGTCCTGAGAGTTTTCTCGAGCATGAAACATGGCTCGGAGCTCCTGTACCGCTCTTCTTGCTTCTCGGGCCTCATCCACAGCGGTAGGGGCCATTACTTCAGGAGGATTGTTGCCCGGGTTCGGTGCCGCTGAATTCGAGTCGGCATTGATCGCAGGACCCGCGCTTGTTTGGCCAGGCGTCCTTCCTTGCAGAGTTGGAAGGGCCGCTTTGATCTCGTCCACAGACTTGACCAAGGCTAGCAGTATAGCCTCCAGAGTGTCGATGCGTTGACGATCACTGGAACCACCTTGGTTGCTGTCCGTCATGAATACCGTCCTTATGTGAGGAGAGATGGATGGCACATTGGAGGATGTGTCTTCCGAGTCATACCCCTGTAATGAGAAATCATCAGGGTATGTGGGAATGTCTTCCTCTGGTTCGGACTCAGAAGGAATAGTACCCCCAGTTTCTGAGTTCGCATCGTCTTGGGAGTTGTGGACGTCCTCGGGGACGTTAGGGAGAGTTGTTTCCCCCGGCTCATCTTCTTGGAACATCGGATTATCGTGGAGATTTGGAGGAGTGCTACCCCCAGTCCCAGCAACCCCCAGTGGTGTGGACGACGAATCTCCCACTGTAGTAGATTTCGTCTTAGAACGGGTACCTTGGAAAACTTCGGTGGTTAAAATCTTCGGTGTGGACGACGAATCTCCCAGCTTAAACGACAGTCTCTTAGTCATAGTGGTTAAAATCTTCGGGCTGGAAACATTTGTCTTTGTCTCTCTCCCATCGGCGGTGACTTTCTGAGCAGAGTTGCAGGAGACGACGGAAAGTGCCTCGTCTTCTTAAGACGGCTGTTACAGTCTTTGAAAGATGGACTGCCGGTCTTTTCGTACCGTCATATTATTGCAGTAGCAGTTGACAATGACTTGGGTGCAGTGACGTCCGTGGGAGGACTCTTTGCACTCTGATGCATCTTCTCTTTCCTTGCGTTATTGGAGGATGGCCTCACGCAAGTCAGATAGGTCTGGATCAACCCTGTTTGCTCCGTGGATTTTGGGAGACTTTTGCGAACCTCTCTGTCCGTTTACCGCCGGGGGCTGGACTCGAGTGGTTCTGTATAACTTCCCATCTGAGGCCTGTATAACAGTATATGGTACGCTCGGATGGTCAGAGATCGGATCAGCGGACCGACCTTGCCAAGCTCGTGCTGCCCTAGAATTCTTCGCTCTAGTGCGTAAGGGCACATAGTAGGAAGAGTCTAGGTGATGCTGGAGAGAGTCAGACATATCTTCTTGAGAGCACAAGAGATCAGGACCATAGGAGAGGCGGTCGAAGACAGAGCCACGTGGGGTAGACGTTACGCGGCTGTCATCAATAACCTTCATACGACTGGCTGGCGTAGCCGTATAGGCTTTCTTCATGCGGCTGGGTGTCTCGGCCGCATGAGTTTACTTCATGCGGCTGGATGATATGGCCGTATAGACCTCCTTCATGCGGCTGGCCGATTTAACCGCATGAGCATCCTACATGTGGCTGGCAGACTTTGCCACATGAGTGTTCGACTTCTTCTTGGGGCGCATAGAACCACTCTTTGTCCCTGCAAGTCCAGCATCGTAGTGCTTTCCTCTGCCGGACTTGGGGACAGCAGAGTCCTCTACGGCTCGAAGTGGAGTCGTATGAGAGTTGCCTTCGCCGTCTTGGGTAGCAGAGAGTACTCCGTCCAGAGCTTGGGAAGGTGCAAACGATTTTGGCCTCCACTCGCAGCGAGCTTTCTTTGTGCGGGTTCGCTTCTGGACCGGGCCAGCACTTCCTTCAGAGAGCATTTCTTCAAACGTCTGTTGGTCGAAGCGGACGACCATCTTCTGTTGCGTGGAGCCAAGTTTGGCTGCATCCGATTGCATCACCAACTCCTCAGCCGTGGAGAAGTTTGTCTCCAACAGAGTCGCCATCGTGTTTGCCATGAAATATAAAAGAACAAAATAATTATCGAAGGACTGGACTTTTACTTCACAATACAAACTCGCTTGTACAAAGAAAGCATAGGGACGAAAACCTAGGTACAACAATCTAAGTACAATTGTTTATTTTAGATTCTAGGGGTGACGGTAGAGGCTCAGAAAAGCGACGGCAGCTCTACCTTACTCCTTGGACGATCGGATGTAGCCTTGGCTCTGTAGAAGAACTGCTAGGCGTTGATGAAGAAATACTCTCTCTTCAGGCTCTCTGGCTCTCTATGTCTCTCTCTGTATATCTCTCTGTCTCTGTGTATGTCTCTATCTCTGTGTGTCTTTCACAAGGGAATGGCACCTTGCTATTTATAAGAGTGGGGGGCTTCATTAGGGTTTACAATGATTGTCCATTCTTGAAAGTCGGCGGCTAAGGATCACTGGATCTGGGCCGTTCATCGAGATTTGAGCAATAAAGATGATTGCATCAAATCTTTTGTGGATAATTAATGCTGATTGACATAAATCCTCCTGATTTGTCATGCCAACCTCGGATTCCTCGACACGTGTCTTTAATTTACTTGTTTGCAAATGATCTGATTTGATCCCAATATTTTATTAGGATTTGTTGAGAGATTTCGATCAATCTGATGCCACGTGCCCTGCTATCATGCCACGTGTCGTAACCGTAAGCCACAGCAGAAATCTGAGCCGCAGGAAAGTTACTCCTCCTTGGGCCGCATAAGGCTGGCCACGTGTCAAGGCTGCTTGAGAGTGCCCCCTGACCATTTGGACCGTATGGTAATGATTTGAGCCGCATGAGTGTGGATGACCACATGAGTGAACCGCATGGAGATAGTCCTCGTGAGCCGTATGGGGATGGTCTTCGTGAGCCGCACGGAGCTAGTCTTCGTGAGCCGCATTGGGCTAGTCTTCGTGAGCCGCATAGGGCTAATCTTCGTGAGCCGCATGGGGGTAGTCTTCTTGAGCCGTATGGGGCTAGTCTTCGTGAGCCACATGGGGGAGCCTCCGCTTGGGCCGCATGGGGGAGTCTCCGCTTGGGCCGCATACAACTGTCCACGTGTCAAGGCCGTATGACAGTTTCTGACTCTCGGGGGATCGTGTCAGAGATTTTCTCGCTTCCCAAGGAGTCCGTCATTATTAGGGAGTCATAAAGATATCTTTGTGTCAGACCTGTCATCTTGTCAGAGCTGTCAGCCGTCAAGGCATTTAATGTAGTAATGGACAAAGGAAAGAGCTGTTTGCAGGCCACGTGGCTCCTCTTTGAGCCGCATAGACGCTCGAGCCGCATGAATACTTGAGCCGCATGAACTCTCTGAGCCGAATGGGGCTCTCTGGCCGCATGGATCTTTTTTTATTATTTTCCATGCTTCTACATAGACATTGCTTTCATCACAATCCCCTGTGAATGTCATAACTATCTATAGAATCTTTCACGTCCATATTACCTCTGAGTTGTTCTATACACCCGTAGAGACTATCCTTGTCATGTCTATATAACCACTGAGTAAGGAAAATTCTACCACCAAAAAGCCCGTGTTTATCATGTCCATATAACCTCTGAGTGAACACCCTATCCCCAGTGGAGTCATCTCCATCCCCTCACGTTATACTACCTCTGAGGGAATTCTCACTCTTGTACAAAAAAAGCTCACAGCAAAAAGACAACCAAAACCAAAATTTTCATTTATAGAATGGAAATGTTTTCCTTCTTTAGCTACAAAAGAGTCTCTCAAAAGAAAGAGACAAAAAGACAAAATGGAGGTCAAAACTGCGAAGACAGATGCAAAAGTTCTTCTAGTCGACCCCTCAAAAGAGCAATTTGGGGGCCAACCTGTGCTTGGGCTAGACGCTCGGCCTCCTGACATCGAGCGGCTTCATCTTCAACTTGGGATAGGTTTTGGCGCACAAGAGCCAGTTCTGCCTGGCGCAGGCCAATACTTTCCATCTCCCAAGTCAGGTCTCGAATCGTTGCCGAAGGACCTCCTGCTGGTCCTTGGACTTATCCAACTCGCTCTCTGCAAGGGCCAAAGTCTCTTCTAGCTTCCGGATCTGCTTCCGGAGGGCCTCGTACCGTTCCTTCGAGGTTGAATGACGGCAAACCTGAGTCTCTTCGACGTCGATCACTTCTTCAATTTTGGCCTCGACCTCGGCTAGTCTGTCAATCAAGGCCCGATATTTCTGCTTGTGTCGGGATGCTTTAGAATCCATTTTCTCTAGCTCCGCAGCAGCTAGGGCCGGAAGACCGCACTCAAGATTTTGAAGCTCCGAGTCGGCACCTTCCAAATCGGCCAGCAGATGATCTATCGCATCTGCCTTCGCCTCGCATTCTGGATAGTCGCACAAGGCCATCAATTGGGCACTCACTATAGACCAGGCCTGTCTGAGTGATTGGTTATCCCGCAAGACACCCTCTTTGTCGCGCATCAAAGCTTGACGAATTGTACCCAGAATCAGTTTGGTATAGTACGCATTGTTAGCCAAAATTATCGGGATCATCGAAGATGCCGTGATAGTAGGTCCCAGGGCAGCAACGGTAGCCGACACGCGTCTAGGCATTGCAACCGAAACAGGTAGCACCGTAACTATAACATAGATCATCGGTGGTGCAAAGAGGGTATGAGCCAACACTGTTTGATATACGGCTGACTCTTCAGTAGGCTCCCTCACTGGTCCTTCAACAATACCGGCAACCGAAGCTGCATTAACTGGAGCCTGAGCAATCTCAGTAGTCGACTTTTCGACGGTCACTGTAACCGACTCCTCAGTAGTCTTCTCTACCGGTGCTTCGGCATCCGATTGTCCCACAGTCTTCTCGACTGAGCCATAGCAGGTGGCTCGAGGATAACCTCTTCAGACATTCATGGAGTGAGCACATTGAAGGGTTCTTCAACTGGTTCATCGGTGGTCGTCTCAACCGATTCTTCCCCGGTCTCCTTAGTCGGGCTCCTAGGGGTTTTGTCGACCGGCTCATCAACAGTACCGTCGACAACCATTCTAGTGATCTCCTCGACTGGAACCTCGGCAGTCGGCTCGTCAGTGGCCGCCTCAGCTCGGCCAGCTAGCTCGTCAGCAGCATCTACTGGGGAATCTCTGACATTCTCTTCAACCACTACCCAAGGTTACGGTGTGATGTATGCCAAGGCTAATTCTTCCAATACTATTCCCCCGATACCTCCGTGAGAAGGAGGCTTCCTAGGGGAAGCAACGGTTGGGCCTTCAGTGCCTTCGACCGAATGGCCCATCGTAAGACCAGGCTCCTGAGCTGTGCCTTCGTGAAACGTAAGGCCAACCCCGAGTATCACTACAGATCCACCAGTGGAGGTCGCTTCTTGATGAGAAGGCATGAACTCCAAAAAATTGCGAGTCTCATAGCCAAAAGAGATAGGCGAAGAAACCTCTTCTGGCCGAATTGTTTAGGCCGCCGCCGCGGCTGACGGATCCCCCTCGAGAAATTTCTCCAGCATTTTCGACCACCCCGACGTCTCTTTTGCTTGTACCAGTAAAGTAGGGATGAGTAAAAAATTATGGATAAAAACTCGAATCAAAGGGAAACTAAAATGTACCTGTGAAGTCGATGCAACAGGAGGTGCGCTAGACCGCAAAGTAGCACGACTCTTGGATGCCACCCTTTTGACTTTCTTGCCAGGAGGAAGGTTTGCCGCCGGAGGAGCTCGACATTTCGATGGGCAGTTCAGGGGCGTTGCATCCTTCCTTCGCTCCCGAGAAGCACTAGAATCATCCGAAGACCCATCTCCTGCAACTTTAAACTCTTGAGACCATCGCTGGGGCCTCTCAAACTTTGTACCCACAATAAAAATTTGCCCTCGGTCATAACCTGACGAGAAGTTATTCACCAAACAATGGAACTTCACAGCGGAATACAAGATGTGGGGCTCCCCATGCATCTCAGGGAGTGTAAATGCTGTCCTAGTGGATCTAGCATTATAATAACCCAAAGTGTGGGTGCCATCCAACAATCTCCCCTCATAGCCAAGACATGGACTTAGGTCCTTCATCATAGTCTGGCTGTAGATAAACTGTCGAACAAAGCGGCTCCGTAGATAGGGCTCCAAGTATACCTTGTTCTGACTCCGGTACACCAAGTACAAAGGAAGAATGGATAACAACCAGTAAAAAGCACCGGTAGTCACCTCGCCCCTTTCTCCAGCCCGGTCAAGTAGCTCATCACCTACCTGATGACTACCATAAAAAGTCAAAACCCTGCTAAAACTATAGCCATCTAAGCGATTTGATGCCCGTCTATAGGCAGGGTTGCCGTCATGAACCTACTTCGCCTTATGGTAGTTGTGCAAGGGCGCGTCCCCCTCCTCACGACCGTCTATAGTAGCAGAAACAATTAAGCAAGTATGATGCATTGCTAACCAGGCTATCAGATAATGGTAGGGCAGCTCCGTTCGAGGAAACTCGCTGGCACACCCGTGATACTTTATTATTTTTTCTGAGAGCTCTCGCAGGCCTCGAAGAGTATTGCATACCATGGCAAGAAGAAAAGTAAGAGAGTGCCTGAAAGCCAACCTCACAGCCGGCATGATAAGCTTCCTACTAAGCCGCCCCACGGAGCCTGAGCCTCCAAGAACCACATCCTTCTTCAGCCACATCATCAGAAAGGCAGCTAGCATCGCTTTCCAACTCACGGCAGTCAAGTTTTGATAAAAAATAGCTACAGGCTATGGAGTTAGGATTTCCCTTAGCATCCAGCAGGGGAGCTGACACTTTTACCTTCGCCAACATACCCTCCACGTCGGCAGTGGTATACACCCTGTGAGTAGTAAAGCGAACCGTTCCGCGCTCTGACGGCTCCTCGGTAAAGAAATACTTTCTCTACGCATTAAAGTGACGCTGACCCTTTGCGAAGTCCTCGCACACACACACTTGATAATGGCAAAGCATTTCCTTGTACACAGCCATCAACTCAGGGTGCTTGCCTTCCAGCCCCATGAGCTCATCTGGGCTAGTGCAGTACTCCTCGTACGGGTGCTCATCCCAAGGAAGTTTCAAGATGGCGAACATCTCCTGGAGGGCCAATCCCATCTCTCCACACGGCATGAAGAAAGTCCCGGTGTGGTGATTATACAACTCTAGCAAAGCCAAGAACAGAGACTGGTTGATGGCGATTCCATGCTCAGTCGCCTTTAAGGCATGGCGTAAGCCAGTACCACTCATGTCCTCCTTAAAAGTACTCAATACCCACCGGGTCAAGTCACCCCACTTTTTATCGGAGTGAACCTAGCCCTCAACCCGATAGACATTCGTCGGATATGTACAGCTGACCGCCAGAAACCTGTTGGCAAAAATAGAAACGTCAAATGAATGCACATCAGCAGAACGATCGCTGAACCTAAGACCAGGGAGTAGCAACCGTAAGGTATACGATGCACCACCCTAAATGGGCATAAAAGTATCCCTCCCCTGGGAACTCTTGTCTTCCTTGAAGCGGCCTGATATTAGACACCCTTGACTAGGGGTCAGGGTCCACTCCATTCGCCTTTTTTCGACAAAACAGGAAAATACGGACATCAGTAGGTATGGGTCAGACGTCGAAACATACAAGGGGAGGCCATTACTCTCAAAATACCATGATATCTTGAGTGCAAGGAGGTCCGTCTCCTTCAGAGCCAACAGATCACCAAAAAAAAAACTATGGCTTTAACATCCCCTCGTCGGCATCAAGAGAAGGTGTCAGCCTGCCCTGATCTAGCATGTGGCAAAAATAAACCAGATGTTGCTCCTGTATTTGATCCATTCGCCCCTCTAGTTGATCTTCAGTGATCAACCTCCTAGCTGGCTCGACGAGCTCCCTCTCGACGTTTGTCCCCAGTACGCAGACAGAAAAGTCGTAGAGAACCTCATTTAAAAGGGAGGTGGACACAGAAATTACATAAAACGAGAAACAGAAGTCTAAGATAATCTTGAGTGAAACAAACATCCGCACAGGTAATACCAAGTAACGCTGTATTTTCAGCGAGCTAGCATCAGTACAGGTACCGCTTCGTAATACTGTGCTTCAGCAAGGAAGCATCGGCGCAGATACTACTTAACAGAACTGCATCTCAGCGAGATAGCATCCGCACAGGCACTCCATAGTAATCCTACGCGTCATCAAGAACTTTAGCACATCTTGTAGTCGTTACTTTATAAAAGTAAAAATGACCATGTGCATCAGTCGAATGAAGCTTCAACGCATCTACGGACACTCCTCCAAAGAGCAAGTGACCATATACATCGGCAAGAAAAGCTTCAGCACATCTATGAGGCAATACTCCAAGGAGTAGCCGCTCATGTGCATCAGCAAAATAGAGGATCAAAGTTTATTACCTGCGACAGGCGGCCGCACGTCGCTATGAACTACGGCACCAACGTTCGGTGAGTCATTAGCATCAACAGCCACTGAAGCAGGACGCTTTTCTTTAGCCTTCTTGGAGCTTGCCGCCGGAGCTTTTGGGGTTCTTGATTTCTTTGGTGCCATGGCGGAAAAGCTACGGTTTGAAGGAAGAAGAAAGCTCTAACAAAAAAGCTTCTGTTGGAGGGAGAAAGAGGGAAAGTTTTTCTCTCTCCAAACAGCCTCTACTTATAGGGTACAACCACGTCAGCAAAAGAAGACAAAATACTTCATGTTTGAGGAGACCCTTCGGACACCGTGGGAATTAAGAGCTAAGATCGTGATGGTCGTCCCCTAGAAACGAGAAGTTGTGGTCAAAATTTTCATGAAGCGATGGCTCAAGGCATTTAATGCCGATGGCTAAGCATGACGACAGCCTGTCAGTAAGCGTGCTAGGCATTCGCTTACAAAGAACACGTGTCATACTTCTGTCAAAGTATTTCGAGCTTGATTCAAGTTTGAAACACTTTGAAGGGGGTCTTGTAGAAGCATAAAAAATCGTAGACATATCAAAAACGAAGGTGACAATACTTGCTACACATGAATTCAGAAATGCACAGGTACCCCAAAAGTGCAGACAATAGATAAAAGCCACAATAAGACATACAAAGAGGGTGCAAGAAAAAGTTCTTTATTAAAATAATGTATAATGGGATCTATTATAGATTCTTCATGATTACATATAAAGACTAGAAATACCTAAAATCTACAAGTGGGCAATCTTCTTCGCAAATATGCAGCCCCCAGACGCGCGCCAGTCAGAACGAATCACTTCTACGTCAGAGCAAGCCACTTCCTAGTCAGATGCGGAGGAACTCTAATATGGCTAATGAAGTAGCCATTGGCCCAAGCCAGAACGGAACTCATGCTCGCCACACTACTGCAACTACTGAGCAGGACAGAGCACAACCTATGGCTCTTTGAAGATCTCTAAGATGTTGTTTAGGTTCAAACTCCTCAAGCCAAATGCTCAAGTATATCTCAAAACTCAGCAGCAGTTCTTCTACAAGGACATAGCTTCTTTGAACGAAGGATCCACAACCAACAGTCAACTTTTGCAAGGCCAACGGCCGTTCTTAGCTAAGTTAGGATCGAGCATGATGGTGGAAATGCTAAGAGACAGTGGACATAACTCCTCAGAAAAGTCGCCTTTATATAGGCTGAGTGTGGTCCAACCCACATACCACGTGGTCGTCGGTCAAAGACCCCTAAATTAATGGGATGAACCTAAGACTCAGCACAATAAATCTCATTTAATAGGTTCATTTGACTGAATCCTAGGTTACAGACTTGTTGAATTCCCCAAAAATGATGACAGTAGTTAAAGAAAAGGATGACTGACTCGTCCGTTAAAAGAGTAGTCGTTAATTGCTTCTATGAGAAAATTAAAGAAGAGGGCAATTTACTACAAAATAAAAGATAACTGATGAGTTAGTCATCCAAAAAGTTTGGCTATGTTTGGTCTGACAATATTGGGTTTGACCGTGTTCTGATGTTTCGGTAATTGACACGTGTTAGGGTAGGAAGCAACAACTTCAGGCTGTTTTCCTAACCTAATTTCAACTTTTTGGAGGTGTCATAAAATGTGTTATAGTCAGCTGTAAGTGCATTATTTCTGACTAGTGCACAGTGATGGTTCTTTTTCTCTTTGAGTAAATCGTCCTCAAGTTTAGTGATGGTCTTGTCTTTTTTTCGGATAAACGTGTAGTCTTGTATACTTACAGTTCGACAGAATAAAGCTCACCAGTCTCACTATTTTTTTAACCTAGATGGCTTCACTTTCATGCCAAATGCTTGTGTTGGCGTATCTTCTAGAAGTAAATTTCTTCAAGTAACTCTTTTCATACTTGTTGCCTTTCCTGGTTGATGATGATGTTGTCAGACAGTCCTTTTTTATGTGTCCTTTCTTTTTGCAACCGTAGCAGATTAGATCTTCTTCATTATTGTTGTTGTCGATGTTGTGTTCCTTTGTTCTTCGGTTGAACCTCATGAACTTCTTGAACTTCTTCACTAGAAGGGCTTGATCTTAAGTGTCAGAATCACTGTCGTCAGAATCTTCTTCGACAGTTCTTCATTGTTGAGCTTTTAAGGCGATTAATTTTTTCTTTAATACGGCATCTTCAAAGTTTAGAAGTTCTAGCTCGTGAGTGAATAGCTTTTCGATAAGCGTATTAAGAGACATGGTAGTAAGGTCGTTTCTTTCAACGATTATCGTACCCTTTGGAATCCAGTTTTTTGTGAGAGCTCGCAGCACCTTGCGAATGTTCTTGTGGTTATTGTATTCCTTGTCTAGGGAGAACAAAAGATTTACAATATGCAAAAATCTTATAAACATTTGTGTAACGAACTCGTTTGGCTTCATCTTGAACGCCTCATATTTTTGAGTAAGCCTACTGATCTTGGACTTCTTGACTTGTGTCGTGTCTTCATGAGTGACTTTGAGAAGTTTCTAAACCTTATTAGATGTTGTGCATGTAGACACCCTATTGAATTTAGTCCTATCTAAAGCACAAAATAAAGCATTAATAGCACATACGCCAAGACTGGCTTCTTTCTTTTTAGAATCAGTATACTTGTCATGTGCTTTTTCAACCAAATTCCTATCAATAAGAACACATGGAGGTTTTTTTATAGCTGTCAACTACAATCGACCATAAGTCAAAACTAGAGATTTCAAAAAAAAACTCATACGTGTTTTCATGTAAGTGTAGTTGGTACAATTAAACAGTGGGGGTCTGTTTGTGGCTTGGCATTCATTTGTTAATTTCACACTTACCATATGTGATATAGTGATCTATGTAACAACAGAAAAATAATAACAACGTTATCTTGCTTTACCTGTATAACCTACTCTGATACCAATTATAGGAACAAAATATAAAGCGATATACTCTAGAGGGGGTGAATAGAGTAGGCAGCAGAATATTAGCTATTAAAAAATTATTAGCAGGAAGGTCACAGAATTATATCACAGATATAAGTAAGTAAAAGTAAAGTGCAAAAAGCAAACACAAAAGACGACAATGTACTGGTCTCCCTCTTGTAAGGACTAATCCAGTCGAGAGAACTCTAGCTCCCAGTTGAAATCCATTATAGAAAGATCGTAAGTTTTCATACAAAGTCCTTGCAACTTCTATAAACACGAGCTTTGATCCGAAGTACTCGACCAACTTCAATTATAAAGTATCTCACTTCTGTCAAGCCTCTGGATTACAATCACTCTGAACTTCTAGACTGTACCGTACTGTAGATACACAAAAAAAGAAGAAGAAACATTGTCTTTTCTTATTGGCACAAGGCACCACAAATCGAGTACGCCTGAGAGATCCTACGCTGAGGATCCCCAAGTACAAAAAGAATTCTGGGGAATGGGATGATGGAGATCGAGCGGCAGTTGCTCCTTTACTCCGTTGACACTCCGATTACAAAACTGGAAGAAAATAGTGCCACTTCACCAAGCATGAGCCCAAAGCTATGCGCCAATAAAAAAGACAGCAATTTTTCTTATTTTTTTGTGTGTCCATAAAAATTGTTGTAGACACACACAAAAAAGAAGAAGAAATAACATCTTTTCTTATTGGCGCAAGGCACCACAAATTGAGTACGCCTGAGAGATCCTGCACTAAGGATCCCTGAGTACAAAAAGAATTATGAGGAATGGGACGATGGAGATCGAGCGGCAGTTGCTCCTTTACTCCGTTGACACTCCGATTACAAAAGTGGGAGAAAACCTAAAGAAAATTGCTAACTCTTGGCTCACTGGCAAAAAGTGCAGCAATTTGGCTCTTGAAAATGTTCTCCGTTCTGTCTGTTGAAGAGGTATGAGACCCATTTTGTTAGTCATTTTCGGGCTGGAATGATGTTATGCATCCACATGAGAAAATATACTAATTTTCATGTGGGCGCATAGTCCTGCTTTGGGTGCATAGAGTTTAGGTACATGCAGACTGTGTGATAAATGGGGTTGACGTGGCCGCATGCTCCGGTGCACGACTGCTCATGAAGACTGACGTGGCCGTATGCTTCGGTGTACGATTGATCGTGGGTTTGACCGAGTCGGGGACTGTCCTGACTTGGATGCATAGCCTGCCATAGGGCTATGCGCCCCCTTCTGGAGGAGTCTAGAGTGGGCGAATGGGCGTATAGCATACTCTGGTGACTCGGGCGCATAGCATGCTCTGGTAACTTGGGCGCATAGCCTGCTCTGGTGACTTGGGCGCATAGCATACTCTGGTGACTTGGGTACATATGACTTCTCTGGCTTGGGAGCATATGACTTCTCTAGCTTGGGTGCATGGTTGTCAAGACTGCTAAAATTTTCATGCTTCTACAAGACCCCCTTCAAAGTTTTCGATACTTGAATGAGTTCGAAATACTTTGAAAGAAGCATGGACCGTCTTTTCGTGATGCAGTAGGCACATAACATAGCTCTTCCTTTGGGTGCATAGAGTTTGGCCAGACTGTCAGAGAGATGGCTGTTGAGATCTTCCTCGAAAATCTGAACTGACATATTCATCGGGGTGGAATTTGAAGAGGTCCATCCTTTATGCATTTTCCATGTCAGCAAGTGGCAGTCGCATAATGTGCAAGAAACTGGGTCTTCATGTGAGCGTATGAGTTGTAATGGGTGCATAGGCGCATAGGAGTAGTGGGCGCATAGTGTTTAGCCCATGCCTATAAATAGGCTTTTGAAGAGAGAGAAAATTTATTACTCTCTTTTCTTTTAAAACTTTCAAAAGACTTTTCATCTTTTCTCTGCACGAACCATGTCTCCCAAGGCCGCCAAGAGATCCGCGAAGGGCAAGGGGCTGCATCGAGTGGCTCTCCTCCTGCGGCAGCATCCACGTTAGTCCAGGACCCGATCCTGGGTGAGGCTATGCCTCAAAATAAAGTCTTGAGCATTAATTTATGACGCTCAGACTTTTCCTCTGCCTGCGCGCATATGCCCAAGACAACATGTTTCTGTGAGCATTCATATGCGCCCACAGAAGCATGTTCCCATACAGTGGTGTGTTATGCGCCTACATGCTGCTACAAGTTATGCGCCCACATGCAACTGCATGTTATACGCCCACATGTTGCTGTATGTTATGCGCCCATATGCTGTTTTGGGCGCATAGCCCTTCGGGCGCATAGCTCTTTGGGCGCATAGGATTCCTCCAGTACTTAGTTTTTTCTACAGATTCTGAGTCTGACTTTCTCTTCCATCCTTGCAGTTAACATGTTTGTCCCGGAACTTGGTAGAATACCTTTCGGCTCTAATTGCCAAGTCCTCGGCACAAGCCTCATAACCAAAATGGTCAGCAATGTTCAGGCCAAGATCAGTCATAACCAGCCTACGGAACGAACGCTCGCCATACTTGAACATGATAAGACTTTCTTGAAGTAGATGATTAACGATGAGAAGCTCTTGCTTGGAGGGGCACGTCATTTTAAGAAGCCGTACTTCCTGTTTGGTGACAGTGTTGGGTTCGAAGATGGCAAGACGATACGCTTAAGAAACTACTGGTGGTCAGGCTGAATAATCAGAGGATATGGCTACCGTCGATGGAGCATCAGTATCCTTTGTCTGCGATCACTGTCTTAGCCGTACGGTGACAGATAAAGTGGAAGTTAACCCCTGAGCTCTTCGGGGTCATCTCCGGAAGAATACAGTTCGACTCGGGAGATTGGAAGAAGGACACTTTCAAGTGTGTCAGGGGCTCTATATCTTACTCCACGAGGGGGCTGCAATCTGGTACCGTAATAAACAACATCCCGACTGACCTCCACCCTTATGCTGCCGACACACTTTGCAATAGATGTCGGGGGATGTGTCGTATCCCGTAGGGAAGATACGGATGGAAGGCTAGAGGTATCCAGTTTTATTCTGGAGCAACTTTACTGACTGGGTGCTTTCCACGTATGAAGCCACCCTGAAGACTGCTGGCCATTTTTAGGCTATTAGGGCCACCCAATATGGCATAAAGGTCAACTGGCCAATATTTGTCTCTTTGGTGGAGTTATACAACCTTCATACTTGTACTTTCTTTACTCCGGGCGGGGATATGGGATTGGCTCTCCACGAAATACAGGAAGTGTCGAAGCTTCCTTGGGGCACAGAGTCATATGAAGAGTACGTGCCTTGTGATGAGGAGCTACGAGACCTGGAGAATGATAACTCCAAGATGATGGATGTATATAAGGAGTTATTCTACCACCTCCTCTTCTGCCATAGGATCAACAAGAAAGGAAGAACCGAGGGGGCTAATCCCCACACAAGAGCTTGGACGGGGTACGTCTTCGTTCAAGGAGAAGGAGAGGATCCGGCCTCCTTTTCGATTTTAAAACCTATGACCAAGTCCGAGATAGAAGTCCGGATGGCAGATTATAATACGGCAGATACTGAGGACAATGATGATCCTGAGGGGAAATCCCCGATCGGCCACTACTTCCGTCAAGCTGAATATCCGTTGTCGGAGAAATCCGTGCTGGCAGCTTTCTTAATGATCTGGCTTTGTGACTGTATAGTGCCTGGGGGTTCAGGGACTATTGAGAGGATGAGCCAGAGCATAATACTTCCGGTTGTAAAGCTGGCATTCGGATACTATCTTACCTTGCATCCCTCGATGGTCTGCGCCACTGAACGGGGTCTACGGGACTTTATTATAAATGCGGTGACTCCTGACGGCAGAGCCAACTTCGCTCGGACCGAACTTCTGTATCATTTCTTAATGGGGTGGCTGCTACTACATTGTCCTGTCCTGATGAAATCTGGGCCGGCGGCAGACTCTTTGGCGAGAGATGCCTTTCTTTGCAGATTTCGTAACACGGATTGGGCCGTCAATGGTGTACCCGCTTGTAAAAGGGCTTTAAGCTTCTTGCAGAACTACGAGTTCTTTAGGGTATCCTCTCCGTCCGGCAGCGGTAGTGCAGGAGATACCTTAGTGGATGAGGGAGTTCATGCTACTAGCTTGACTGCTGGGGCATTTCACTGGCTTCAGTCTATTAGACCGTCACATCTGGTGCTCAGAAACAGGAACCATGCCTATCTGGAGCCATACCTGACGAGTCATTTCCTGCGGTAGTTTGGCTACAGCCAGCTCCTTTTGGGAAATGCTAGCCCGCACTTGGAGTCAATAGGCAGCTTAATTGACAGGGCGCGTGCCTGGATATATTACAAAACCGGATGTACGGGGGCAATCTTCACTCTGCCCTCGAATAAGCCTGAGACCCACCTGTGCTAGGCTGCCGCCAAGTTTTATGTTTAAATCAATACTTTTCATCCCCGGTATGATCGTGAGCAGAGCTTGATATTAGGGACTCGGTTTGGCCCTCCTACTGCGAAACGTGCCCAAAAGGCGCCGAAGGGTCGTAAGAAGGAGGGCGCTGCTCCAGCTGTGAAGCCATCCGTAGCACTGCAGCCGAGGGCTATCCTTAGGAAGCCGGCAGTGCCTCCAAAGGAGGACACGACAGATGGTTCTGCTCTTCCCAATCCTCCTCAGAAGAGAAAAGTTTTAACTGAATTATCCAGTAGACAACTTTTAAGAGAAAGAAGAAGACTATTGCCCTAAGAAGAGCCAAGGAAGTGGGTGCTGGCTCACCTCCCTTGAGAAGGTCTTTTTAAAAAATTGGAAAAAGTAGAACGACGTCGCAGGCCGTTACCATTTGGGAGGTAGATCCCTTCTTAGACTCCATAGCCGTTTTGGTTAAGCCATTAGAAGCTTTCTCACCCTTGCGTTTGTCCTTTGCACATGACCCTGAAGTTGCAGCTGAGGCAGGTGTCTCCTCGTCTGAGGAAGTGGACGTGACAACAGTGTCCCCTCCTTGTCCTCGAACGGCAGATGACGTTCAGCCTTCCCCAGTCAAAGAGGCTGAATCAAAGGATGTTCAGGGCGAATGCTCGGATTATGGTGGTGACCAGAACGCCAGTCCTTCTTTCGATATCTTCTTGGAGGCGATGTTTGAAATCGGGGCCATAATGAAAGATTTGGACGAGAATCAAGTCCAATTGGCTCATCCTCCCGCGAGTACGTTATCTTTGCACCTCTCTTCGGATGAGATTTTTTGACTTCGATTTTGCGTGCTCTTCGTGAAGCTGACTGCCATCGTATATTCCTGTAGACAAGGAGAAGGCACCACTCATAGAGATAGTGGAAGGCATTGGAGGAGAAACAAAGGTTGTTCCCGGCTCCTCTAAATTTGCTGGTACGAAGGGATATGTTAGTAAGCCGACATCGGCTATAGAAGGAGAGGTTGAATAGCCTACTGAGGGGGCTGTTGCTGAATCTGCTCCCGGTCCAGCTGGGACCGTAGAAGATACCTGGCCTGATGCTGCTCAAGGATTTGATATTGTTCTTCTTGAACAGCCTGGGCCTGCTCTCGGTTTCCCTGAAGCCAAGACCGATGACTTAGCCCAAGTTGGTGCTGAGCATGCTGAAGGTACAAAATTACAACTCTTTTGCATTCCTTCTTTTTGGCTACTGATGTATATATTGTTTTCTTGTCAGTTTCGGCTTTTTGTCAGGCATCTCTTACTGGAGCAGAAGAATCTCATCAAGCTTCCTCCCCGATGACCTCGATCGAAGACGACGAGATGGCCTAGGAAGTCGTCAAAGCTTTCTATTCTATCCTGAAAGTAAAGCTTCCTGGAGTTCTGAATCGGATCGCCGCCTTTGGCCCTGTGAAGGCTGTTACTGAATGCCAAGTGGTGGCCCTTGAGAGCATCATCGGCTATGAAGAGCGGGCTAATGCACTAAGGAGGGTTCTGAATGATCTGGAGAGTCAGGTGGCCAAATTCTGGGATGCCAAACAATGGAGCCCGACGTCGCTATTTTGTGTAGAAGACGAGGCTTTGATCGCGGCTCTTGCGGAGGAGGAGGCTACTTTCCAAGCAATGAAGGATGCCCTCACTCAAGAGATCAGTGAATTGGCTGATTAGTATGGGTAGTTCAACGCTGCGAGTGAGGCATGTGTTGCTTCGAAGAATAAGCTGGCTGTACGGATTACTGCGAAATATAATCATATTGTGCAGATCCAAAGTGAGATTGCTCAACTGGAGGCCAGCTTGAGGACAACGACGTCTGAGCAGGAGGACTATTTGGCTCAGGCTGCCATGATCGCCACAACTTTCGACCACTTAAAAGAACAGCTGGTGAAGTTGGAGAGAGAGCACATGAATCTAATCCCCTTCCAGGATGAAGCTGCTCGTCAAGAAGAGGCGCGCCGCCGTGCTACCGTGAAGTCCGAAGCCAAAATTGCGGCTCTAAGGGATAGTATCAATCGATTGTGTATCCCTTAGATTTTTTGTTTGTAACTGTTTCTTTTAGCCGTCGAGACTCTTGTATCTTTTTATCCATCTTCTGATAGACGTTTTAATAAAGAATCTGTTGGCTTTCAAAATTTATGAATAAAGTTTTGTGAAATATCAGAACTAGAGGTAATGTGGACATAGTAAGGATATTTCTGATGGGTATTCCGCTGGAGAATTTGATGTGGACCTATTATCAGTTTTATATTCGGGGTTCTTTTATATATATAATAAGTTGAAAGAAGCTGCTAATAGAGGTAATATGGATGTAATAGCATAGGATGTTCTATATATGACCAGAGGTAATATAGACGTGGAACGATATATAACATTAAGTAGGAGTGGATAATTCAGAGGTAATATAGACGTGATTATCCTTGATGAATGCTTTGCTCAGAGGTTATATGGGCGTGACAAAATGTTTCTTAATCATTCCACTGGGGAAATAATTATCGGAAAACAATTCAGGGGTAATAGGAACGTGACTTGTTTTCGTCAAACCGAGTTTGGGCAGAGTAAAAAAACAAAAATGATTCCATTGGAGAATCTTTTTAGAGGACCTATTATCTATGGCATATTCAAGACTCTTGAAATACGGATAATAGTTAGATGATTTTTCGAATCACATAAGCATTGCACTGTATATTTACATGATTAAAACAGGGTATATGTGAATGCTATTATACATAATATTTCTTCAGGAACTTGTCGTTGATAGACATCATGAGCAAGTCACCATCAGGCTTGGTTAGTCGATACGCACCGTTAGAATACACAGATTCTATAACGAAAGGACCTTCCCATTTAGGCCAAAATTTTCCTTTTGTCTTGTGCATCATGACCATTGGTCTTCTCATTGCTAAGACTAGATCACCAACTTGGAAGATTCTTTCCTTCATATTTTCATTGAAGGCTCTGGAAAGACATGCTTGGTACAGCCTAATACGCTGCTGAGCTAACAAGTATTTTTTGTCTAATGCTTTGTGCTCCTGTAGTCGCAGACGGTAACTTTCTTCGGTAGTCAACTCACTGGCTAAGGCTACTCGAAGAGAGAAAATTTGGATTTCTAGGGGAAGAACTGCTTTGCTCCTATAAACCAGAGAGAATGGCGTACTGCCTGTTGGAGTCCGGACCGTTGTACGATAGGCCCAGAGACATTTGCCGAGCTTCTCATTCCAATCGTGCTTGTTTGAAGACACGAACTTCTTAAGAAGTTTAATGATGGTTTTATTGAAGGCTTCTGCTAATCCATTAGCCGCTAGATTATAGGCAGTAGAGGCTACATTCTAGATTCGATTCTTATCGTAGAACCGATAGAATGCATGGCCCGTGAATTGTGGACCATTATCATGGATTATCCTGCTAGTAGGCCAAAGCGATAGATAACGTGATGTTTGATGAAATAGATCACGTTCGACGTCTTTACTTTGGTAAGCTGTATAGCTTTCGCCCATTTGGAGAAGTAATCGGTTATAGCTAGGATGAAACGATGTCCTCTGAAAGATGGCGGACTGATTGGGCCTACGACGTCCATACCCAGGCTTCAAAAGGCCAAGATGTTGCCGTCAACTGTAGAAACTCTGAAGGTTGATGAATGAAGTCGGCGTGGAAATGACAAGCCCTACACTTCTTTGCATATTCAACAACATCTGCTTATTATCGTAGGCCAATAATAACCCATTTGTCTGAGGCAATCTTGTAATTTGGGGCCTGATTGATGTGTACCACAAACTCCGTCGTGAGCCTCCCAGAGTGCATCTTAGGCTTCTGTGTTTGATAAACATCGTAACAGTAGCCCGTCGTAAGAGCGTCAGTACAGCATTTTGGTAGCTGTATCATAGTAAAATCTGAGGGGTCGCCTTTGGACAGATACTGCTTCTTTTGGGTCCTCAGGGAGGATTCCATAGATAGCGTAGTCTATAAAAAAATCTCCAGTATTTAACGTCAATGTTTGTTTTCATTGTGTAACTGTGATGAATATGCAAGGCATCTTTCACACAGAATAGTTCTCGACTAGACACTGTGATCGACTGCTGAGTATTGGTAAGAACGGTCAGGAAAACAGCAAGACCGATTAAAGCATCTGCTTCTATATTCTGTAGTCGAGGTACGTGTTCGATGAAGAATCCAGCGAAAGTAGAAGCTAATTCGATTGTCGCTTTGTGATATGGGATGAGATCTTCGTGACGAACTTTATAATCCCCTCGGACCTGACTAACTATTAGCTTAGAATCGCCGTAAGCTTCTAGGTAGTCCACTCCCAGTTGTTTTGCCAGTTGAAGGCCGATCAATATGGCATTATATTCGGCCACGTTGTTGGTGCAGGGTTCCACGAGAGAATATGCACGGTATATAACCAGATTGTCGGGCGACACAAGCACGATGCCTACTCCACCCATGATATTTTCTTTAGGTCTTGTTCTTGATGCACCGTCAAAGAACATTTGCCAGATGGAGATTTCCTCAGTTGCGGTGTTAGACTCTACTACTTCATCGGGGATTTCATCGTAGAGTTTGGAACATTCTGGCACTGGATGAGCTACTAGGAAATCAGCTAACGCTTGGACTTTTACTGTCTTTTGAGGGACAAACAACATATCATATGGAGTCAACAGTATTGCCCATGTAGCTAAACGGGAATTAAGAGAACCCTATTTAGTTATGAGTATTCTGAGAGGATTGACTTTAGATATGATGTGGATAGTCTGTCCAGACACATAGTGGTGTGTCTTCTGGATAGCAAATACCAGTGCAAGACATTCCTTTTCTACAGGTGTGTATCTGTGCTCGGCACCCACCATTGTGCGGCTGAGGTAGTAGATTGCCTGTTCATGGCCGCTTTCATTCTTCTGAGCTAATAGGGTGCCAAGGGAATGGCCTATAGCACGAACATATAGTAAGAAAGGCTTCCCTATTATTGGAGCCACCAATACTGGAGGGCTTATGAGATACTTCTTGATGTCGTCAAATACGCATTGACATTGTTCAGTCCAGAAGAAAGATACGTGTAGCTCTTTGAGATTTCTTGGGGGATGCATATCGAGGATAGCTTTCACTTTCTCCGGGTCAATATGTATACCCTTTGAAGTGATAACAAAACCAAAAAACTTGTCGCTGGTGACTCCCAGAAAATACTTGGTTGGACTCATCTTGAGTTGGTGTGCACGCATTAGTTCGAACGCCGTTCTCAAGTCTTGGAGGTGGTTGCCCTTGAGACGCCTTTTAACTGTAATATCGTCTACGTAGCATTCCACTATTTTGCGTAAATGATCACAAAAAATTGTGTTCATAGCTCGCTGGTATGTCGCTCCTGTATTTTTCAATCTGAAGGACATCACCGTATAGCAGTATACCCCCAACGGTGTTCGAAAAGATGTGTGCTTCTCATCGTCGGGGAACATCTTGATATGGTTGTAGCCTGAGAACCCATCCATGAAGGACATCCGCTTGAAGCCGCAAGTATTGTCGATCATTACGTCGGTGATCAGTAGAGGGAACTCATCTTTTGGGCATGCAAAGTTCAAATCACGGTAATCGATACAGACTAGAACTTTACTATTTTTTAATGACTGGAATAATGTTAGTGATCCAGTCAGGGTGTTGTTCTTCGCGAATGAATCTACTTGTAATAAGCTTCTTGACATCATTCTCGATGGCCTCCATGATATCTGGTCGGAATCGTCGTTGCTGCTGCTTCACTGGCTTAGCTTTAGACAAAATATTTAGGCGGTGTATAGCAACTTTAGGGTCCAAGCTTGTCATGTCTTCATAGCTCCATGCAAAGACGTCAATGTATTCTCTTATAAGTTGTACAAGAGATTGTCGTTCATCGCCAGATAGACTTTTGCTGATGAAGATTGGTTTAAGAGATGATTCATCTCCTAAATTGACTTGGACGACTTCGTCTTCGGTAGGTGGTTCACGTTGTTCGAAATGTAACTCCCATATAGTATCCATCTTTTGAGCCCATTATTCAAGCTCGATCGATTGGACATCGTCTGTAATTTGGACAACTGATACCATGTTGATGGACAAACTTGCTTTGAACATATATCCAATGCTGGAGTCTGAATCCCAGAGGCAGGAATCAGAAGAATGAGAACAACGATCTGCTTCGACGTCTAATCTTTCAGGAGTTGTTGGAGGAGTGACATAACCCAAACCAACATCGTTTTGTTGACAATAGTTCTCGGGTTTGCCGGGAGGAGCAAAGTGACGTATTGGCAACCGTCATCCCCGGTCGTAGTTTAGCCCCTGGTCGCTTTTTATATCTTATCCTATGTTCTGGATGATATTCTTGGCTTGCCAACTATATCAAAAAAGTTGCATTTTCCCAGTGTCATAGTCAGCTTCAGTGTTGTGATTGGGAGATGTAGAGTCCAGAATAAACTTTCTTTCACCAATTATTCGACCGAAGATGATTAGTTCTTCATCCTTCTTTCTGGCTGGAACGATGAAGTAGTGGATATCTTCTGGCCAGGCTTTTTCCCGCAGATGAGGCATCGTGACCGGCATGCAGAGGTATGGTCCTATGCCGTGCTCTAGAGCGTATATCGTATCTATATACTGGTTTACATATTGGTAGACATCGGAGTAATTTAAAGATAAACCTTTACTTAGAAAATACGCAAGTTCTTCTTTAGGGATAACATTATCCACTGAAGGTACATTATTATGAGTATTGATATACTCATTGAGAGGATCATTATCTCGAACAGGAGCCACAGACTTGGCCAAGTTTGCCACATAGGGTAACTTTTCAGGATTGGGAGGACGGACTTCAGCAGGTTCCACTCGAGGTGTTTTACGGAGAGTGATGGTCAATGGTTTGACCTTATCAGGGTTCTTCTTTTTAACCCAGGTTGTGAGAGGCTTTGGAGTACTTTTTGGAGTAGTACGTCCTTTGACTCGGATAATCAGGGGACCATCACTAGAGGATGAACTCACTTCAGCTTCATCGTCAGCTTTGTTGCCATCATCCTTGGAGGGCTGAGATTAGTAAAGTATCGAATCTCCATAGTAGGCTTTAATGCCCTTAAAAGGATCAACATCGGCAAACTCTGTCTTCACGACGCCATCACTGTTGACGTACTTGAAGCATTGGTGAAGTACAGAAGGAACGATCATGTTCTCGTGTATCTACGGACGTCCCAACAAGACATTATAGGATACATTGGCGTCGATTACATAGCAAGAAACCTCTGTTCGGAGATCACCAATCTGACACTTGAGACAGATCTTGCCCAGCGGGTGGCTTCTTCCAGCATTGAAAACCATGATAGTTGTATTGGTTGCAGATAGCTTGTGCAGAGGGATTCCTAGAATTTGGAGTAAACTTCTAGGAATGATGCTGAGGGAGGAACCTGGATCGATGTACATCTGATCCACCTTAATCGTCCCGATATACCCTGTATAGTACAGAGGTCTATCATGACGATTATTTTTGAGTAGCATGTCCTCTTGTGCAAAGGTGATGTTGGGTACCACTTCCATAGTATTATGGCAGTGGGGACAGGATACAGGATCTTCAGTGGGGGCTTTGACTTCAGCGAGATAAGAGTCGACATGTAGTAATGCCTCACTTAAGGCCTTCCGTATTTCTTTGGAGAGTCGCAATAGATCGAACAGAGACAACCTGATAGGTGTATTGGCCAGCTGTGCCAGTATGTCAAAGTTGTAAGGCCGATCCATGCCTTTGGGAGTTGGCGCCTTCAGAGACTTGTCAAATCGCGTCTCCTTCTGCTTGGCTTTGTCGGTAGTTGAAGGCTTAGACGGACCGGGTTCTGAACTTGTAGGGGCAGTAGGAGCTTGAGAAGGTACTGCTTCTTCTTGTGCAGGGTCATAAGTCCGTAGATAAGCCTTCCCAGATCGGGTCTCGCCATATAGAACTTCGCAAATAGGAGAAGACACCATATGACATGATTTGTATTTCTTGCCCCTCTTTACTTTGGGAGATACCAACCCCTGTGTTATTTATTGCACAAGGTTCGGATGGACCCACATGATCTCACCACGTTCAGTCGTGAGTGGCACCAAAGTTGAGTTGCGAGCTGGCGGCAGGTTGACGACTTCCATTATTGCCTTGGGGTTGGGACTACGCCGTCTGCGACTTCTGTGGGAGGAAAGTCACCAAATTGAAGCGAGATCATGTTAGAAGATACGACCTTGTCTTCAGCTTCGAGGTTGATCACTTGGCTATCGATAAGCTATTGTATCTTCTTCTTCAGGACGATGCAATCCTTGGTAGAGTGGTGCACGTATTGATGATAAAGATAGTACTTGGGATCATTGAGTTGGTTCGCCTCCGTAGGACGTCGTGGTGGAGGCAATGTCAATTTATTACCCTTTGTCAATGTGTGAAAAATGGTAATAACATCGTCCTCGTCAAAGGAAAAAGTCTCCTTAGGTTTTTCAAGAGCGTCATGAGAATTGAAAGCTCCCTTGGAAGTGTCGACCTTCAAGACTTCTTTTCCTTTACCCCCACGGACAGGGATAGTTTGAGGATGCTTGCCTTCGTCTTCAGATTTAGGAATTTTCAACCCCAGTAATTCCAGATTAGGGACGTCGTTTTCAGCAGCATCAGCGGCCCCAATGAAAGCGGGCCATGTATCATACTTTTCATACTTATGTATACTTCTGAGTCTGGTATACCGAAGGACATCTTCAATGCTAGTTGCCTAAAGCGTTCGATAAAAGCAATGACAGACTCAGTCCTCCTTTGCTTGGTCTCGATGGAGGTGGACATACTAACATGCATGCCACTCTCGTAAAACCTATTGAGGAATAACCTCTCCAAGTCTTTAAAGGAATTGATACAACCGTCAGGCAGACTGCAGAACCATTCAAAAGCTACCCCCTGCAAAGTGCTAATAAACAGCTTTGACAAGAACGGATCATCCCTGGGTAAGTGTAGAGTCTGCGTGTTAAAGTGTATCATGTGTTAACGAGGAGAAATCATCCCGTCAAATGAATTTAGCTTCAGTGGCTTGTAGTTAGGAGGGCAAGTAGCATTATCTCATTCATGAGGATAAGGTTGAGATAACCCCATCTTCTGAAGATCGTCTTTGCGTGAGATGGTGTCGAGACGGGCAACAAGAGAATCAATTGCATCCTGTTGATTGAGTAGGTATTAAGAAATGGCTGCTATAGGGTTGTCAGGCATCGTTGGTGAAGGACCACCCCCAGCATTTGTAAGATTTGGAGAAGGCACAACGAAATGATACTCCTTCTGTAGTAAAGGAGGGTTGTTGATATGAGCCGAACTAATGTGTGTCGAGACATTTTGTTGAGGTGGAGGAACCGCCCCAGCATCTTGGACCGCCATGATACTGGTAAGCATATCAATGATCTTGGCAAATGCTGTCTCAAGACCCTCTAGTCGTTTGTTGGTCTGATCACTAGCTTCTTCAGGTCTCTCTTCATCTGCCATGTACGTAGATAACATACGAGGATAAACAGAGGAAATAGTACAACTGGTGCTGATACTGTCTGTCCCTGAGTTGAAAAGTTCCTTATCTTCAGGTAGGGGAGGTAGATAGTCGCCGTCAGACTCGGAGAGATCATCGTCATCTGGAAGACTACCTTCGGTGTGAAGGTCATCTGCTTCAGATTCTGATGGAATACTACCCCCAGCTGAAGGATCATCCCCTTCAGCTTGGGAGTCCTCGTCGTCTATACGAAATCTTGTCCTTGACCGAGTACCCCTAGAGACTCCTTCAGATGTGACAGCTTGCTGGCTATCTGTTGGAAGACTTTTTCTTCTTCTGTTTGCGGAACTGAGAGAGAAGGTTGAGTTCGTGGTCCACCTTCTTTGATTGGGGCTCCCTTAAGGGGGACCCCATGAAGCCATGTTGGATGAAACACACAACGGCTTTTCTTCATCAGAGCGATGCAATCGTCAAAAAATGGACTGCCTCTGAGGCACTCTCGTTGCTTTGGAGTAGCAACAGTTGATGACAATATTGGTGCATAGATGTACGCCATGAATTGTCGTATCCTCCCTTGCTTTACGCTTAGAATTATCATGTCGCATAAGTCAGCAGAAGGAAATTTTGTCATAAAACCCATGTCAAATGCATCGTCGAGCTTTGTATATGGGTTTGTAAGGAGAGTTGGCGCATCCGGACTTAGTTCACGTGTAGGGGCAACCCCGACACCTAAATTCTGTGATGATCTTGAAGACAGCCCCATGCTATACTCGTTGGGGCCTGTCTTTTTGCTGTGGGCGCATAGACCCTGGAGTCTGCCTTTGGGTGCATGCTTTCCAGAAGTTTTGGCAGCATGCCTAAGCTTCTTCGATGTGGGCGCATAGTATGGGTCATGTCACCCCCATTTCCCGTATTTCGTATTATGCTCGTATTTGATTTTTGGCACGTATTTTATTTTCCTGGACATGTGGTCTTTTGATTCTTGTAAGCAGGTTTTAACCATGGCTTGGTTTTATTTTGTGGAGAATGTTTGGTTTGGTTTGGTTTGGTTCAACATGCTTGGAACACCATAAGCCTACACTCCTCCCTCATCACACCACAACTCCCCCACTTTATAACACCACCTACTTTTCTCTCTCCTCTTTATTCTCTCATTTATTTCTTACAAACTTCTTCTTCTTCCTTCTTCCACACAACTCCCCAACCAATAGGCAAGTGCACCTTGCCAACAAATAAGCACCCAATTTTATTTGTCCATTTGATAGATTAGGACATGTAGATCAACATTAGAACTTGGAATTTTGTGATTTGGAGCTTTCATTCTTCTAGATCTAGGTTTTAACCATTTTCGGAAATCCTTGGTTTTGATCTATTAAACTTTGATTTTTGCTTGTTTTGATGCTTCCATGTGGAAGAGAATTCAATTTTACTCAAGTTAGAACTTTGAAAATCTAAATTTGGTTTTGATTTGGCTAAGTTGTGAAGATTTGAACTTGGTGTTCTTGGTGTTCTTGAGAGTTCAGCCATGGTGGAGCTCTCGGCCAATGCTTTTTAGCACCTGGCCGATTGCGCACTATTCCCTGGCCTGCGCTCTTTAGTGCAAGGCCATTTGCGCACCCTGACCTGTGCTCTTTAGCGCATGGCCATTTGCGCAAGATCCTTGGCCAGTGCTTTGCGCTGCGCTGGATTGCGCTGGCGCAAGCTAGCCATGCGCAAGCCAGCCATGCACAAAGCAACCCCTGCGCAATTCGACCATTGCGCAATCTATCTCTGCGCAACCAACTCCTGCGCAGTTCACTCCTGCGCAGTCTACCTTCTGCGCAATCCATCTGTGCGCCATCTGCCCCTGCGCACTTGGCACCCTGCGCAGTTGGTACCCTGCGCAGCTCACCCTGCGCAGTTGGTACCCTGCGCAGCTCACCCTGCGCACTTGGCACCCTGCGCAGTATATACCCTGTACAGCTCACTTGTCTATGATGAATTTGTTATTTCTTGATCTTGGCTCTTCTATAGTCCTATTTTTATATTAGTATTTTATTAGGTATTTTACGCCCATTTTATATCCTTACGCCTTTTGGCATGAACTTGATTTTGCTTAATATGTTTGGAATAACTATTGTACACAGCATGGTATGACAAGGAACTAGTATAACATGACAGTGACCCGTAGTGGTGCACTCCTGACACGACCAACCTGACTTGATAGTGGCCCGTCGTGGCGCACCCCTGACAAGTACCCTGACATGATTTACCTTGATAACTTGATAGTGGCCCGTGGCGGCGCACTCTTGACTTGACTTGACTTGATAACTTGACTTGACTTGCCTTGACACCGTGGGTGTTCCTGCTTGCTTGTTTGCACAATCCACTTGTCTTGTCTTGCATCATGTCTAGGACGTGACTTCCTGGGTACCACGGCCAGGGACTCGCGCTAAATTGGATTAGGCTAATGATTAGATCAAACTAGAACATGGAGAATTCCCAGTCACAGGCAATCTCGTTATCTGGGCGCTTTAATGGACTTGTAGCTTGCCGACGAGTAGAGCACATTTCCAGCACACTGTCATGTGTTGCACCTTCTAAGTCACCTAAGGGTATATCGTTTCCTGGACGATGTACCCAACCATACTCTCAATCCGCGGAAGGATAACTGGATGGTCTGCAGGGCTTGGGACTGGGAGTTTCTCACTTGCATCTTGTTAGTAATTAGGCTTGTGATAACCCTAGTTAGTTAAAGTAGTAAGCCGTAGTATTTGCTTGGCCGATTGTGAATGGATGGTGTCCAGCCTTGTCTAAGTCTTGTCTAGCCCCAGTACCTGCTATCTCCTGAGCATGTTTGTTTTACTTATCTTAACGATAAATGGGTAGAGACAGTGAGCTATTCAGGCGAAGGGGTACAATCCCGGTCCTTGTTTGGTTTAAGGATTGTAACCTGGCTCCCGGAATGGGTCCACGTCCCTAGTCGTCTATCGCCTTGTGTACTTTTATTACTTGTACTTTCTTTTATTCTTTATGTTCTGATATGCTGGCTTTTGTTCTTATTTGTGGCCTCCTTTGTGGCACTTGCTCTTTCTGGGGTTTGACCCAGCTGGTTTTGTGTGGCCAGATTTCGGAGCAGCTCCCGAGGATCTACCGAGTTTCCAGCCCAATGGTGACAACTAGACGGAACCCGGGCCAAGAGTGGGTTTTCCTTTTTTGTTTCACCCACTTATATGTAAATTTATTCTTTTGAGGCGTTTAGCCGACGAGCACCTGTTAGCTCGACGCACATTTACTTATTGTCTGCCTACGGGCTGTAAACATGATTAACAAATCCTAGGGTTGATCATGTATGACTGAACTCTTGCTAGTCCTATCATTTTGTACGACTAGCTTCATGATCATCCAATATGTAATATTTGGGACGCCTTATATATATATATTTGATGCTCTAACATCTTGTAACTCTGTTAATTGCTTGAGATTGAGACAATAGGCTTGACCTTAAGAGACTGCTGGCTTGTAGTAAACCCTCATATCTAGACAGCCGTGACCGTATAGTTGAGATGTATTCTATTTCAATATACGTAGCTGGCTGTGTCTGCCCCCGCTCTCCAGTATTCTGGTTCTGGGGCGTGACACGGTTTAAGTGGTGGCCCATGCAGGTCTTGTCAATCAAGAAATGTGAGGGTTTACCAAATAGATGTCTCAATCAATATTCGCCCTTGATCTCTGCTCGTATCTTCAAATCTCTGAGATTCTTGACCTGATCACATGCTTGTATCATTGATCTGTCCTGGTCCTTTCCTTATTGTTCCCTATGTCGTCTTCTTCAGCGGCACTACTCCCGGACCTGCCAACCAGCCAGAGGAAGCTCGGCAAGCACGCCAGCGCCAGGAAGATCAAGCTCAGCACTCCGGAGTAGCCTCCCGAGTTATGCTTCCCGGAGGCTCGGAACCTCCAGTTCAGGCAGTTCCGCCCGTTCAACCAGCTAGACAGGATGAGGGGCCTTTGGTAGGGCTTATCAGAGAACTGCTCGCATCCCAAGATCGTCGAGGCGACGCCTTGCACCAGGAAGTTCATGATGCACTAAACCGAGGAGGTCCCCAAGGGAATCAGGCGGCCAACAGTTTCAAGCGCTTGAACCCTCCCTTCTTTGACGGCAGTGAAGATGCGATTGCCGCGGATGCTTGGCTTCAGGATACCGAGGTGGTTCTAGAAGCAGCTAGGACACCTGAGAATGAGAAGGTGTCGGTGGTACGGCTACAGTTGTTAGACTTGGCTCACGATTGGTGGGCAGCTCAGGCCATGGGATTAGCAGCACCAGTCACTTGGGTGACGTTCAGAGAGAGGTTCCAGACAAAGTACTTCGATGCGGTGGCACGGTACGACCTGCAGACCAGATTTACCAACTTGAAGCAAGGAGGCAGGACGGTCGATGGCTATGCGACCGAGTTTTCCAGGCTGAGTAGGTTCGCCCCCACCTTGGTGGCAACCGAATTCGATAGGGCCCAGCGGTTCCAGCAGGGGCTGCATTTAGAGATATTATTGGCTGTCGAGCAGTTCGAGCACCAGACGTTCGATGCAGTGTTAAAGGCAGCAAGGAGGCATGAGTATACCTCCCGGAGAATTGTGGACAGGACCGGAGGCAGGAAGCGGTCCCATAACCAGATGCACCAATCTTCAGCTCCAGCCCCGGCAGCTAGGGGTATAACCATTGGGACTCCGAGGCGGGCGGCCTCAGTGACGTCGGTTCAGCATTCGACCCCGACGTACCCGCAGCAGCAGAAACAGAAGCAGTCTTCCGCGATGGGATGTTCTCATTGCGGGAAGCCGGGCCATGTAGTGGCAGAGTGTCGTAGGGCACAGGGATTGTTCCTGGCTTATGGAGGAGCAGACCACCAGATAGGGACCTGCCCGAATAGGGGAGGTCCATCATCATCCAACCTTTCTAGTTCTTCGGTGAGAGGACCAGCCCCAGCTCCAGTTCAGCAGCAGCAGCAGTACCCGAGGCCATTGTTGCCTCAGGCCCAGGCCTTTCAGCAGCAGAACCAGCAACAGATCACCCAGGCTCCAGCACAGAACCGACAGAGGGGTTTCCAGCAGAGAGGACCCGCAGCTAGAGGTCAGGCTATGATAATGACCATGGAAGAAGAAGTTGCACCAGGTGAGGTTGTGGCAGGTACTATTCTCGTCAACACTTTTCCAGCATCTGTATTATTTGATTCTGGTGCCTCGCATTCATTCATGTCTGCACGATTCGCGACACGGATAGGATTGGAGCCCGAGTCATTATCAGTGAGGCTCAATATACTTACTGGTAATGGTCTTGTGGGAGTAGATCGAGTATTTTCCTCGTGTCGGATCGTAGTTAGCGGTAGAGAGTTCCCCGCTAGGCTCATAGAGTTCCCTATGGCAGACTATGATGTAGTCCTAGGCATGGATTGGTTGAGAAACCATTATGCTAGGATAGACTGCCATGTTGGCAGAGTTGTCTTTAGTATTCCCGGAGAGCCAGAGTTTTCATTTTCTAGAGGCGCAGTAGAGCCATCTCCTCCAGTATTGCGGATGGCAGTAGCAGCAGTGCAGTTGCCCCGGATAGTTGAAGAGTTTCCAGATGTCTTCCCAAAGGAACTTCCAGGGATGCCACCAGAGCGGGAGATCGAGTTCACCATCGACTTGATTCCCGGGACAGCACCAGTATCAGAACGAGTCTACAGAATGGCGCCTTCAGAGTTGGAGATTTTGTACAAGATGATTGAAGAACTCAGGACTAAGGGATTCATTCGTGCAAGTGGATCGCCTTGGGGAGCCCCGATGCTTCTTGTGAAAAAGAAGGATGGTACGTCCAGGCTATGTGTTGATTATCGTACCTTGAACTCAGTGACAATCAAGAACAGATACCCTCTCCCGAGGATAGATGACTTGTTTGATCAACTCAAAGGGGCTTCAGTTTTCTCGAAGATAGACTTTCGGTCAGGATACCACCAGATCAGAGTCAGAGAGCAAGACATCCCGAAGACGGCGTTCAGATCTAGGTACGGACATTGGGAGTTTCTAGTTATGCCCTTTGGAGCGACCAATGCGCCGGCAGTGTTCATGGACCTCATGAACCGTATTTTTATGCCTTACTTGGATCAGTTTGTGATAGTGTTTCTTGATGACATCCTGGTCTATAGCAAGAGTGGAGCAGAGCATGAGCAGCATCTCAGAATTGTCCTCCAGATTCTCAGAGAGCACCAGTTGTACGCCAAGTTCAGTAAATGCGAGTTCTGGCTCGATCGCATTTCTTACTTGGGTCACATCATTACCAGAGGAGGAGTGGAAGTGGATCCCCAGAAGATTGTGGCTATCGAGGCATGGCCAGTACCCAGCTCAGTGGCAGAAGTTCGCAGCTTTCTTGGATTGGCCGGCTACTACCGGCGGTTTGTCTCTGATTTTGCAAGGATTTCAGCGCCGATGACCCAGTTGACCCGTAAGGATGTGCCGTTCATTTGGACCGCAGAATGTCAGGAATCGTTTGAGAAGTTGAAGCGAGGTTTGATAACGGCTCCCATTCTCACCCTTCCAGATGGGACCGGAGGATTCACAGTTATTGTGACGCTTCAGGTAGAGGATTGGGATGTGTTTTGATGCAGCATGGGAAGGTAATTGCTTATGCATCACGTCAACTCCGTGATCATGAGAAGAATTACCCGACCCACGACTTGGAGCTAGCAGCAGTAGTGTTTGCACTTAAGTTATGGAGGCACTACTTGTACGGAGACAGAGTGGAGATATTTACTGATCATAAGAGCCTGAAGTATGTTTTCACCCAGAAGGATCTTAATATGCGGCAGAGAAGATGGCTCGAGCTACTGGTGGACTACGATGTGGATTTGCAGTATCATCCAGGGAAGGCCAACGTAGTAGCAGATGCGTTGAGCCGGAGAGCCGGAGTTTATTTCTTGACGGCGCAACCAGAGCTATTGGCAGATCTTCAGAAGATGGGTATAGAAGTTGTCCTCCCTTCCAATGTGGCCTTGATGGCCAGCCTACAGATTCAGTCCACCATAGTTGAGAGGATCCGGACAGCACAGTTAGCAGATTCCAAGATTCAGCGGCTCAGAGTAGAGTGCGAGGCAGGAAGAAGGCCAGAGCTATGTATTCATGAAGACGGTACACTTCGACACGGCACGCGTCTTTGTGTACCCAGTGGAGATATCAGACAGGAAGTCATGGCAGAGGCTCACAGTTCGCAGTATTCCATCCATCCAGGCAGCACGAAGATGTACAGAGATATTCGTCAACACTTTTGGTGGAATGGTATGAAGAGGGAGATAGCCCGGTATGTCTCTCGATGTTTGGTTTGCCAACAGGTCAAGGCTGAACATCAGAGGCCAGCTGGACTTCTTCAACCTTTACCGATCCCAGAATGGAAATGGAAGCACATTACCATGGATTTCGTGACTGGGTTACCCAGATCTCCGGCAGGCAGAGATGCTATTTGGGTCATTGTGGACAGGCTTACCAAGGTGGCACACTTTCTTCCATTTAGAGTTGGACAGTCGACGGCGCAGCTAGCAGAGATGTATCTCAGGCAGATCGTCCGACTTCACGGAGTGCCAGTCAGCGTAGTATCAGACAGGGATACGAGATTCACATCGCACTTCTGGCACAGTCTTCATCAAAGTTTGGGAACTCGTCTCAAGTTCAGCTCAGCGTATCATCCGCAGACAGATGGGCAGTCAGAGCGTACTATACAAACTCTTGAAGATATGTTGCGGTCGTGTACCCTTGACTTTGGTGGTTCATGGGAGGATCACCTGCACCTGGTGGAATTCTCGTACAACAATAGTTTCCAGGCTAGTATCCAGATGGCACCCTTCGAGGCTCTGTATGGCAGGAAATGCAAATCTCCGTTAGCATGGGACGATGTCGGAGAGAGGCAGATGCTCGGTCCAGAACTGATTTCTCAGACGGTTGAAGTGGTCAGGAAGGTCAGAGATCACCTCCGAGTTGCTCAGGATCGCCAGCGCCATTGGGCCGATGCTCATCGGCGTCCCTTAGAATTTGCCGTCGGCGACCATGTATTCCTTAGGATCTCGCCTACCCGCGGCGTCATTCGTTTTGGCGTACGGGGAAAGCTTAGTCCTAGGTATATAGGGCCGTTCGATATTCTAGAGCGAGTAGGCGATGTGTCCTATCGTCTCGCTCTTCCGCCGTCGCTAGTGAGGTACATGATGTATTCCATGTATCCCAATTAAGACGGTATATCCCGGACCCGAGCCATATCCTAGATCATTCGGAATTGGTTGTTGGTACCAACCTTTCGTATGAGGAGAGGCCCGTGTCTATATTGGACCGGAGAGAAAAGACGCTCAAGAACAAGACTATTAACTTAGTCCGTGTTGCTTGGGGTCATCACTCTCTAGGTGAGTCAACGTGGGAGCGTGAGGACGACATCCGATCGCGATATCCCTACCTGTTTGACTCGTGAGGTATAATGTCTTTCTTATGCCTTACGCTTTCTCTTCCTTGCTTGCATTGTATGATTGTATGATTGAACTGCTTAGTGTAGCTTGTCTGTGCTTAGTATAGCTTGTCGTGGCAATCTTTAGCCCCTTGATTAAATTCCGAGGACGGAATTCTTTGAAGGTGGGTAGAGTTGTCACCCCCATTTCCCGTATTTCGTATTATGCTCGTATTTGATTTTTGGCACGTATTTTATTTTCCTGGACATGTGGTCTTTTGATTCTTGTAAGCAGGTTTTAACCATGGCTTGGTTTTATTTTGTGGAGAATGTTTGGTTTGGTTTGGTTTGGTTCAACATGCTTGGAACACCATAAGCCTACACTCCTCCCTCATCACACCACAACTCCCCCACTTTATAACACCACCTACTTTTCTCTCTCCTCTTTATTCTCTCATTTATTTCTTACAAACTTCTTCTTCTTCCTTCTTCCACACAACTCCCCAACCAATAGGCAAGTGCACCTTGCCAACAAATAAGCACCCAATTTTATTTGTCCATTTGATAGATTAGGACATGTAGATCAACATTAGAACTTGGAATTTTGTGATTTGGAGCTTTCATTCTTCTAGATCTAGGTTTTAACCATTTTCGGAAATCCTTGGTTTTGATCTATTAAACTTTGATTTTTGCTTGTTTTGATGCTTCCATGTGGAAGAGAATTCAATTTTACTCAAGTTAGAACTTTGAAAATCTAAATTTGGTTTTGATTTGGCTAAGTTGTGAAGATTTGAACTTGGTGTTCTTGGTGTTCTTGAGAGTTCAGCCATGGTGGAGCTCTCGGCCAATGCTTTTTAGCACCTGGCCGATTGCGCACTATTCCCTGGCCTGCGCTCTTTAGTGCAAGGCCATTTGTGCACCCTGACCTGTGCTCTTTAGCGCATGGCCATTTGCGCAAGATCCTTGGCCAGTGCTTTGCGCTGCGCTGGATTGCGCTGGCGCAAGCTAGCCATGCGCAAGCCAGCCATGCACAAAGCAACCCCTGCGCAATTCGACCATTGCGCAATCTATCTCTGCGCAACCAACTCCTGCGCAGTTCACTCCTGCGCAGTCTACCTTCTGTGCAATCCATCTGTGCGCCATCTGCCCCTGCGCACTTGGCACCCTGCGCAGTTGGTACCCTGCGCAGCTCACCCTGCGCACTTGGCACCCTGCGCAGTATATACCCTGTGCAGCTCACTTGTCTATGATGAATTTGTTATTTCTTGATCTTGGCTCTTCTATAGTCCTATTTTTATATTAGTATTTTATTAGGTATTTTACGCCTTTTGGCATGAACTTGATTTTGCTTAATATGTTTGGAATAACTATTGTACACAGCATGGTATGACAAGGAACTAGTATAACATGACAGTGACCCGTAGTGGTGCACTCCTGACACGACCAACCTGACTTGATAGTGGCCCGTCGTGGCGCACCCCTGACAAGTACCCTGACATGATTTACCTTGATAACTTGATAGTGGCCCGTGGCGGCGCACTCTTGACTTGACTTGACTTGATAACTTGACTTGACTTGCCTTGACACCGTGGGTGTTCCTGCTTGCTTGTTTGCACAATCCACTTGTCTTGTCTTGCATCATGTCTAGGACGTGACTTCCTGGGTACCACGGCCAGGGACTCGCGCTAAATTGGATTAGGCTAATGATTAGATCAAACTAGAACATGGAGAATTCCCAGTCACAGGCAATCTCGTTATCTGGGCGCTTTAATGGACTTGTAGCTTGCCGACGAGTAGAGCACATTTCCAGCACACTGTCATGTGTTGCACCTTCTAAGTCACCTAAGGGTATATCGTTTCCTGGACGATGTACCCAACCATACTCTCAATCCGCGGAAGGATAACTGGATGGTCTGCAGGGCTTGGGACTGGGAGTTTCTCACTTGCATCTTGTTAGTAATTAGGCTTGTGATAACCCTAGTTAGTTAAAGTAGTAAGCCGTAGTATTTGCTTGGCCGATTGTGAATGGATGGTGTCCAGCCTTGTCTAAGTCTTGTCTAGCCCCAGTACCTGCTATCTCCTGAGCATGTTTGTTTTACTTATCTTAACGATAAATGGGTAGAGACAGTGAGCTATTCAGGCGAAGGGGTACAATCCCGGTCCTTGTTTGGTTTAAGGATTGTAACCTGGCTCCCGGAATGGGTCCACGTCCCTAGTCGTCTATCGCCTTGTGTACTTTTATTACTTGTACTTTCTTTTATTCTTTATGTTCTGATATGCTGGCTTTTGTTCTTATTTGTGGCCTCCTTTGTGGCACTTGCTCTTTCTGGGGTTTGACCCAGCTGGTTTTGTGTGGCCAGATTTCGGAGCAGCTCCCGAGGATCTACCGAGTTTCCAGCCCAATGGTGACAACTAGACGGAACCCGGGCCAAGAGTGGATTTTCCTTTTTTGTTTCACCCACTTATATGTAAATTTATTCTTTTGAGGCGTTTAGCCGACGAGCACCTGTTAGCTCGACGCACATTTACTTATTGTCTGCCTACGGGCTGTAAACATGATTAACAAATCCTAGGGTTGATCATGTATGACTGAACTCTTGCTAGTCCTATCATTTTGTACGACTAGCTTCATGATCATCCAATATGTAATATTTGGGACGCCTTATATATATATATTTGATGCTCTAACATCTTGTAACTCTGTTAATTGCTTGAGATTGAGACAATAGGCTTGACCTTAAGAGACTGCTGGCTTGTAGTAAACCCTCATATCTAGACAGCCGTGACTGTATAGTTGAGATGTATTCTATTTCAATATACGTAGCTGGCTGTGTCTGCCCCCGCTCTCCAGTATTCTGGTTCTGGGGCGTGACAGGTCAGTAGAGCTTGGGCGCATAGCCTTGGCGCATGACCCTGGATGCATAATCTGTCGAAGACAGAAGTCTTCTGGCCAGAGTTATGCGCCCATACACCCTTTTGGGCGCATAGCTTTAGGCGCATGCTTGGTGAAGCGGCGCTGTTTTCTTCTAGTTTCGTCTCCTTCATTCGTAAGCCTCGCTGAGTTTGCCCAGAGTGTCGAACGCTTTGATTCTTAGCATCGTAGTATTTTCCTTTGCCAAGTCTCAAGCGTTGAACACTCTGTTGTTGGTTGTACAAGAGAGAAGTCGCTGGGCTAGTAGAGCCCGGAACGGTATGAGCCTTCTTCATTTGTGGAGCTTCTGTGGCAGAGCCATGCGCCCACAGAGGAGCTCTATACGCCTAGTCCTTCGGTTGCACCACGAGCCTTCAGAAGCCAAGTCTTGCGAGACTTGTTCGGCTTCACTGATTTTGAAGAAGTAGAGCCTTCCCTCGAGAGTATCTCTTCGAATGCCTGCTGATCGAACTTCACAATCAACATCTTTTGAGTGCTCCCCACTTTGTCGGTATCGGATTGCGTCACCACCTTCTCGTCAGAGAAAAAGGTAGTCCCCATCAGAGTCACCATTTTTGTGGACACACACAAAAAAGAAGAAGAAACGTTGTCTTTTCTTATTGGCGCAAGGCACCAAAAATCGAGTACGCCTGAGAGATCCTGCGTCGAGGATCCCCGAGTACAAAAAGAATTATGGGGAATGGGACGATGGAGATCGAGCGGCTGTTGCTTCTTTACTCTGTTGACACTCCAATTATAAAACTGGGAGAAAATAGCGTCGCTTCACCAAGCATGCGCCCAAAGCTATGCGCCAATAAGAAAAGACTTTGTTTCTTCTTCTTTTTTGTGTGTGTCCACAAAAATATTTTTGTGGACACACACAAAAAAGAAAAAGATACGCCGTCTTTTCTTATTGGCTCAAGGCACCACAAATCGAGTACGCCTGAGAGATCCTGCGCTGAGGATTCCCGAGTACAAAAAGAATTCTGGGGAATGGGACGATGGAGATCGAGTGGCAGTTTCTCCTTTAGTCTGTTGACACTCCGATTACAAAACTGGAAGAAAACATCGCCGCTTCACCAAGCATGCGCCCAAAGCCTTGCGCCAATAAGAAAAGACAGCGTTTGTTCTTCTTTTTTGTGTGTGTCCACACGCACTGGCAAATCGACTAGAGGATTGTAACTGGCTTGGGATTTGAAATTGAAAGCTCAGAGGTGCTTTAGAAGATCGTAGTAAGCTTAGAGAGAAGAGATATAAAAGTGAATGAGTGGGTTAAAATGGTAGAATTTCTTCTCTATTTATAGGATTTCTTAAGGTAGAATTCGGGTAAAATTCGGACAGAATTCTATGAGAGAATCTCGGCATATAGCCGTTGCATCCGTAACTGCAGGAATACTGAGTTTAAAAATCCAACGTTCAGGTAGTTGAATTCGGGGCAAATTTGTACCGAATTTTGCTAGTCCAAAATTGGTTTGGTTTTGGGTTTGTAACTCAAGTTTTTGGGCTTTCCAATTTTCAAGCAGTTTAAGAAGTAGTTTTGGGCTTTGTGAGTGGGCTTATTTTCAAATTGAAAGGGTATTTTGAAAATATTTTTTGGGTAGCCTATTTGCCAGTACGATGTTGTTTACAATGTATTCCTAGAATCAATAAAATACGAAAGTTCATTGATAATTAAAATACAGACACGACGACAAATACACCTCAAAGTTCCAAAGACTTGAACGAAGCAGGCACAAACTGTCGTTATTCGTCCAATTAGCCCTTATATCGAGACAGGGTTAGTTCAATTATTAATATCTGGTTCGACCATGACCAATGGGCCAACAGAAGTGGTTCAGAAGTGGTCGAAAACTTATACACAAAAGAACTGGTCTATTCTGGACACCTTTTATAGAATAGACGCCCCGAACAAACCGTTTGAAACTGTGTGGATGGCCAGTTGGATATAGAAATAGACACATAGATATTTCCATTAGTTTTAGTTTCACGAAAAGATGATGTCAGAAAGTACACGAAACCTTAGATGCAAAATAGCATACCTGTTGTGACAAATTCAACACGAGTTTGGTCGATTTTGGGTTCCTTCGGCGCCTTGTACCGACCAAATTTGGGGCTGCGGCTCCTCGAAATAGTGATAGGGTGTTATAGGGGTGTCCTATGATGTCACGCCCCAGATCCAGAATACCGGAGAGCGGGAGAATGACTCAGCCAGCTACGTATTACGGGTAGATGAATACCGTATAATATGATCAATGTTGTCTACAAGACAATGGGGTGCATACTACATACAAGTCTCACTAGGGTCACTCAACCTCTATTGTCCCAATCATTCAATAAAAAGCAGTAAGTAGAGAACATGTAAGAATAAATAGTACGACGTCCCAAATGCTCAGTCAAAATATTCTTGAGATCTGGCTTTACAAAACATAGCCAGATGAAATAACAAGGTATACACAATCGTTATCAGCTGCAGTTTGACTTAGTAACAATTATGTAAAAGTAAGTGCAAGACAGTCTGACTAACATGTCGGTACCAAGCGGCAAAAAGTAAAGTAAGTAACAAATGAGCAGGAAAGCAAGGAACCCACTCGTGTCCTCCTGTGATCATCCCTCTAGTATTGACCATCTTGGGGGGGGGGAAGTAAGCTGAGTCCTCGGGTGCTGGCTCTAAATCTGGCCATACAAAACTAGAGAGGTTAGACCTCAAATAGCAAGTACCACAAAGGAAGCACGACATGAAGAATTAAAACCAGTGATAAGGGTTAAGAATATGATAAATAATGTCTCTGTTTGCTACTGGGATTCACAGAACATCACGATACTTCAAGCCAACTTCCCAACCAAACAAGGACAGAAGTTGACCCGTCATGTCCTGACATTCTGCTCATCTCAGTATTTAACAGAGTAGGTACAATACACAAACAAATCAGATTAAACGGCAATACGACTACTACGGCTTGCTAACTGTAAGTTCCAAGTTATCCTGGAAACATGCAATAAGGGATTCCTCAGTTCTTACAATGTACAAGCAAGGCTAGTCTACCCAATAATCAATTGCGCCAATCATGAATTAGATGTATCCTAGCGGGATGTCCGTCACCAATATATAAAAATATATAAACATATACCACTTCCTGCCCGTGTGGCAGGTTTACAGTATCCATGGGAACCAACCGGCATGTTGGAGCACTAATTATCCTGAGATGGCTGCCATGTAAGAACTCGGGAATCCATACTCTCCATGCAATAGTTATTTTATTTAACTTAATAGTCCCTATATTAATTGAAATCTCATGCCGTGGATCATGGTCATTCAGAATGAGTACTTTCGTACAGAGTACGATATGCATAACTCTATAACGATGCCCGTACGGTTAGGTTGTAGGTCTTATATAGTGTAATGCAACAATCAAACCTAGCTACGGAATAATCATGCCTTGATTGTAACATACACATGCTGCTTTTGTAGAAATAAGTTGAAGCCTGCACGTGTCCATATGCCAACGTTCGGGATTGGCTAGTCGATCTCAATGGTTCATGGTTCATATACGATCGTGTCTCAATCAATTCAATAAGACAACTAGCCAGTCTTTTAGTTCCAATTAGGAACGCATGATCAATCACTTAGCCAAGGTAACAATCAATGTCAATTCGGGACAAGGTATGAAAGTCAAACTAGTATTTAGTATGGTCGAGTCTATAACTATCCGGGTTAAGTACCAATGATACAGGTGCCCACAAGCCAATCAAGACATGGGGCACACTCCACACAACAATATGTATTAAACTACTATCATGCATCAAGTAGTGTAATCCAGCGAAATGCACGAGATAAGACAGATGGCGTAAATTTAGCGAAATACGTGGACTGAAATGACTGTTATGTGTACACAGGTGGAAAATGTACTGATTTACTGAGGGCGCATAGCAGTCCCTCTAGGAGCATAGTAATTCCCTTGGGAGCATGACAGTCTTTTGGGAACATAGTAATTCTTTTGGGTGCATAGAATGCCTTGGCCGTATAACATGGCTTGGGCACATAGCATGACTTGGGCACATAGCATGGCTTGGGCGCATAGCAGTGGCTTGGGCGTATAACATGGCTTGGGCGCACAGCATGGCTTGGGCGCATAGCATGGCTTGGGCGCATAACAGTGGCTAAGTTACTGTGGGCGCATAAGATACCATGCGCCCACATACTGTTCTTTTTCTCCAACCCGAGAAGAAGAACCATAGAACCCATGAACTTCTAAAGTCCATAAATCATTCAAAATAATTTGAAATCCGGGTTTTCAAAGGTCTAACTTGAGTAAAATCAAATTCTCTACAACATGGAACAATCAAAACTTGAAAAGAATAAAGTTTGAGAGATCAAAATCCAAGAAAACCAAGATTTGCATAAACTTAGATCTACACACAACAATCCATGGAAATCAAAAACTTCAAGACCTAAACTTGTATAGAAAGAGGAGAACAACATGGACTAAAAATAAATAGGAATGCATGAAATCCCTCATGGTGTGCAAGGTGTACTTGCCTCTCTAAATTGGATTAGGGTTTTGGTGAAGGAAATAAAATGGAAGTTGTGAGGAGAGAGAAAAGTAAAGGGGTATATATATCAAGTCATGTTTGATCTCCATCACCCATTCCTTCCCCCACACAATCTAGGCCATCCACCCCTTTATCATGATGAACCAAGCCAAACCGAGTTGGTTCCTCATGAACCAAAATAAACCAAGAGTTAAGCAAAAGCAGAAAATAAGATACATAAAATAATTAGCATGTAATTAAAGGAATTAAATACAAAATAAATGCATGATAAATACTAAATAAATATAATCAATAGTACAATTATTAAAAATACGTATCCCGGGAACGGGGAGTGACATCTCTACCCTCCTTAGAAAAATTTTGTCCTCGAAATTTCAAATCCAAGCAGGCTAGAAACATCAGAGCTAGACTAATCTAAGTACAAGCAATTCTAGCGAGCAAACAGTCATCTTACAATATCAATAGCAAGTAATATATCTATATTTATCAATCTACAATATTAAACAATTTTTACTCATAGGGTGATAAGCATGAGGAATCAAGACAATCAAGGTACATGAAAAAAATATACCTTGTGAGTCAAATAGGTGCGGATACCGTGATCGGATATCATCCTCACGTTTCCACGTTGACTCTCATAAGGAGTGATGACCCCAAGCAACACGGACAAGGCTAATTGTTCGGTTCTTGAGTATCTTCTCCCTTCGGTCCAAAATGGACACAGGCTGTTCCTCTTAAGACATGTTGGTACCAACAACCAGCTCAGAATGATCGAAGATATGGCTTGGGTCTGATACATACCTCTGTAACTAAGATACATGAAACACATCATGCACCTCTCGTAACAAAGGTGGAAGGGACAAACGATAAGCAACATCGCCTACCCTATCGAGGATGACAAATGGGCCCATGTATCGTGGACTCAACTTCCCGCAAACACCAAATCGAATGATCCCACGAGTAGACGAGATCCGTAAGAACATGTGGTCCCCAACAGAAAATTCTAACGGCCTACGATGCTGGTCTGCCCAATAGCGATGCCGATCTTGCGCAACTCGAAGTCGCTCTCTAATCCCCTTAACCACTTCAACCTTCTGAATAATCATCTCTGGGCCTAACATCTTCCTCTCCCCGATATCATGCCAGTGGCGACCTGCACTTCTTACCATATAGTGCTTCGAATGGTGCTATCTGGATACCGGCTTGATAACTGTTGTTGTACGAGAATTCGAGTAAGTGCATGTGACCCTCCCAAGATCCTCCAAAATCTAGGGTGCAAGCTCGTAACATATCTTCTAAAGTCTGAATTATTCTTTTTGATTACCCGTCCATCTGTGGGTGTTAAGCCGTACTAAATCTTAACTTAGTACCCAGGCTCTGATGTAAACTCTTCCAGAAATATGATATAAAACGGGTATCTCTATCTGATACAATGCTGACAGGGACCCCATGCTGCCTGACTATCTGCTGCATATACAACTCTACCAACTTTTCTGTAGATTGCCCTACTCTAAAAGAAAGAAAATGTGCCACCTTCGTAAGCCGATCCACTATCACCCAAATAGCATCCTTACCACTTGGTGATCTCAGTAAACCGGTCACAAAGTCTATTGTGATATGCTCCAACTTCCATACCGGGATAGGAAGCGGTTGTAATAATCCAGCTGGCCTCTGTTGTTCTGCCTTCACTTGCTGACATATTAAGCAATGAAAAACGAATCTAGCTATCTCCCTCTTCATTCCGTTCCACCAGAAGTGTTGCTTGATATCGTTGTACATTTTGGTCCTTCCGGGGTGTATAGAATACTGGAAACTGTGGGCTTCTGTCATAACCTCATGTCTGATATCTCCACTCGACACACATAGACGTGATCCAAATCTAAGTGTCCCATCTTCATGAATTTTCATCTCCTTTCTGAGTCCTGACTCACATTCTGTCCTAAGCTTCTGAATCCTTGGGTCCTGTGCCTGAGCTGCCTTAATCCTGTCTACCAAGTCGAATTGAACTCGTAGACTTGCCAGAATTCCTATATTACTAGGAAGTATAACCTCGATGCCCATCTCTTGAAGATCTTCTAAAATGTATTTTTGTGATGTCAACATAAATTTGCTGCCTCTTCTGCTAAGAGCGTCTGCTACCACATTAGCCTTGCCTGGATGATACTGAAGCTCTATGTCATAATCCTTAATCAACTCTAACCATCTTCTCTGTCTCATGTTCAGTTCCTTCTGAGTAAAGATGTACTTCAGACTTTTGTGGTCTGTGTACATGTCTACTCGATCATCGTACAAGTAATGCCTCCATAACTTTAAAGCAAATACTACTGCTGCCAACTCCAAGTCATGAGTCGGATAATTCTTCTCGTGGTCTCGAAGTTGCCTAGATGCATACGTTATCACCTTCCCATGTTGCATTAGGACACACCCAAGCTCCTTTCCTGATGCGTCACAATATACAGTAAAGTCTCTGGGTCCAACTGGTAATGTAAGAATAGGTGTTGTGGTCAACTTCTGCTTCAAATTCTCAAATGATGCCTGGCACTCTACCGACCAGACGAATGGCACATCCTTTCGTGTCAAGCGGGTCATGGGTGTTGAGAGTCTTGCAAAGTCTGATACGAACCTTCTGTATTATCCTGCCAATCCTAAGAAACTTCGCACATTTGTTACGGTCTTAGGCATTGGTGTCATGACCCGCGCCCTGTTTAGGGGCACGAGCACGTGGGTACATCCAGCCTACGCCGCAGTATCGGCGGTAGAACGCTGTAAAGGTCATCTAGAATATATAGAATCTAAGACACAAATATAACCTGTCATCTCCGTATGGAGGAATATAACCACAACTCAATCACATAATTCTAAGGAAGATAAACACGATGATAAAGATAAAAGTAAAGATGAGATAAATAGTCTGAAATAACGCTGAGTTGATATCACAAGTTCAGAGGCCAAGACATAAAATAATATCCCAAAATAAATACTACAAGTCTCAAAGTATCAAACTGGAATGTAATCAAGACAAAATCTAGGTAAACTAGGTCATTACCGGCGGTGCGTCCTTTACGAGCATCGGGTCCACAGGTTGGTCCTGGTCGTAGGCTCCATCTATGCCAAACCCGTAGTAGGTCGGGCAATTTGCATCTAAATCCTCTGAAAAATAATAGAGGTTATCCTGTCAGGATATGAGCAAGTACAAACACCAACAACAATTCCATGTGAATTGACAAATACTATAAGAGACAATCATAATGAAATACAAGATGGAATATCAAGACTGAAAGTAAAATGGTACAAGAGAACTGGATATCATGTCATGTGTGAGATATAAGATAAAACTAGAATATAAACAATGAAAGTAATCTGAGGTATGATGTAAACATAAAAATAAAGTGCCATGAGATATTAGAGCGTTATATGATCGGCTTGGGTCAAGATCAGGCTGTTCCATTTGACCGGCTATGCACAAGTAGTATAATAGTATAGGGATCAGGCCGGCCAAAATGAAAAGCTATGCACAAGTAGTATAAGGTCAGGCTACACCCTACGTGTGGTGAGGGTGGAGCTATGCACAAGTAATAAACAAGTAGGGGTAATGATCACATAACCTCTAATAACTCCCCATCCGAGAATAGTATAATGGATACAGACATGACAGGTCATGACACGAGATTCGAAAAGCAGGGGGCCAGCCACTTCCAAATTGGTGTCTATACAAGTACAGGAAATAATACCGAATAATGTACTCATATACCAGGTAAACCGGGAATGATATCTCATGACGAGATTTACGTATACTAGTCCGTGTATCCTCGTGCCGGGAATCAAGTATAACACTACAACTGAATCGGGTATAGTAGATATTAAAGCAATGAAAACTATCAGAGAATATACTTGCCTGTTGTCCTGAGCTGAGAAAATCGAAATTACACACCACTCAATGAGCCACGAACGGTCAACTCGCATAACAGTCTCCTAATACTGAAACAAACATTACCAACATTCTCTGAATGGTCAAATTAGCTAGAAACACCTATCCATAAGTCTAATTCTGGACACAGGGGTAAAACGATAATTTTAGGTCAAAATGGTATCCGCCGTTGGACCCACTTTGTACCGAAAAATATGCCAGAACCTACGGTCTCTAAAGTCATCAAACTATATGTCTACAGGTCCGATTTGACAAGATGAACCCAACCGTATGTCCAAAGTTAGATTCCGGTGGACCGTGCACAAATTCACCCGTTGGATCGGGTCGCGGACCCGCCAAAATAGCGTTTCGATCGACCGTCTCAGAATCGGACCAAACTTGGCATATAGGACCAAAAAAATATTTCGAGTCCAATGGCATAAATTTTGTCGTGATTTGATGAGTGTGCACAAAGTAATTAAAAAATTTTGAAAAAGCCCGATACGAGAAAATTCGACGGATACGGATCAAATTCGTCGCGCACACGCAACCAATTTGAATTCCGTCAAAGTCCGCATGTCCATAAAGTCAATACGGACCTTTCGTTACTTTCGATTCGCGACCACGTTGCCCGGATTGACGGGACGGACCGCGTATCGGGACAATTTTTCTAAAAATTCAGTTTTAAAAATCAGTTTTTTTCTCCAAATTCACAAACCAATAACATTCTGTACAGTGCATGAAATTCAATTCTACAAAAAGGGTTTTAAATCCCTATAGGTTGTCTACAAGTCTCTTTAAACCGATTTTGAAAACTCGCAACACGCTGGTCGCAAATCGGCCACAAAGTTGGGGTTTCGGGACAGTTTCTAAACCCAGAAAATCGAGTTTTTTCTCGATTTTGGAACTCGTTTTTTGTCGCACATGGTGCGAATCGGCACGAACTACTTGAAGGAAATTAAAGGTGTATATGTTAGGATCATACATGACCAAGTGGTTCGCAAAACGACGAAGCGAGGAAGGAGAAAACTATTCCCGAAGTTGGCTCTTCGCTGACAGTTTCCCGTGCGCGGGTGGGCTGCCCGTTGCGCGTTTTTCGGCGATGGACGGCCGCGGGTGGGTCGACGGCGACGTTGGGGCGTACGCTGGGTTGGGGTGACGGCTAGGGTTTGGATTTTGTGAAAATACCTCTCTCTCTCTCCCTCTCTCTCTCTCTCTCTATATATATATATATATATATATATATTTCTATTCCCGAAGTTGGCTCTTCGCTGACAGTTTCCCGTGCGAGGGTGGGCTGCCCGTTGTGCATTTCCCGGCGATGGACGACCGCGGGTGGGTCGACGGCGACGTTGGGACGTACGCTGGATTGGGGGTGACGCTAGGGTTTGGATTTTGTGAAAATTCCTCTCTCTCTCTCTCTCTCTCTCTATATATATATATATATATAATGGCTAACGCCTTCATTGAAAAAGAAATAACAAGGTTAGAACCGGGAGATAGCCCAAGTTCCTACAAAAGTAGGGCAGCGCCCTTAACACAGATCCTAACATCAGAATAGATTATTTTTTTCTTTTCTTTTTTTGTAAACACTGAAAATCATTATAAAAAAAATTAACGCGGGTCAGCGGGTACAAGGCCCGAAACGGGGGAGGGTGTAGGCTCGTAGCCCTCGGGTTCGGTGCAACTTTGAAAATACGAGGGAGAGGGGGCACGCAGCCCCACGTGGGCGCGCTGGCCGATGGGGCGTGCTGCCCGAGGGAGAGAAGCGCGCGGCTCGAGGAGCCTCGTGCTCCCCCCGGCGCAGAGCCCTGAGCCGGCCGCGGAGGCCAAGAGACGGCGGTTCTCCGGCAACGGCGGTCAAGAGACGACAGGGCTGGCCGGGAGAGGCCCGGTGATGCCCGAGGGGAGGAGGAGCGATGAACATGAGGGAGGGGGGAAGGAAGGGGAGGAGAGGGGGAGCGGCTGACGGGGGCGGCGGCTACCACCCGGGCGGTGGAGTGCCCTCCGGCCGAAGCCGGAGAGAGCGCCGGAGAGATTTTATATATATATATATATATATATATATATATATATATATATATATATATATATATATATATATATATATAAAATCTGAATTTATTTATAAACGAAAACTAAATATTTTATTTTATATATTTATTTAAATATATTAAAGATTTTACAAATAAAATCTCTATCAATAAAATACCTATTTAAATAATAATATAAAAACACTAACAATATTATTTAAATAATATTAAAATAAGGAAGTAATGTAAATAACCATATTAGCCCTATTCAGGAAAGTGGGGGTGACAAATCTACCCTCCTAAAAAAATTTCGTCCTAGAAATTAGAGCAAACTAGCACAACCAAGTAGAAAGAACAAAGAAAAAAATACCTCAAGACTCGAAGAGATAAGGATAACGCTCCCGCATCTCGTCCTCTCTCTTTCCGGTAGACTCACTTGGAGAGTGATGCCTCCATGCGACACGAACCAAATGAATAACTTGGTTCCGGAGCACCTTCTCACGATGATCCAGAATCTCCACAGGCTGCTCTGGAAAGCAGAGAGTAGGTCAGTAACGCCCCAGTCCCAAAATACGTAGGACTAGGATACGTATACATGCCAGCTACACATCGAGCGGACTCCAGCCCAGCTTGAATACGTATAAGCTGTCTGTTTATTCTAGATTAACTATGTCTCAATCCACTAAATATCGTAACAATAAAGAATCAAGTGTAGTAAGGCTGATCAGACCATAATACACTGATTCTAGAATAGATAAATATGTTAGAGTGGATCCCCAATAACACATTTATCATGAACAAGCTAGAGAAAAATAGAAGCTTGTACAAGACTAGGCTATAATGTAGCAAGAATCAAATATAGGACAAAATCTAATTAATAAAGAGAAAGATAAAACATCAACTAAATATACCTGCAGTCTCGGTGTAGCAATCATCCTCCATCGGTGTACCATACCTTCATCTAATACCTGGAGAGATCACCAGGTCCTCAGAGGACTAGCAAGACACATAATATACATGTCAACTGTATAGTAAATAACATACAGAAAGAAGTAGAGAAATGTAAAATAGACAATGATCAATAAGACATCTCAATATCGTAACGCCATGGGACGCTCCCGACCTCGAGACAAAAGGTGAGTCTCTACTACCGTAATGCCATGGGACACTCTCGGTCCTAGAGACGGGATAACAAGTCGATAAGAAGTCTCTCACACCGTAACGCCATTGGACGCTCCCGATCTAGAGATGGAATAACAGGCCGATAAAAAGTCTCTAACACCGTAACGCCATTGGACGCTCCCGATCTAGAGATATCAGGGATAAAGTCTAATCAATCAATCATGACTACAGGTCAAGTAAAACTCAAGGGCGAAGGTAGAGGACTAGTCAAAATTGTCACAAGACTCGCATAGAACAATAACGACATAAGATGACTCAATAAGGAACGTGCACGTAAAATAAGAAAGTATAAGTAACATAAACATGAATGAAAGATATGAAGTAGAACTGGAAAGAGATAACAATATAGAATTTGCATGTAAATACTATAACGTTTGGCAAGGTGTACTTGCCTGGGTCGTGAGCACTGTGGTGACGACGATCAGACGGGAAAGTAGGTGGAACAACAGCTACCGAGGAACTAAGATCCAAACAAACGTCTCCGGATGCTGAAAATAGTCTATTATCTAATTATAATTAATATTGTACCTATTAGATTTATTTAGTTAGGAGATGGTATAGATCTTCGTATCAGCTTTCCGAAAAACTAAACGGATCGCATTTTCGTGCCCGGAATCTCCAGGAATGGCGAAAATATCGAAACATGTTTATTTTTCGGGAATCTAATACTCAAACAGTTTTATAGAAATCTACATAATGAATTTTTTCTATTAAAATATGTTTTTAAAAAGCTTACCTCGATACGCTTCCAACAAAAAAAACTGGGACGCATTTCGAGTCCCGAGCTAGAAGATATGGTCCTTCTAAGTTGCTTTGTCGGGTAAAAAAATGTGGCTGACTTTTCTAGCGAATTTGGATAATATTTTTGGACGAAAAAGAGAAGGTGTGCATGATTTTTAATATAAGAATTATGAGATACTCATATATTTATATATATATATAATTAAGATAGGTATGTATTATTTAATTTAAGTATGATTAGATTGGACATGTTAGAATAAGATAATCTGGATAGTAGTAGGATTACCAATAAGGCTAAATTTGGAATATAATTTGTTTAAGTATTATAATCAATGGTCATTATCGAAGGAGACTTAATTTAAAATCTATGTACTACTATTAGATAAGAAGCATATAAGTTTTGAATATTAAATTTAGATTTAATTAAAATACAACGAAGATTTGCATGGAGGGTTTCCTAATATGGAACTAGTTAGATTTCTAAATATAAATACAATCTAAATCTGAATAAATATTAAATATATATGATTATTAATATATATTAATGCCCAACATGCCTACATGGGTTTGGGTTGGACTTTGGGTCAAATATAGACTAATACCAACTAGGATTACACGTAGACACTTTCTATAAATAAAAACTTTCCAAAATTGAAAACATATTAATATTAATAAAATATATATATAAAATATATATCAACATGAAGGTATTTGAGAGTACTACATGTCTATTTAGATTTGGATTTGGTTTGGGTCAAGTCGGGGCTAAATTGGTACAACCGGGTCTCTTAGAGAGTCATTAATCTAATAATTAAATAAATAAATCATCGGTGGGGGTTAAGTCACAACTTGGCCAGATTTTCCTAGTTAGAACACACCTATGGTTCGGCCTTCCCTACCATGGGTAATAGACTAGTCAAAGTACACGACTACACTATCCCTGCTAAAATTCCTAGTTGATATGTATCTCAAACTTAACCATAACTAAGGCCATATATATAATATAATTTTAGACTATTATAAATATAATCATATACACAAAATTGTATTTAAATCTAATTGACTGTATAATATCCCAAAATAAATCCATAATAATTATACTGTTATGGCAACCTAATATGGCTTCCTACCAGGTGGGGTTGGCTAGGTTAGGGTCCAAATATATTTTCTAATTTAATCGAACTCTAAGAGTCAACCAATAAGTCTCTTGTGCCATTCACAATTTAATAGCATATGGAGACTCGATTGAGTGGCACACTCTTAGCATGTGCGTCGTAGGCTCAAAATGTTTCAAAACCATAATTGGGTCGAATAGTTTTGATCTATGTCGAGTCCCGAACTCACGTGGGAAGTTAGGTCTGGAATTATGGTAAATAATCTAATTGCCTAAATTGACCCAAAGTTGTACGAAGTCAAAACAATGCCAGGGGACAAGTTTGGTTGGGACATAATATATCAAGTTGAAGGTCATCATGTCTACTACAAAACTCATGAAGGATGTTTCAAGAGATGGGCATGTCTTGAGCTCCAAGAATCGAAGACACGAAAAAGTACATATATAATCATATTTAAATATACAATATGACATAATAATTAGAAATACTATAAAATAATAAAAAATAATTCCCAAAAATCAGGGTCCTTACAAGGTCCCACCTCTAACTCGGAGTGATCCAATACGTGACTAGGGTCTGCCACGTACCGCCTCAACTGCGACACATGAAACATGTTATGGACTCTCGCGAGCGTAGGCGGCAAGTCTAGTCGATAGGCCTGTAATGCCCCAGTCCCAAAATAGTAGGACCAAGTACGTGAACATGCCAGCTGCACATATACGAAGAATACTCCAACATATGGAATCCTCATATATGCACATAAGCTGTAAATAAAATAATTACATGCCAGAATAACATATCTAATCTCATCACAGCTCAACACAGAAGATAATAGAGTCCAAATAAATAAATAAGAGTGTCAAAAGATAGCCGGGTGAACATACTCACTCCAAACAGCTATGAAAAATAGTCTCACAATATCGAAGTCCGACCTCCGCAAAATAGAAAGAAAGAGATGTAAAATAATGTCTACAACTGTCTCAGATAAGAAATAGACTAGAAGTCATAAGGCACTGCCTCGTCATCAATGTAGGATAGCTCCAATGCTGCTCCGTACTCCTGTGGAAAATCGTCTAAACCTGGAGAGATAACCAGGTCCTCAGGGGACATAGCAAGATACAAGAAAACACCATGCCATATAAACTGTGATAATATAATAAGAGAAAAAGGTATGCATGCAATCGGGTTCCTGACCATTCTACTGTGAATATGCAGTTGAGATACATTCCTTCGACGCATGAGCCCTGGCTGAATATAGGATCCGGTATAGTCCCCTCTTGGGCACCAGTGACCAAGAGCATGACGTTCAAAAATGACAGTAGCCAACCTGAGAGGCTCATACCCGTATCTCCAGCGGAGCTTCCGGGTTACAAGGGAAGTACAATCGAAGCCCATACGTCAGGTAATGTTCTCCCCATCCAATGCCTAGTATCATCATCTCCATGACTGACATGTACCTCTAATAACCGCCAAGTCTTCTAGCATGCAATTCTATTGGCAGTTACCCCTATCCGTCGCACGCTCCATACGTATCGGTGGCCAGCCGACTACGCGGATACGTGTCCTGTATGTGACTCACATCACGTGATACAACAAGTGTCAAGGCCGTATGAGATATACCAATACATCAACATCAATGGGTGGTCAATAAACTAAGTCAATACAAGAGAATAAATAAAGCAAGAAAAACGACCGATAGAGTCGCTTGCACCAAAGTGTGACTTGGACGCACAGTTTAAATATTACGAAATAAAATGCTGAAAATAACAACTGAAAATAAGAATATAATAATCACAGAGTAAGGTGGCAAGGTATCTTGCCTGCGGTGCGAGAAGGGCAAATCTAAGAGTAGCAAGTGTAAGCACCAAAACTCACAAATCATAGATGACTCCAAACGCTGAAAAAAAACATCAAAAATGATCTCGGTGAAGAAGATATACCTAGGAAACGCCTGTCCAAAAGTCAAATTCTGGAACAGGGGCAAAATTGTAATTTTGGGTCAAAACGATGTCCGTCGTTGGACTCACTTTGCACCGAAACGTGTGCCAAAGTCTACGGTCTCTAAAGTCGTTAAACTACATGTCTATGATTTCAGTTTGAGGAGAGAAACTCAATGGTATGTCCAGTTCTGGATTCCGATGAGCCGTGTACAAAATTGCCCGTTTGAATGGGTCGCGGGCTCGCCAAAAATGGGTTCCGATTCGACCTTCTCAGAATCGAACCAAACTTGGCATGTAGGACCAAAATTTCAATCCGGACCTGTTGGCACAAGTTTCGTCTCGATTCGACGACTGTACACGAAGTTATGGGCAAGTTTGCAAAATGCCGATACGGGAGTATTTCGACGGATACGCGTTGGTTTCGTCGCGCACACGTGATGAAACTGAGTTCCGTCAGTTCCCACACGTCCGCAACGTCCATACGCGCCTTTCGATGCGTACAGCGTGCGACCACGTTGCCCGGTTTGTCGGGGCGCACGTCGTATCGGAGAAAAATTCAGAAATTTACTATTTTGAAAACAGTTTTTCGCACAACTTTAACATGGGTTTAATTCTTGCACAGTAATCGAAATGTAGATCTACAAGTTGCATTTCAATCATGGTTATGTTGTCTTCACACGTGTTCAATTAGTTTCAGAAAAATCTCGACACACAGATCGGAATCTGGCTTCTAAGTTGCGGTTTTGAAACTGGATTCAAACTCTATTTTTGACAGTTTTTGGGGCAACTTTGCCTCGATTTCTCGAGCAATCCCTTGGGGTTCCCAGGATTCTATCAGAAGGAGATTGGAGGGGTTCATATAGGCTACACACAGGAATTTATAATTCGAGAAATCATCGAGCGTGCGTGAAGAAAAGTGGATTGGAAGAAGGGTACCTCGCTGTTCGCAAAACTGAGACTGTACTGGAGTGCGGTCGTCCTGGGCTGTCCGACAGCGTTCGCACGGTGGTGCGGCGCCGCCAACGGCCTGGGTAGCTCGCCTGGGGTTCGAGATGGAGAGAAGATATGGAGGGTGAAGAGTTCGAGAGAGTTAGGGTTTCGTTTCGAGCAGTAGTTACATATATATACTGCTCCGTTCCTAATATAACTAAGAATAGGGTTTAGCTCGGGCTGATATGAGTTGGGCTCGGGTTTACGTAATGCAGCTGAGCTGCTTGGGTTTTCCATTAGGGATGTGGGGTCGGGTGATAAAGTCCACAGCAGCATAGCTGCTGTTAGCAAATGAATTGTAGGGGTCGCCCCCCCCCCCAACTCCGCAGCTTAGCTGCTACTATGGTGGGGGTTCGGCCACCACCGTTATACTTTTTTTTAACACAAACTATATATATATATATATATATATATATATATATATATATATATATATATATATATATATATATATATATATATATATACACATTTTTATATATATATAAATATATATATATAACTATATATATACGTATATATATGTATATATTCACAAAAATTCTAAAATTCTTAATTAAGTACAAAAATATTTTGTAACAAGGTAAGCTATATTTAGTAGTATTTAAATTATCACGCACACAAACATACATACATTATACACGTCTACAATTACGTACATATACCAAATAAATCCAAAAAAATATAGAAAAATAATTTTTAAAGCATTAAAATAATTAGAAAATATTGGGATTTTACATCCTACCCAACTTGAAGAAAATTTTGTCCTCGAAATTAAACTAAGGTCGGGGGATCAAATGCAATGCGAGGAAATTGATAATAATTAAAAAGCTTCAATGCAAGACATACCTTCGTCTTTGAACAACTGTGGGTAGCAATTTCGGATGTCGTCCTCGCGCTCCCAAGTAGACTCCCCTGGCGAGTGATGCTTCCATGCCACATGAACCAATGGAATAGATTGGTTCCGCAACACCTTCACTCGGCGATCGAGGATACCTACTGGTTGCTCTTCGTACGACAAACTCGGTCCAACTGTGATCTCGGAGTGATCAAGCACATGATTGCTGTCTGCCACCTACCTCCTCAGCTGAGATACATGGAATACGTCATGCACTCCCTCCAGCGACGGCGGCAAGGCCAGTCTATAGGCAACCTCTCCAACTCGTTCCAAGGCATCGAAAGGCCCGATGTACCTTCGACTCAACTTGCCACATCCTCCGAATCGAATCGTGCCTCTAGTGGGGGATATCTTCAAGAACACATGGTCGCCATCTTTGAACTCTAAAGGTCGATGACGATTATCTGCCCACTGCTTATGACGATCCTGCGCTGCTCGCAGGTGGCCCTGGATCTTCTTCATTGTCTCCACTGTGCTCAAGACTAACTCAGGACCCAATAGCTGTCGCTCTTCTATGTCGCTCTAACAAACAGGAGACCGACACTTCCTACCATACAATGCTTCAAACGGAGCCATTTGAATGCTCGCTTGATAGCTATTGTTGTAGGAAAACTCAACAAGATGGAGATGGTCCTCCCATGAACCGCCAAAATCAAGTATGCACGCTCTCAATATATCCTCTAGTGTCTGAATGGTATGCTCCGACTGGCCGTCTATCTGCGGATGATACGATGTGCTAAACTTCAATCGGGTGCCCAAACTCTCTTGCATGCTCCTTCAAAAGTGCGAGATAAATCTCGAGTCACGGTCCGACACAATACTAACAGGCATACCGTGTAGTCTCACAATCTACTCCATATACATCTCTGCCAATACCTCTGTCGACTAGCCCACTCTAAAATATAAGAAATGGGCTGACTTCGTAAGTCTAACAATAATCACCCACACTATGTCACGTCCTCTAGGACTCCGAGGAAAACCCGTGACGAAATCCATAGTAATGTGCTCCCACTTCCACTCGGGAATAGGTAGTGGCTGCAATAATCCGGCCGTCCTCTGGTGCTCCGCCTTAACTTGTTGACATACCAAGCACTTGGCAACGAAACGAGCTATCTCCCGCTTCATTCCATGCCACCAATAATACTGTTATAAGTCACGATACATCTTGGTCCCTCCAGGATGAATGGAGTATGCCGAACTGTGAGCCTCGGCCATCAGCTTCTGCCGTAGATCTCCATTGGGTACATAAATGCGATCACCATATCGCAATGTCCCATCTGAGTTGATCCTCAAACCTGTCTGCTCTTCTGCTTCAGTCCTCTCTTTCAACCGTCGAAATCTAGCATCATTAGGCAATGCTGCCTTGATGCACTCTACCAATGATGATTGCACTTGAAGGTTGGCTAATACGCCGTCTGCTCCAGGCAATACTACTTCAATACCAAGCTGCTCCAAGTCTCTAATTAATTCCTTCTGTGTAGTCAAAAAGTGTAACACCCAGTTTTCCAGATGCGGGTAATTTTGAAATTTTATAATTATAATTATTATTTAATGATATTTATTTCATATTATGATTTTAGTGATTTTTAATTTTTTTAAACTATTTAAATTCATGACTTATGATTTGGTGTCTTGCTAGTGTTCATTTCCAGACTGAGGGGTATTTTAGTTATTTTTGTAATTTTGAGAATTATTTGGAATTATTAATTATTATTTAGATTTAATAGAATTTATTTGAATTTATGAGAATTTTTTTTAGGAATTATTTTGGAATTGTTTGGACTAGGTTGACTTTGACTAGTGTTGACCCTTGTAGACCAACCTAGAAGCTAACCCTAGTTAGTATGGACTTGGTTAGGATATATGACTCTAGTCTAACCTAGCCTAATCTTTGATTTGGTCATTAGAACCGAATTAGCAATAGAAATTAGAAAGACATAAGTCATGACTTATGATTTAGAGCCCTTAATTAATCAAATCAAACCATAGCCTATGTAACTTGGCCCAAAGCCCAAATTAACCAAACCCTAAGCCCTAGACATTATTGGCCAGCCACCATATCCTCCTTGGGAGCACCACCCTATTTATACTCTCCTATTTTTAGGGTTGCCTCTTTCTTAGGAAAGCTCAAGTTAGAAAAGCAAGGTTTGTTCCTATTCAATAAATTCCTAAAATTCCATTCCTCTTCTTTTTCCATTCAAATCTTTTCCTTTAGGTCCTAATCTACCTATTCTTGCTGTCATTAAAGTTTTATTTCAGTTCGAGGTGATTTTTGTGGATTGGGACATCAAGAGGAGAGCCATTGAAAGAGGGGTTTTCTTGAGAAGTTCAAGCTTAGGTAACTCTCTCTAATCTCCATAAAATTTTGATTGATCTTCATGAATAAGAAGCCCTAGGTGTCCCCTAGCCGTAGGTATTGGATTTGTGTCGAGTCGTGTTCATTTTGTGTCCGTATCGGACACGTGTCAATGTGTAGTGTAGGTGCTTGATGAAATGCCACACTCGTGTTTTTATTATTATTTTTGAAATGTATTTGAATGAATTTGTAGTGCTAGGTGTAGTGTTTGATTTCGTGTCATTGATCTATGATTTTCGTGCTGTGTCGTGTCCACACGGGGACACGAACTTGCTGTTCTGAACAGCTTGCAGTGTCCTGCATCTCGGGGGCTATAACTCCCTGTACACGACACATCTGGACACAAAATTTTGTGTGGACCTTCCCTTGATGACTGACACTAAGCCCCTAAAGTTTCATAGGATCCCATTGAGTGGTTAGGAAGCAATCTAGCCCGCACTGATTTATGCACTGTGCACACACGCGAAAATTCGCATCTGATACGCACGTTTTTATCGGACACGACACGGATTTGACCCGATTCAGGGTGTCAATTCCCTAAAACTAGACCCACTCGACACTGGGACATGAGCACGAGGTTTGTGTCGGGTCGTGTCACGTGCACGAGCTCAATGAATACGAGCACGACACTGTTTTCCTGTGTACTGTCCAGTTAATTGATTCCAGTATTATTTCCCAGTTTAAATTGTTAAATTATACTTTAAATTGCTAATTTAATATCATGGACATGTTAATAATCTCTCTTAGTTGATATTTCCTTATTAGAATAGGTTGTTTGATTGAGGAATAAAATTTTGGACATGGAAATGGACTGTTGGCTGATACGCAGACCAATCTTAAAAACATGAGATTAAATTCCTATTTTAATCTGTTCTAAATTAATGTTTAATTATCATGTTTGAGTCTACATGTTATTTAGCACCTGTTAGTTCGATTTTACATTTTGATTAGGCTTTATGTCATAGAATGAGAATATTAGGCATTGCATTGGGTTTTGATAATGTATTGACTGAACCTTGAATTCCCTGTTTAAATCGATTAAGTGATGTTTAACTTGCCATTTTGATTCTACACATGTATTAATTACTGATAGGTTGTATTGTCATGATAGATAGGGTTTTATGATCGAGTAAAGGAATTTCTAATGTGGAATGGTATGCTGAAATATGTGGACTGTTACACAGTCCTGGTAAATTAAAATCCTGATTTCATTTCCTTTCTAAAACTGATTGTTAGTTCATTCCATTTCTGTTATTTCCTATTGTTAGTTTACTGTTAGTTCAGAATTCAATTGGTGAATGGAATTCGAACATTGGGATTGAAACTGTCATTTATTCAAGTTATTCAATGTAAACTGTCAACCGATTTGATTCATTGTTAACTGTCATGGGTTCTTGAAATCTGAGAAATTGGATGTCATTTCCATTCCTTAAGTACCTGAGATTTCAGTTATATGTTAACTGATTTTGATTTATTGATTGAATGTTAAACCTGAAATGAAACCTGAGAATTTCAGTGAGTTCCTAAACTGAGTTTTAATTTCCAGATATTGAATGATTAACTTAGATGACATGTATGTTAGTTTAGCTAAGAAGTTAAAACTGAGAGTTCACATATGAATGATTGGGTTTGATTTTCAGTATTAAATGTGTAAACCTGAGAATTGCATTATGGATACTTTGAACTCAAGAACTGAGTTCATGTAAACCTGAGTTTAGTGTAGGTTGAAGATTGATTTCCTCTTCTTTCTCCAAAAATCTGAACTGAGTTTTGAGCTTAACTGAGAACACCCTATCTCCTTTACACCTATGCTCACACATGCACCTTCACACACACACACCCCCCCATTAGACACAACACAATTCCTGTCTTAATAAAACCCTATATTTCAGCTGTAGCACCCCATAAATCAGTCCCAAAACCTGTCCCTATATCAGTCCATGTATAGCCTACATATCCAGTCCCAATTCAGCCATGTTTCAGCCCACATTTGGCCTTGGGATTCAGCCTATATCTAACCAACATACTAGCCTTAGAGTCCAGCCATTTGGCCCCCATTCCAGCCTGCATAACAGCCTATATTAGCCCCTTATTAACCCAATGTGACAGCCATAAAACAGTCCCCATGTTTAGCTATTAGGACACCCATTTGACAGCCTATATTCAGTCCTTAAACCCCATGTACCAGTCCATATTTGGACAGCCCCTTGGCACCCTTTTGCCTAATTCACTGATAAACTATCTAATTGACTTTGACACTCTCATTCACCAATGACAGGACACTTATGACACACACACCACAGTTGCTTCACTGTTTTCTCAATTTCTCTAACACATATGCCTATACACTCTCATGCCTCACTCTATATCTCACACTCTCTCATAACACTCACACATACACATGCTTTTCTCTACCTCTCTCTTAATATATATATGTATATAATATATATGGCTAATGTGTTAATATGATAAATAGAGATTCCCTATAGTTATATACGTATATGTGGGTATAAGATATATGGCCTAGTGTTGATTTCTCTTTTTACGTACACATCCATGTTCACACACACACATATCTTACATGTTAGTTCTTTCCTCTTTTTATATATATATAATGTTGAAAATACATGAATAGGATGTGCCTTGATATGTGCTTTTGTTTGGCTTGTATAGCCTTGTTATTGGTGTGTGATTGTTAGCCTAGGCTTGGTTAGGCCTAGTGAGACTTATTAGACTTGTTTGGCTTAGGCTTGACCTAGTTTGACCAGTCTAGTTGACTGGAGTTGACCAAGTGTTGACTTTAGTCTAGTTTGACCTAGACGGCATGCAGATGCATTATAGATTACTATTATCATCCCATGTATACATCTTGACTTGTGTTGCTCTAACTAGGAGTCAGGTACCTCATCTCGGACAGTACATTTACTTCAGACATTCAGATACGAGGCGAGTACATTCTCTGATTATTTCATATCCTGTTCAGAATTATTTTCCTGCTTTAAATTACTTTACTTGATACTGTCACGTTGGTCACACGGATTGGTACTATATGGATCTTTTCATGAGATGTTATCCCCCTCGGAAGCATCGGATACTACATATTTTGTGCGTTTCATGAATCATCACGTATCTCTATGCTTCCTCTGATTCATGAATCGTTTGTGACATATGTACTCTCATGTTCACAGAGCCATCATGAATTACCTTCACGTATCACTCATTTTATGAGCCATATGAAGTTTCATGAATCTTAACATAACTTGGACAGATCTTTGTGTATTGATTGGGGATGGGGGAGTAGAAATAGACATGTGAATATTATCCAAGTAGCTGTAGTCATGAATCACTCTCTTAGCTGTAGTCATGAATCTCCTATGTCATTCATATGTTTATATTTTACTCTGACTCACTAGTCACTATTAGTTCTCTACTTATAGTAGATATTTCTATTACAGTTCTCTTTTTGTTTACATACTACATTTCCTTCAGTATCTATATCTTACTTTACTGCATGATTATATTTTCAAACCTGCTATGAACTGTTGAGATGTATTGTGCTCGCTTCCGTCCTGACTGGACCTGTTGAAAATTTTACAGAGGATGATGAGAAACCCTGTACCCTCCTTACTTGGAGCTTGTCTAGATGACACTCGCGACCTGGACCCCTGGGGAGGTTCAGGCAGCTGCTGAGGATGATACCCTTGCTTAGTGTAGATAGCTTAGACTATTTCTTTCCATGTTTTAGCTGTTGTCTTTATTTTTCTGAGTTGTATATTCTAGATGTTGAGACTGGTAGATGATAAGACTTGTATTTTATTTCTGTTGTACCTCAGTTGAGGATTCTTTTATCTATTTTATCGTGCCATATTCTATCTCTAGATTGTGATTGAGTTGTACATCTATGTTGGTCTCCTTATGGTGAGTATTCATGTTATATTAGTTATAGTTCATAACCTAGAACAGCGTTCTACCGCCGACACTGTGGCCTAGGCTGGGCGCTGTTACGTTCTCGTACCCTCACAGTGGGTACGGGTCGTGACACGTTTTTAGTGGTGGCCCATGCAGGTCAAGTTTATGTAGTGGTATTCGAACTAGAGTATCACTACAGCCTGCAATAGGATTAGGATATTTTGGAGGTACTCAATCACATTAGGAAAAACTCTTAATCAGATTCCTTTTTGTCAAAAATTGTTGCTTATTGACTTCCCTTGAATATAAACTGTCCTCCTTTGAATTTTTTGCTTCATTCTCAGAAATTGCTTCTTGTTTGATCAGTTTTTATGATGGTTATGAAGACACGATCTCATCGCTTCGGTTCGGGGGATACTATCGAGAGGCTGGCCACCTCTCGTCCTGTTCATCAGGGCCTCGAGACCGCAGCTTCTGTTGTGCCGACTCAGGTTGGCGTTTCTGCTATATTGGAGGTGCACCTCTATCTGTACAGAGATTTTCTTCCGTCATTTCTGATTTCTCTCGGCATCGGTGATTCATGCAGCATCAGCAGAAGACTAGGGAAAACTAGCAGGGCGAGCTATCGTCAGGACAGTCAAGGATGCGCAGACCATTGGAGATCTTACTGCAAGTTCCGTTCTTCTTGATTCCATTCCCAAAATTGTCTTTTATAAACTACCTTGAAATCCGATTCCATCTGTTCCTTGCTGACTGATTAATTTTGTCATGTTGTTCTTTTGTTATGTTGTTTTTCTTCTGAGAAAATCATATGGGCTAGGTCACCTAAATCATGGGATCTAGAATCTTCGATAGTCGTAATAGTTGGCATAGTGAGGACACGTTGTCAGACTTTGGATGTATTTCTCGGATATGAGAATTTAAGGTTTTCGCCGTCGCATGCGGCAATGCAAAAATTTTAAATACCATAAACCTAGAGGTACGTACCTTAGTCAAGGACACTGTGATTATCGTAGCCGTGCTCACTAGCATGATGAAGATTCTGAGTATCATGATTTTGGACAGACGCATATGATTATCTGACGGTATGTTTAAGACTTTGATTGTAGGGTGTTTGACCTAGAAGGACTACTACCATTTTAATTTCGAGGACGAAATTTTTATATGGTGGGTAGGATTGTAACACCCAATTTTCCAGATGAGGGTAATTTTGAAATTTTGTAATTATAATTATTATTTAATGATATTTATTTCATATTATGATTTTAGTGATTTTTAATTATTTTTTTAAACTATTTAAATTCATGACTTATGATTTGGTGTCTTGCTAGTGTTCATTTCCAGACTGAGAGGTATTTTAGTCATTTTTGTAATTTTGAGAATTATTTGGAATTATTAATTATTATTTAGATTTAATAGAATTTATTTGAATTTATGAGAATTTTTTTTAGGAATTATTTTGGAATTGTTTGGACTAGGTTGACTTTGACTAGTGTTGACCCTTGTAGACCAACCTAGGAGCTAACCCTAGTTAGTATGGACTTGGTTAGGATATATGACTCTAGTCTAACCTAGCCTAATCTTTGGTTTGGTCATTAGAACCGAATTAGCAATAGAAATTAGAAAGACATAAGTCATGGCTTATGATTTAGAGCCCTTAATTAATCAAATCAAACCATAGCCTATGTAACTTGGCCCAAAGCCCAAATTAACCAAACCCTAAGCCCTAGACATTATTGGCCAGCCACCATATCCTCCTTGGGAGCACCACCCTATTTATACTCTCCTATTTTTAGGGTTGCCTCTTTCTTAGGAAAGCTCAAGTTAGAAAAGCAAGGTTTGTTCCTATTCAATAAATTCCTAAAATTCCATTCCTCTTCCTTTTCCATTCAAATCTTTTCCTTTAGGTCCTAATCTACCTATTCTTGCTGTCATTAATGTTTCATTTCAATTCGAGGTGATTTTTGTGGATTGGGACATCAAGAGGAGAGCCATTGAAAGAGGGGTTTTCTTGAGAAGTTCAAGCTTAGGTAACTCTCTCTAATCTCCATGAAATTTCGATTGGTCTTCATGAATAGGAAGCCCTAGGTGTCCCCTAGCCGTAGGTATTGGATTTGTGTCGAGTCGTGTTCATTTTGTGTCCGTATCGGACACGTGTCAATGTGTAGTGTAGGTGCTTGATGAAATGCCACACTCGTGTTTTTATTATTATTTTTGAAATGTATTTGAATGAATTTGTAGTGCTAGGTGTAGTATTTGATTTTGTGTCATTGATCTATGATTTTTGTGCTGTGTCGTGTCCACACGGGGACACGAACTTGCTGTTCTGAACAGCGTGCAGTGTCCTGCATCTCGGGGGCTATAACTCCCTGTACACGACACATCTGGACACGAAATTTTGTGTGGACCTTCCCTTGATGACTGACACCAAGCCCTAAAGTTTCATAGGATCCCATTGAGTGGTTAGGAAGCAATCTAGCCCGCACTGATTCGTACACTGTGCACACACGCGAAAATTTGCGTCTGATACACACGTTTATATCGGACACGACACGGATTTAACCCGATTCAGGGTGTCAATTCCCTAGCACTAGACCCACTCGACACTGGGACACGAGCACGAGGTTTGTGTCGGGTCGTGTCACATGCACGAGCTCAATGAACACGTGCACGACACTGTTTTCCTATGTACTGTCCAGTTAATTGATTCCAGTGTTATTTCCCAGTTTAAATTGTTAAGTTATACTTTAAATTGCTAATTTAATATCATGGACATGTTAATAATCTCTCTTAGTTGATATTTCCTTATTAGAATAGGTTGTTTGATTGAGGAATGAAATTTTGGACATGGAAATGGACTGTTGGCTGATACGCAGACCAATCTTAAAAACCTGAGATTAAATTCCTATTTTAATCTGTTCTAAATTAATGTTTAATTATCATGTTTGAGTCTACATGTTATTTAGCACCTGTTAGTTCGATTTTACATTTTGATTAGGCTTTATGTCATAGAATGAGAATATTAGGCATTGCATTGGGTTTTGATAATGTATTGACTGAACCTTGAATTCCCTGTTTAAATCGATTAAGTGATGTTTAACTTGCCATTTTGATTCTACACATGTATTAATTACTGATAGGTTGTATTGTCATGATAGATAGGGTTTTATCTTCGAGTAAAGGAATTTCTAATGTGGAATGGTATGCTGAAATATGTGGACTGTTACACAGTCCTGGTAAATTAAAATCCTGATTTCATTTCCTTTCTAAAACTGATTGTTAGTTCATTCCATTTCTGTTATTTCCCATTGTTAGTTTACTGTTAGTTCAGAATTCAATTGGTGAATGGAATTCGAACATTGGGATTGAAACTGTCATTTATTCAAGTTATTCAATGTAAACTGTCAACCGATTTGATTCATTGTTAACTGTCATGGGTTCTTGAAATCTGAGAAATTGGATGTCATTTCCATTCCTTAAATACCTGAGATTTTAGTTATATGTTAACTGATTTTGATTTATTGATTGAATGTTAAACCTGAAATGAAACCTGAGAATTTCAGTGAGTTCCTAAACTAAGTTTTAATTTCCAGATATTGAATGATTAACTTAGATGACATGTATGTTAGTTTAGCTAAGAAGTTAAAACTGAGAGTTCACATATGAATGATTGGGTTTGATTTTCAGAATTAAATGTGTAAACCTGAGAATTGCATTGTGGATACTTTGAACTCAAGAACTGAGTTCATGTAAACCTGAGTTTAGTGTAGGTTGAAGATTGATTTCCTCTTCTTTCTCCAAAAATCTGAACTGAGTTTTGAGCTTAACTGAGAACACCCTATCTCCTTTACACCTATGCTCACACATGCACCTTCACACACACACACACCCCCATTAGACACCACACAATTCCTGTCTTAATAAAACCCCACATTTCAGCTGTAGTACCCCATAAATCAGTCCCAAAACCTGTCCCTATATCAGTCCATGTATAGCCTACATATCCAGTCCCAATTTAGCCATGTTTCAGCCCACATTTGGCCTTAGGATTCAGCCTATATCTAACCAACATACTAGCCTTAGAGTCCAGCCATTTGGCCCCTATTCCAGCCTGCATAACAGCCTATATTAGCCCCTTATTAACCCAATGTGACAGCCATAAAACAGTCCCCATGTTTAGCTATTAGGACACCCATTTGACAGCCTATATTCAGTCCTTAAACCCCATGTACCAGTCCATATTTGGACAGCCTGTCACGACCCGCACCCATTTTTTTTTAAAACGGATATAAGACGTGTCCAAGCCAGCCTACGCCGCAGTGTCGGCGGTAGTACGCTGTCACGACCATGAAGATCAAAATCACAAATAATACTCATTCACAAGATTAATTTAATTTACAAAGATCACAAGTTTTACCTTAGCATAAAACATAAACTTGTACAATTATAGAATGACTACAACTCAACTATCTAGCTAGTCTCTAGGCTTCTGGCTGCAAATATCCCCGTATCTCCCATGCTAAGTGAATCCACGGCTAACCTGAAAATGTTGGTTTCCAGTCAGGAATGGAACGAGCACAATTCACTGAATGCAATTTCAAATAAAGAAAATGACTATAAGACAAAGGTTAGACATCAATCATGGGTTTGAAAATAAACAGTAAAGCCGTAAGAAAAATCAATAGTAATAAATAGACCAATATACTTTTCCACCATTAGAAGTACCTTTGATATGTGATCGGTCTCGGGACAATTATGCGACACGGTCTACACGGTCTAAAGTTACACGGTCTACAGTTACACGGTCTAAAGTTACACGGTCTACAGTTACACGGTCTAAAGTTACACGGTCTACAGAAAATATTGCAATAAAGAAACATTGTCTACAGAATAATAATCACGAACTACACAGATTAAATGCAATAAATAAATCACTGTCTACACGGTCTACTTTGCAATAAATAAATCACTGTCTACAAGAAATAAATGTAACACGGTCTACACGGTCTACAAGAAATAAATGCAACACGGTCTACACGGTCTACACGGTCTACACGGTCTAAGGTCAGATCACCCATCGTTGGTACTTCTCATTCCCGACTCAACAATTTATAATAGAAAATAATCACATAACTAATGAAACCAACCAATGAAATATAGTAAAAATTAATATCGAAATGCAGACAATAAACTGTACTCGCCTGTGGTCCTTTGCTGGTGAAACCGACAATCTGAACTACTCAATGTGCCACTATAGTCAAAACCCGTACAACAGTCCCCGGAAGCTGAAATAAACAATACCAATGATCTCAGAATAGTCTAATTAGCTAGGATTGCCTGTCCTTAAGTCCAATTCTGGACACAGGGGCAAAACGGTAATTTCGGGCAAAAACGATGTCCGCCGTTGGACCCGCTTTGCACCGAAAAGCGTGCTAGGGTCAACGGTCTCTAAAGTCCTCAAACTATATGTCTACGGATCCAGTTTTCCGATACGAACCCAACCGTATGTCCAGAGTTGGATTCCGGCGGGCCGTGCACAAAATCGTCCGTTGAGTGGGACCGTGGGGCCCACAAAACAATAATTTTATCAACGGTCTCAGAATCGGACCAAACTTGGCATACAGGACCAGAAAAATGATACGGTCCCGCTGGCGCAAGTTTTGTTTCGATCTGACGAGCGTGCACAAAGTAATTGAGAAATTTGCAAAGTGCACGATACAGTAAATTTCGACGGATACGCATCAAATTCGTCGCGCACACGCAACCAATTTGAATTCCGCCAAAGCCCACACGACCACGAAACCGTTACGCAGCTTTCGATCCTTTCGGTACGGGACCACGTGGTTCGGATTAGCGTGACGCACGTCGTGTGGAGAGGTTTTATGATTTTTGAAAAACAGTTTTTGATGATAAATTCCTGATTTTGAAATCGGTTTTCTCTGTGTATAGTATATGAAAATTAAATCTACAAGATAGTTCAGGAAGCCCTACAGGTTGTTTTTAACTGTCTTCAGGTGGATTTCGAATTCGATCAACGGTTCGACCGAGACAGGCCTTCAAAGTTGGGTTCCAAAATCAGTCTTAATACTCTATTTTCGGTGGTTTTTCCTGAAGTTTCAGGAATTCTTACAATTTATTTAAGGCAACCCAAACGATTTCACTTGAAGGGAAGGATAGAGGGTTATCTAGTCGATACATAGAAATTTACAAAAGGGAATTTCATGGAAGGATCATAGAGAAATTCACCTCGAAATATTGTTTGTTTGCTGTGCTTTGTTGTGTACTCTTCGCACGCGCAGGTGGGTGTGCGCGCCTGGTGTTGGCCGACCCTGGGGCGGCGCTCCGGCGCCGTGCGCGGCTGCGCACACTTCGACAGAGGCGGGGCGCAGCCTCCTATGATGGAAGTTTAGGGTTTATGGGGTTTGCGATGATTAGCTCTCGATTTCTATATATACATTAGCATCTTGCTGAACCGAAACAGGAGAGGGTCGGGAATCCCCTGTTCGGATTAAACCTGTGCTCGGCTTAAGCTTGGCTGAGCTGCAATGGGCCTGAGGGTTATATGCGCGGGTGCTGGGCTTTAGCTGAGTCTGATTTTTGGGTGGTTATTTGTTATTTCGGTTGGCTTTGCTAAAAACGAAGTGGGGTGGCTCTGGCTGAGTCCACTGTTGATGGCTTCTTTTTCCCTTTTTTTTTCTTTATATACTAATACATATATATATCTATATATATATTTTTTTATTCATATATATATCTATATATATCTATATATATGTATATATACACAAATACGTATGTACACATATACATATATTTTTACACACATTTATTTTATATACATACTTATTATACGTACACACACATTTATATATAATTATATATTTATAAATATTTACATACATTATGTCTCTATATATTTTGATATGTATATATATATCTATATTTACATATGAATACTAGTAATAATATCTATAAAAATCTAATTAAAATTCCAAAATTATCTATCCCTAGATTACGGCCTATTTTTTATGAATATGAATCCCTATATTATAACGTTTATTCGACACAATACTATAATCCAATATAATAAAATAATATTATCTAGTAATAATCATAATAAAATTGATAGTAAAATAATTAAAAAAAATAAAAATATTTCAAAATTTCGGAAAGGGGAGCTACAAATCTACCCACCTTAAAATAATTTCGTCCTTGAAATTCTAACTCATAACATGCCTAAAATTCAAAATAAAATAAAAAAATAAATTCACTATTACCACAATATCCTCAAATTTAATTTCTCAGAAATATGTATACCTCCTCCTAACCATTTTATAACTACATAACCGCGTGGCTTCTACCCACCTTTGGTCACACTACTCCTCAAAACTAAAATTTTATAATCCTCTAATTAGTTGCCAACAATTCTACCAACAGATATCTAGGCGTATGCCATCTAGAATCCTCTTATATCTATCAAGCAACCCAAAATTTAACAAGCAATAATTTTACACAAGTATCTAAGAGATATTGATAAATTCTAATAAGTATGACCATTGGTTGCCCTGAAATAGGAAGGACAGGAAATAAGGAAAAATAATCAAGAGCAATATGAAGTTACAGAGCGGTAGAGAGTATCCAATAATACAGATAGGAAGAAAGTTTACGGACCATTGAGTTATTAGATAGATTGGGCTACTCTAGTCTAGTCACCACTGCTAAATCGAAGAAGCCTTCATTTCTTAGAGGGTATTGCAATCCATGCAATACAGAAATTCTGTTTCCGAAATTCTAAACAAGGTTTCACAATAGAACGAAATTTGAGAAATCAAGGTTGTGATCTATCCGAGGTTACTTAGACACATGAACAAAATGCAATAAGGATCGTATCGTAACTGCTAGGTAGATGAAATAAGGGTTACGAAGGAATTAACATTCTAAGAGGTAGAGCCTACATAATAGGTATAGAGATTTATTTCAACTAGTTTGGTTTTATAGTCCAAATATGGTGATATGCCTGGATGGGTTTTACTGGGTCTTTATGGGTTCCCTATTGGACATCACTCGTTGGTTGGATGAACCTTGTATTTCAATCTATATTGACTGGTCAAGGCCCCAAAACTATTTCTACTAGGTTAAGGTAACCTAGAATAAGTTCCAACCCAAGTGGTTGAACTAGTTGCCAGTCGGGTTAGTTAGCCAGGTCTTATGTCCAAAATGCGTCTTCCGTGACTTTTGTGTTTAAGTAGCACGAGAAAACACAATTGAGTGGTACACTAGGGACGTGTTTAGTGGACTTTGAGTAGATCATGACCATATATTGGGTCGAGAGGTTCGAGACAAGGTTGAGTTTCTAATTGTGGTCGGGAAGTTTATCGGTATTATGGTAAGGGTTATAGCTAGTCCTTTTTACCTGAAAGTCGTACCCTAAAAATAGAGTACCAGGGGACGTGTTTCAGTGGGACATGATATACCTAGATGAAGATGGACTCGTCTAGATCTTACATGTGAACTTTGTTGGAAGATAACAGCTGGTCTCGTGCTCCGAATATTAATGACACGACCGGGGCACACAATAATCTAAATGGAAAGTGGGAGTCTATAGGGCACTAACTATCATTCTAATAAAATTTATTCTAAGCAATCGGTGATCTTCGTATATCCCAAAACTTTAGGAGGCTTACAGTCTACCCACCTTAAAATAGGACATGGTCTTAGGAATAATGAGGTTAGAAGAATTCCAAGGTCCGGGTATTGTACCTCAATTCTCGGTAATAAAGAATAAGGTACGACGTAACGGAATATGGTAGATATAAGTCAAATCAAGGATCGTTCCTCAATACATGGAGAACGAGTGTGTACAATGACACATGGTCGATAAAATAGGATGATCTACTTGACTATATTATACTAGGGTTATCGACGGAGGTAACCAACTCTAAGGCACAAGATTTCTAACAACTGAGTCGTGAATTTCTATTTGGGTCAACCTGCCAGAATATCGTCACAAGAGTTGTAGTGATCGTGTATTGCTGTTGACAACTGGTAGATTACAATATGACAGGGTGTTTAAGCTATGGTATTGGCTCAGCTAGTGACTGTGGGGGTCCCAACACTAGTTAGGTCTTAATAATAAAATTTACATAACTAGAGTAATATTTGTGGGAAACCAATCTCGGGATGAGTGTCACGGTAAATGATTACCCTGTTGTCCACTCATCTCATGTCTAACTGTGGGCTTCGGTCGAGGAAGGGTTGGAAGTAAAGACAATATTAAAAAATATTTAGAGACACAATGAATTATTTCTCGAGAATAGATAGTCTCCTAGTTTGGCATTACGACTAAGGGTAAAACCCTAATCATTCTTAGATTCAGATGGCTTGAGAGTCCCGATAACAGTTTGGGGTCGAGAGGAGAATGAGTAACTCGATCACATGGCTAGCTAACGATAACTACCCTTATGCATACAACTACCATAGCCATGGGGATATGCGGTATCTCCCTACCAATTACGAGCATCTGTCTTTCCGAACCAGTGAAAGACAAAACAATAAAGAGTTCAAGAAAGATGTTACTGAATACAATCACGTGATTCAAGGGCGAACGTATAATTCAAGAGGATTTGTCAAAGTAGTCGCGGATAAGATCCTAGATACCTATATATCTCCATCCACGTAGTGTAATTAAATGAAAGAGCGAACCAAATGCATCATGGTTGATCAGACCATAATACACTGATTCTGATTTAGACAATATGTTAGTGGGCGTCCCCAATAAACATATGTCTTGAATCAAGCTCGAGAACAGAGTGAGCTTGCAAAACTAGGCTGTAATAGCAACATTGGTTAAGATAGTCAAAATACAAGTACGCGAGATTTTTGGAAGAAGGCACAAGTAGTTCGAGTTTGGTGAGAAACGAAACTCACCTGGTGTTCTTGCTTCTATAGACATCCCCTTATCGTCTTATCCTTAAGGCCTTGGTCGACTAATGGGTTATGGACATTCTAAAATCCATATTCTAGGTAAACCTATTAGTGTCAACCAATATCCTCGTTAATAGGTCACAAGGACCACGGAATGCTAGATCGGAAGACACGCTACTCAATCTCACAGAACTTCCACTAATATTGGCTTTGGATCTTATGGGGCATACATGGCATTGTCCTATCCTCCATAGTATCCTAAACCTGTAATCACGTTTGAAGTCATTTCACCGAGAGTTATGCCTCGCCCGTATACTCGTACGATGGTAAACCCTTGGTTCCGTGACTCAGAGGTGATATCCTATCAGATACTCTACCTGTCACAAGGGTAACTACGATCAAAGAGGACCACTAGCCATAGTTTTAGAAATATTCTATAACCTATATTTTCTTAGACTAATTTCAATTCTAGGAGTCGTGTCTCGCCAGTACGCTGCTGGCTGCAGTAAATCTATGGTTTCTATAATTCAAATAAATGGCGACAGTTTGCTGCTGTCCTGCCATCATGAGTCAACTAATGTTCTCTTAAATACATCCGTAAAAACCCATGAGCTCCTAGAGATTCAAACAAATTGCCTATGAAATAAAGCGTAAGCATTTGTCCTATCAGTCACAACCCTTAAGATAAAAGATTGCACAGGGAAAATAACTGAGGACAAAAAGAAATACAAACATTCTAACTCTTCCATGTGTATTCAAGCCTTTGAGGGACAAACTTGAATCGAAACTAACTCGAGGTCCGTTTATGGATAACACAAACAGAAATTATATAATGGGTAATAATTCTTAGGGCAACTAAAAACTAAATAAGCAATTCGGTTTTAAGATATGAGGATGATATCGAAAGGGGCAAGGAGAAGAAATTGTACCATTTATCAAGGTTGGATCATTATCTCTATGAAGCCCTATCTCACCAAGTGAGTAATCTATCCACATTGGATCATATCGCCATATCAAGAGATAATAGTGCACCTATGGGGATCTGGCAAGCTATCAAAATTAATAACTCCTTATCTATATTGCATGGCCTAGACTACCCATCGGTAAATTTGTGTAAGGGACTCCTAGTCCTAGCCACTCTCTTAAATTAATTTCGTGAATGAGCATTTCCTAATCGCAGGCTCGCAATAGTACAACTAACTTAAGTACTATCACGAGTTCGCATGATTTGCGAAGACTGACCTGCATGGGCCACCACAAAAACTTATCACGACCCGCACCCGTTTTTTTTAAACGGATACAAGACGTGTCCAAGCCAGCCTACGCCGCAGTGTCGGCGGTAGTACGCTGTCACGGCCATGAAGATCAAAATCACAAATAATACTCATTCACAAGATTAATTTAATTTACAAAGATCACAAGTTTTACCTTAGCATAAAACATAAACTTGTACAATTATAGAATGACTACAACTCAACTATCTAGCTAGTCTCTAGGCTTCTGGCTGCAAATATCCCCGTATCTCCCATGCTAAGTGAATCCACGGCTAACCTGAAAATGTTGGTTTCCAGTCAGGAATGGAACGAGCACAATTCACTGAATGCAATTTCAAATAAAGAAAATGACTATAAGACAAAGGTTAGACATCAATCATGGGTTTGAAAATAAACAGTAAAGCCGTAAGAAAAATCAATAGTAATAAATAGACCAATATACTTTTCCACCATTAGAAGTACCTTTGATATGTGATCGGTCTCGGGACAATTATGCGACACGGTCTACACGGTCTAAAGTTACACGATCTACAGTTACACGGTCTAAAGTTACACGGTCTACAGTTACACGGTCTAAAGTTACACGGTCTACAGAAAATATTGCAATAAAGAAACATTGTCTACAGAATAATAATCACGAACTACACAGATTAAATGTAATAAATAAATCACTGTCTACACGGTCTACTTTGCAATAAATAAATCACTGTCTACAAGAAATAAATGTAACACGGTTTACACGGTCTACAAGAAATAAATGCAACACGGTCTACACGGTCTACACGGTCTACACGGTCTAAGGTCAGATCACACATCGTTGGTACTTCTCATTCCCGACTCAACAATTTATAATAGAAAATAATCACATAACTAATGAAACCAACCAATGAAATATAGTAAAAATCAATATCGAAATGCAGACAATAAACTGTACTCGCCTGTGGTCCTTTGCTGGTGAAACCGACAATCTGAACTACTCAATGTGCCACTATAGTCAAAACCCGTACAATAGTCCCCGGAAGCTGAAATAAACAATACCAATGATCTCAGAATAGTCTAATTAGCTAGGATTGCCTGTCCTTAAGTCCAATTCTGGATACAGGGACAAAACGGTAATTTCGGGCAAAAACGATGTCCGCCGTTGGACCCGCTTTGCACCGAAAAGCATGCCAGGGTCAACGGTCTCTAAAGTCCTCAAAATACATGTCTACGGATCCAGTTTTCCGATACGAACCCAACCGTATGTCCAGAGTTGGATTCCGGCGGGACGTGCACAAAATCGCCCGTTGAGTGGGACCGTGGGGCCCACAAAACAATGATTTTATCAATGGTCTCAGAATCGGACCAAACTTAGCATACAGGACCAGAAAAACGATACGGTCCTGCTGGCGCAAGTTTTATTTCGATCTGACGAGCGTGCACAAAGTAATTGAGAAATTTGTAAAGTACACGATACGGTAAATTTCGACGGATACGCATCAAATTCGTCGCGCACACGCGACCAATTTGAATTCCGCCAAAGCCCACACGACCACGAAACCGTTACGCAGCTTTCGATCCTTTTGGTACGCGACCACATGGTCCGGATTGGCGTGACGCACGTCGTGTGGAGAGGTTTTATGATTTTTGAAAAACAGTTTTTGATGATAAATTCCTGATTTTGAAATCGGTTTTCTCTGTGTATATTATATGAAAATTAAATCTACAAGATAGTTCAGGAAGCCCTACAGGTTGTCTTTAACTGTCTTCAGGTGGATTTCGAATTCGATCAACGGTTCGACCGAGACAGGCCTTCAAAGTTGGGTTCCAAAATCAGTCTTAATACTATGTTTTCGGTGGTTTTTCCTGAAGTTTCAGGAATTCTTACAATTTATTTAAGGCAACCCAAATGATTTCACTTGAAGGGAAGGATAGAGGGTTATCTAGTCGATACATAGAAATTTACAGAAGGGAATTTCATGGAAGGATCATAGAGAAATTCACCTCGAAATATTGTTTGTTTGTTGTGCTTTGTTGTGTACTCTTCGCACGCGCAGGTGGGTGTGCGCGCCTGGTGTTGGCCGACCCTGGGGCGACGCTCCGGCTCCGTGTGCGGCTGCGTACACTTCGACAGAGGCGGGGCGCAGCCTCCTATGATAGAAGTTTAGGGTTTATGGGGTTTGCGATGATTAGCTCTCGATTTCCATATATACATTAGCATCTTGCTGAACCGAAACAGGGGGGGTCGGGAATCCCCTGTTCGGATTAAACCTGTGCTCGGCTTAAGCTTGGCTGAGCTGCAATGGGCCTGGGGGTTATACGCGCGGGTGCTGGGCTTTAGCTGAGTCTGATTTTTGGGTGGTTATTTGTTATTTCGGTTGGCTTTGCTAAAAACGAAGTGGGGTGGCTCTGGCTGAGTCCACTGTTGATGGCTTCTCTTTCCCTTTTTTTTTCTTTATATACTAATACATATATATATCTATATTTTTTTTATACATATATATATCTATATATATCTATATATATGTATATATACACAAATACGTATGTACACATATACATATATTTTTACACACATTTATTTTATATACATACTTATTATACGTACACACACATTTATATATAATTATATATTTATAAATATTTACATACATTATGTCTCTATATATTTTGATATGTATATATATATCTATATTTACATATGAATACTAGTAATAATATCTATAAAAATCTAATTAAAATTCCAAAATTATCTATCCCTAGATTACGGCCTATTTTTTATGAATATGAACCCCTATATTATAACGTTTATTCGACACAATACTATAATCCAATATAATAAAATAATATTATCTAGTAATAATCTTAATAAAATTGATAGTAAAATAATTAAAAAAAATAAAAATATTTCAAAATTTTGGAAAGGCGAGCTACACAGCCCCTTGGCACCCTTTTGCCTAATTCACTGATAAACTATCTAATTGACTTTGACACTCTCATTCACCAATGACAGGACACTTATGACACACACACCACAGTTGCTTCACTATTTTCTCAATTTCTCTAACACACATGCCTATACACTCTCATGCCTCACTCTATATCTCACACTCTCTCATGACACTCACACATACACATGCTTTTCTCTACCTCTCTCTCAATATATATATGTATAATATATATGGCTAATGTGTTAATATGATAAATAGAGATTCCTTATAGTTATATACGTATATGTGGGTATAAGATATATGGCCTAGTGTTGATTTCTCTTTTCACGTAAACATCCATGTTCACACACACACATATCTTACATGTTAGTTCTTTCCTCTTTTTATATATATATATAATGTTGAAAATGCATGAATAGGATGTGCCTTGATATGTGCTTTTGTTTGGCTTGTATAGCCTTGTGATTGGTGTGTGATTGTTAGCCTAGGCTTGGTTAGGCCTAGTGAGACTTATTAGACTTGTTTGGCTTAGGCTTGACCTAGTTTGACCTACCTAGTTGACTGGAGTTGACCAAGTGTTGACTTTAGTCTAGTTTGACCTAGACGACATGCAGATGCATTGTAGATTACTATTATCATCCCATGTATACATCTTGATTTGTGTTGCTCTAACTAGGAGTCAGGTACCTCATCTCGGACAATACATTTACTTCAGACATTCAGATACGAGGCGAGTACATTCTCTGATCATTTCATATCCTGTTCAGAATTATTTTTCTGCTTTAAATTACTTTACTTGATACTGTCACGTTGGTCACACGCATTGGTACTATATGGATCTTTTCATGAGATGTTATCCCCCTCGGGAGCATCGGATACTACATGTTTTGTGCGTTTCACGAATCATCACGTATCTCTATGCTTCCTCTGATTCACGAATCGCTTGTGACACATGTACTCTCATGTTCACAGAGCCATCATGAATCACCTTCACGTATCACTCATTTTATGAGCCATGTGAAGTTTCACGAATCTTAACATAACTTGAACAGATCTTTGTGTATTGATTGGGAATGGGGGAGTAGAAATAGACATGTGAATATTATCCAAGTAGCTGTAGTCATGAATCACTCTCTTAGCTGTAGTCATGAATCTCCTATGCCATTCACATGTTTATATTTTACTCTGACTTACTAGTCACTATTAGTTCTCTACTTATAGTAGATATTTCTATTACAGTTCTCTCTCTGTTTACATACTGCATTTCCTTCAGTATCTATATCTTACTTTACTGCATGATTATATTTTCTAACCTGCTATGAACTGTTGAGATGTATTGTGCTCGCTCCCGTCCTGACTGGACCTGTTGAAAATTTTACAGAGGATGATGAGGAACCCTGCACCCCCCTTACTTGGAGCTTGCCTAGATGACACTCGCGACCTGGACCCCTGGGGAGGTTCAGGCAGCTGCTGAGGATGATACCCTTGCTTAGTGTAGATAGCTTAGACTATTTCTTTCCATGTTTTAGCTGTTGTCTTTATTTTTCTGAGTTGTATATTCTAGATGTTGAGACTGGTAGATGATAAGACTTGTATTTTATTTCTGTTGTACCTCAGTCGAGGATTCTCTTATCTATTTTATCGTGCCATATTCTATCTCTAGATTGTGATTGAGTTGTACCTCTATGTTGGTCTCCTTATGGAGAGTATTCATGTTATATTAGTTATAGTTCATAACCTAGAACAGCGTTCTACCACCGACACTGCGGCGTAGACTGGGCGCTGTTACGTTCTCGTACCCTCACAGTGGGTGCGGGTCGTGACAAAAAGTGTGCCATGGGCTTGCGACTTAATGCGTCTGCCACAACATTAGCCTTGCCCGGTTGATAATGAAGCTCGATCTCACAATCCTTCATCAACTCCAACCAACGTCGCTGTCGCATATTCAACTCTTTCTATGTGAACACGTACTTGAGGCTCTTATGATCAGTGTAGACATCAACCTTCTCGCCGTACAAGTAGTGTCTCCATAGCTTCAAAGCAAAGATAATCGCTGCGAGCTCTAAATCGTGGGTCGGATAATTCTTCCCGTGCACTCTCAACTGTCGCAATGCATAAGCTACTACACGACCGTGCTGCATCAATACACATCCTAATCCCTTCCCGGATGTGTCGCTGTAGATCACAAATCCTCCTAGACCCGATGGTAGTGTCAAGATCGGTGCTGTGGTCAATCGCTTCTTCAACTCGTCAAAAGCGGCTTGACACTCGTCTGTCCATACAAACTCCTGATCTTTGCAAGTTAATCGAGTCATAGGCCCCGCTATTCGAGAGAAATCTTCTATGAACCGTCGGTAGTAACCCGTAAGTCCGAGGAAACTTCTCACTTCAGAAGCTGATGTGGGAGCGGGCCATGATTTGACTGCTATGATCTTTTCTGGGTCTACGGATATACCATCGCCCGTAACAATATGACCAAGGAATGATACCTCCTTGAGAAAGAAATCACACTTGCTAAGCTTTGCAAAGAGTCTCTCGTTCCTCAATGTTCCCAAAAATATCCGTAGATGCTGCTCATGCTCCTCTTGACTCTTGGAGTAAATCAAGATATCGTCTATAAAGACTGTAACAAATTTGTCCAAGTACTGGTGAAAGATCTTGTTCATTAAATTCATGAAAACTGCGGGAGCGTTGGTCAACCCGAAAGGCATAACCAAGAACTCGTAGTGTCCATACCTCGATCGAATGGCCGTCTTTGCAATGTCTTCCTTCCGAACCTTCAATTGGTGATAGCCCGATCGTAAGTCAATCTTGGAGAATACTTTTGCTCCACTCAGTTGATCAAATAGATCGTCTATACGTGGCAAGGGATACTTGTTCTTCACCGTCACTGCATTTAGTGCTCTGTAGTCTATGCACATGCGCACTGTCCCATCTTTTTTAGGCATAAAAAGAACGGGTGCTCCCCATGGTGACGCACTGGCACGAATAAATCCTTTCTCTAATAAGACATCAATCTGCATCTTCATCTCTACCAAGTCCTTGGGTGCCAGACGATATACTCGAGATGAGATAGGCTCGGCTCCGGGAGTAAGCTCAATAGAAAACTTAATATCTCGGTCAGGTGGTAGTCCTGGCAATTCCTCGGGGAATACATCCTTGAACTCGGTGATAATAGGATGCTGTAGGGTGTCATGCATCATCATATGAGTTCCCGATGTGGGTGCATCACAGCTATCTCCGTCTTCTTTGGTGAACTCAAACTCTGCCGCATTCGGTGGTCTAAAGATAATACTGCTCCTATGGCAGTCTATGAGAGCGAAATGCTGGCTCAACCAGTCCATTCCAAGAACCACATCAAATGTCGGCATAGGGAATACAAGAAGTCGTGCCATCATCTCTCTGCCATTTATCACTACAGGACAAAGTCTACAAACACCACTAACAGGTACAACTCCTCCTCCAGTGAGGATTTTAACATTCTTAGCTAAGGGTGTGATGGGAATGCTGTGTCTCATGGCAAAACTAGTGGCTATAAATGAATGCGTGGCTCCAGTATCAAATAATATAATAGCTGAAAAAGATGCAACTAAAACCATACCTGCTATGACCTCTGTCTTTGCCTCTACATTCTCAACAGCTAGAGAGAATGTCTTTCCATGGTTCTGTCCTGGGCCTTGAGCTCTGGCCTTGTGGTACTGTGCTGTCTGTAGGGGTAATGGTGGACGAGGTGCTGGGGCTGTAGGCCTCTGGGCCTGATGTGCCTGAACTAGAGCCTGCTGCTCAGGACAATCTCTGGCCAAGTGCTGTCCTGATCCACATCTCATACATAAGCCCAAACGAAGTCGACAGTCATCTCTAATAAGCCCCTGCTTCCCACAGAAGTTGCAGGTGGGCTTCTGATAAGGTGTGTGCCTCTGCTGGTACTGTCCTGTAGTCCTCCTGGTAGGTCCACTCTGAGTAGCTCGGGCTGGTGTAGCTGCTGGGGTATGGCGCTTCGATGTCTGCTGCTGTTCCTTGTGAAGAATCTCCTGAGCACGAGCTTCTTCCAAGACAGCTGAATGGGAGACTCGAGACTGGGTAGTCGTATAAGACTTGAGCTCTAGTGCAAGCCCCTGGTGAAATCTCCTCGCCTTCTCTAACTCTGTCGAAATCAATCCCGCACCAAATTGACTCAGGCGATTGAGCTCTGAGTCATACTCATCAACTGTCATATTCCCTTGCTTCAGATGGAGAAACTGGTCGTAGAGACCATCTCAAACATGAATAGGGAAGAATCTCTCATAAATGCATCATAGAACTGCTTCCAGGTGATCCCAGTGCCTAATCGTCTCTCTTTCGCCTTCTACCAGTGGTGAGCATTATTTTCTAACAGTAGGTCCACTACTGTCATCCAATCTCGAGCTGGCAACAGGGATGCCTTAAGTAGCTTCTCGATACTAATAAGCCACTGTGACACCTCTAATGGCTTCTCCGTCCCTCTAAAGGCCTTGGGGTTCATATCTGTGAAATTTTTGATAGAGCCTTCATAGGGATACAGAGCCGGTGCTGGTGCTGGTACTGGTACTGGAGGTGGTGGTGGAGGTCTAGCCATGGCTGCCATCATCGTCTGTCTCATCAGCTCAGTCTGCTGCCACTGGGCCTGCATCATGGCATACATAAACTGAGTAGTAGGGCTCCCATCAGTCGATGGTGGAGGCATCTGAGGTCCCGACTGTGGAGGAAACTGCTGAGGGAATGGTGGTGGAGGAGGCAGTGGTACATTCTCTCTCGGTGGCATGGTAGTAGTCTGTCCAGCCTGGCTGCCTGGGGGTGATGCGATCTCTGGGTACTCCGTCGTCGGTGTCGTAGTAGGCTGCGACAGTCCTGGCTGGTAAGGTGTCGCTGGAGTCATGGAAGGATTCTGTCCCTCCGAAGTAGTCTCCTCACCAGATGTGAGGGCCAAGGCAGAAGTGCGTCCGCTTCGTAGATTCATATTGTTGGCACGAGGAAGATAAGTTGATATTAGGAAAGATTAGATATGGGATAAATCAAATAATCAAGGAAGTTTCAAAAAGATTGGAAGTCAAGAGATAGTAGTAGTTCTGGATGAGATATTCCTATTCCTATATGCAGGCTTGTTGGGCACAGTCATATAACCCAACAATATTAAATCTGACCTGCATGGGCCACCATAAAAATATGTAACGCTCCAGTCCCAAAATACGTAGGACCAAGTACGTGAACATGCCAGCTGCACATATACGAAGAATACTCCAATATATGGAATCCTCATATATGCACATAAGCTGTAAATAAAATAATCACAGGCCAGAATAACATATCTAATCTCATCACAGCTCAACACAGAAGATAATAGAGTCCAAATAAATAAATAAGAGTGTCAAAAGATAGCCGGGTGAACATACTCACTTCAAACAGCTATGAAAAATAGTCTCACAAGATCGGAGTCCGACCTCCGCAAAATAGAAAGAAAAGAGATGTAAAATAATGTCTACAACTGTCTCAGATAAGAAATAGACTAGAAGTCATAAGGCACTGCCTCGTCATCAATGTAGGATAGCTCCAATGTCGCTCCGTACTCCTGTAGAAAATCGTCTAAACCTGGAGAGATAACCAGGTCCTCAGGGGACATAGCAAGATAAAAGAAAACACCATGCCATATAAACTGTGATAATATAATAAGAGAAAAAGGTATGCATGCAATCGGGTTCCTGACCATTCTACTGTGAATATGCAGTTGAGATACATTCCTTCGACGCATGAGCCCTGGCTGAATATAGGATCCGGTATAGTCCCCTCTTGGGCACCAGTGACCAAGAGCATGACGTTCAAAAATGACAGTGGCCAACCTGAGAGGCTCATACCCGTATCTGCAGCGGAGCTTCCGGGTTACAAGGGAAGTGCAATCAAAGCCCATACATCAGGTAATGTTCTCCCCACCCAATGCCTAGTATCATCATCTCCATGACTGACATGTACCTCTAATAACCGCCAAGTCTTCTAGCATGCAATTCTATTGGCAGTTATCCCTATCCGTCGCACGCTCCAAACGTATCGGTGGCCAGCCGACTACATGGATATGTGTCCTATATGTGACTCACATCATGTGATACAATAAGTGTCAAGGCCGTATGAGATATACCAATACCTCAATATCAATGGGTGGTCAATAAACTAAGTTAATGCAAGAGAATAAATAAAGCAAGAAAAACGACCGATAGAGTCGCTTGCACCCAAGTGTGAATTGGACGCACAATTTAAATATCACGAAATAAAATGCTGAAAATAAAAACTAAAAATAAGAATATAATAATCACAGAGTAAGGTGGCAAGGTATCTTGCCTCCGGTGCGAGAAGGGCAAATCCAAGAGTAGCAAGTGTCAGCACCAAAACTCACAAATCACAGATGACTCCAAACGCTGAAACAAACATCAAAAATGATCTTAGTGAAGAAGATATACCTAGGAAACGCCTGTCCAAAAGTTAAATTCTGGAACAGGAGCAAAATTGTAATTTCGGGTCAAAACGATGTCCGTCGCTGGACTCGCTTTGCACCGAAATGCGTGCCAAAGTCTACGGTCTCTAAAGTCGTTAAACTACATGTCTACGGTTTCAGTTTGAGGAGAGAAACTCAACGGTATGTCCAGTTTTGGATTTCAATCAGTCGTGTACAAAATTGCCCGTTTGAGTGGATCGCGGGCCAGCCAAAAATGGGTTCCGATTCGACCTTCTCAGAATCGAACCAAACTTGGCATGCAGGACCAGAATTTCGATCCGGACCTGTTGGCACAAGTTTCGTCTCGATTCGACGACTGTACACGAAGTTATGGGAAAGTTTGCAAAACGCCGATACGGGGGTATCTCGACGGATACGCGTTGGTTTCGTCGCGCACACGCGACGAAACTGAGTTCCGTCAGTTCCCACACGTCGCAACGTCCATACGCACCTTTCGATGCGTATAGCGTACGACCACGTCGCCCGGTTTGTCGGGGCGCACGTCGTATCAGAGAAAAATTCAGAAATTTACTATTTTGAAAACAGTTTTTCGCACAACTTTAACATGGGTTTAATTCTTGCACAGTAATCAAAATATAGATCTACAAGTTGCGTTTCAATCGTGGTTATGTTGTCTTCGCACATGTTCAATTAGTTTCTAAAAATCTTGACAAACAGATCGGAATCTGGCTTCTAAGTTGTGGTTTTGAAACTGGATTCAAACTCTGTTTTCGATAGTTTTTGGGGCAACTTTGTCTCGATTTCTCGAGCAATCCCTTGGGGTTCCCAGGATTATATCAGAAGGAGATTGGAGGGGTTCATATAGGCTACACACAGGAATTTATAATTCGAGAAATCATCGAGCGTGCGTGAAGAAAAGTGGATTGGAAGAAGGGTACCTCGCTGTTCGCAAAACTGAGACTGTACTGGAGTGCGGTCGTCCTGGGCTGTCCGGCAGCGTTCGCGCGGTGGTGCGGCGCCGCCAACGGCCTGGGTAGCTCGCCTGGTGTTCGAGATGGAGAGAAGATATGGAGGATGAAGAGTTCGGGAGAGTTATGGTTTGGTTTTGAGCAGTAGTTACATATATATACTGCTCCGTTCCTAATATAACTAAGAATAGGGTTTAACTCGGGCTGATATGAGTTGGGCTCAGGTTCACGTAATGCAGCTGAGCTGCTTGGGTTTTCCATTAGGGATGTGGGGTCGGGTGCTAAAGTCCACAGCAGCACAGCTGCTGTTAGCAAATGAATTGTGGGGGTCGCCCCCCCCCCCCCCCCCCCGCCCAACTACGCAGCTTAGCTGCTACTATGGTGGGGGTTCGGCCACCACTGTTATACTTCTTTTTTTTTAACACAAACTATATATATATATATATATATATATATATATATATATATATATATATATATATATATATATATACACACATTTATATATATATATATATATATATATATATATATATATATATATATATATATATATATATTTTATATATATATATATATATATATATATATATATAAATGTGTGTGTATATATATATATATATATATATATATATATTATATATATATATATAAAATATATATATATATATATATATATATATATATATATATATATATATATATATCTATATAACTATATATATATATACGTATATATATGTATATATTCACAAAAATTCTAAAATTCTTAATTAAGTACAAAAATATTTTGTAACAAGGTAAGCTATATTTAGTAGTATTTAAATTATCACGCACACAAACAAACATACATTATACACATCTACAATTACGTACATATACCAAATAAATTCAAAAAAATATAGAAAAATAATTTTTAAATTATTAAAATAATTAGAAAATATTGGAATTTTACAAGGCCACTGCATCGACCCTTCCAAGAATAGTGAAAGGTCTGATGAAACGTGGACTAAGCTTCCCGTCTCGGCCAAAACGAATCGTGCCCCGTGTTGGCGAAATCCTCAGGAACACCATATCGCCAACCTAGACACAAGATAAGACTCAATACAAGACCCTAAAGAAAACAATCACAAACAAGCACAAACAGAAAAAAACTGATACTAACCTCGAACTCTAACGGTCTCCGGTGGCTATCGGCCCAATGCCGCTATCTATCCTGAGCCACCCGAAGTCTATCCCTGATCAACTTAACCATCTCTGCTGTATCCACCACCATCTCGGGCCAAGCAAAACTCTTTCACCGACATTGTCCCATGACAAAGGAGTGCGACATCTCCGTCTGTATAGAGCCTCAAATGGTGACATCTCTGTACTGGCCTGATAGCTATTATTGTAAGCAAACTCTACCAGGTGAAGATGGTCCTCCTAAGATCCCCTGAAGTCTAACACACAAGTACGAAGCATGTCCTCGAGTGTCCGGATGGTCCTCTTTGACTGTTCGTACGTCTGGGGGTGATACGCGGTACTGAACTTGAGCCGGTTGCCCAAGCTAGTATACAAACTCCTCCAGAAGTGGAAAGTGAAACGACTATCCCGATCCGAGACTATGCTCACCGGAACTCCGTACAATCTGACTATCTGTCGCACATACATCTCTGCCAGCTTCTCCGTAGATAGTCCCACCTTGAAAGGCAAAAAATAGGCCGATTTGGTCAATCTATCAATGATGACCCAAATTGCGTCTTTCCCTCCTGAAGATCGTGGAAGTCCAGATACAAAGTTTATAGTGATGTGCTCCCACTTCCACTCTGGAATGAGTAGTGGCTGAAGCAGACCACCTGGCCTCTGTCTCTCGGCTTTCACCTGCTGGCACACTAAGCATCGAGATACAAACTGAGCTACCTCTAGCTTCATGCCATACCACCATACGTGCTCTCTCAAGTCTCTGTACATCTTGTTGGCTCCAGGATGCATAGAGTACTGAGAACGATGCGCTTCCTGCAGAATCTTCTCCCAAAGCTCTCCACTCGGAATGCACAATCTAGTACCGTGCCTCAATGATCCATCTTCGGTTATAGAGAAATCATCTAGCAATCCTGCCTGCACTTGCTCCCTGATGCTCCTCAGGGCTACGTCCTCAAACTGTGTTGATCTGACATGTCCATCAACGCAGACTGAATCTGTAAACCTCACATCTGAACCTTCATCCCCGGAATGATCACCTCGATACCCAAACTATCCAGATCGGCCAATAGATGACGATCTATCGTCAAATACATAGCGACTGGATACCTGCTCAAGGCATCTGCAACTACGTTGGCCTTCCCTGGATGGTACTATAAAGAGATATTAAAGTCCTTCATCAGCTCAAGCCAGCGCCTCTGCCTCATATTCAATTCCTTCTGGGTGAACACGTACTTCAAGCTCTTGTGATCCATGAAGATCTCAACTTACTGGCACACTCTATCCAGGATACTATACTATACTTATGGGATACTACCTTCTATTGTCTTCCTCAAATGAATGCGGGTAAATAAGTAGCATGCGGGGCTCAGTTGAACGTGACACAAGTGTCATGTGGGTAGTAGGCTTAATGTGGATCATGTCCATATTTTGGGTCAACAAGTTTGGGTAGAAATGGTGCCCCCAATTCGAGTCAAAAATAAAAATGACTTCGTGGGATGAATCAAGATTGGGTCTTGTGTCAGGAAAGTCATGTGATAAAATAAAGCACAAGATGGTGTGCCTGAGTGGGACACGAAGGTCATGGGCGTAGGGTGTCTTGTCTAGATCATGCATATAAAATTAATTTTGAAAAAATAACTAGTCTTGTGATCCTAAATTAAAAGTCATGACAATGTGCATATGATAATCATAATTAAAAGTGGGAATGGTCAATAGCCTAAATTGATCCAAAAGTTGTACGATACAAAGATAGTACAAGAGAACGAGTTTGAGTGGTACATGATATATCAAATTGAAGATAATCTTGTCTACTACAAACTCGCGAAGGAAGTTTCCAGAGATTGACATCTCTGATGCTCCAGAAATCAATGTCACGAAAGAACATTCGTCTATCTAGGATACTCTCTCTAGGGTGTCTACCCAAGTCTTGACGCCATCTACACAAGGCACTAACTCATCTATATCATATTTGGGTGACACTTCTATACTAAGTTACTCATGTCCCTCCTCTAACTAGTCACTTAAAATGTTGGTACCTAAACCTCTATAATACTTGAAATACTCTGGCTATTGCTACTAGGGTACTCCTTCTATTCTGGCACCTGGTGCAACTCCTACCTTAATACTCATTAATTACTCTAAGGTTCTCATCTATATTTAATTATCAAAAATCATATACATTACTTCCTAACCATGCTCTAAACTATTAACACGATACTCAAGGACACAAACTAATTGTAAGTCACCAAGCCATCATACTGCGAAGAACCTATAATAAAATAAGACTCTACAAGGACCTGGATTAAATAACTGAAACTATCCCTACTCCTAAGATAATTGAGGATGGAACAGAATCTATAATAATAGAAGTAAAATGATAGAGATGACATGTTAGGACCCTTCTCAAGATACAATCTGATAATCATACACGTCTGTCCTAAATCATGATACCCATAATCCTCGCCACGGCAGTAAGCAAGGCTGCGATAAACGGTAGATTCCATAACTAGGTATGCACCTCTATAATCATATCGTCTGGAATCCTTGCCACGTCGACTAGTATAGCTGCGAAAAATCTTAAATCTCATGACCAAGATATGTACATTCAAAGTCAGATCTCTACGTTTCTGCCACGCCGGCTAATATAGCTGCGATAAACTCCAGATTCCATAACCAAGTAGACGTTTTACCTTCCTTGTTATTCGGTCAACATATGTTATCAAAAGATACCATAACTCGGGCCATAAAATTCATCTCGATATGTACAATCAAAGTCAGCAATGATCCAACAAAATTAAATTTAATAACAAGGAGCAAGTGCGAACATAAACAAAAGGAAAGGATTTTAAATTGATGTTCAAAACAAGATTCTCAAGGTTCGTCACAGAAATCTCTCAAAAGTCCTAAGCAAAGAGATCAATATGGCACATGATGAGATATCGTCAAGGAAGGAAAATTTATTTCGAAATACAAGGAGAGTTGTTATGGTAATAAAAAGATTAGAATTTTTCTAATATGTGATTGAGTAACTCCTATCATAACCTAAAACCTATTAACAGCTGGCTCGTAATTAGCACTCTAAGTCGAGTACCATTACGAAATTACACTAGTTACGACTCTGACCTGCATGGGCCACCACAAAAATGTGTCACAACTTGCGCCCTGTTTAGTGGCACGAGCATATGGGTACGTCCAGCCTACGCCGCAGTATCGGCGGTAGAACTTTGTAAAGGTCATCTAGAATATATAGAATCTAAGACACAAATATAACCTGTCATCTCCGCACGGAGGAATATAACCACAACTCAATCACATAATTCTAAGGAAGGTAAACACGATGATAAAAATAAAAATAAATATGAGATAAATAGTCTGAAACAACGCTGAGTCGATATCACAAGTTCAGAGACCAAGACATAAAACAATATCCCAAAATAAATACTACAAGTCTCAAAGTATCAAACTGGAATGTAATTAAGACAAAATCTAGGTAAACTAGGTCACTACCGGCGGTGCGTCCTCTACGAGCACCGGGTCCACAGGCTGGTCCTGGTCGTAGGCTCCATCTATGCCAAATCCGTAGTAGGTCGGGCAATCTGCATCTAAATCCTCTGAAAAACAACGGAGGTTATCCTGTCAGGATATGAGCAAGTACAAACACCAACAACATTTCTATGTGAATTGACAAGTACTATAAGAGAGAATCATAATGAAATACAAGATGGAATACCAAGACTAAAGTAAAACCATACAAGAGAACTGGATATCATGTCATGTGTGAGATATAAGATAAAACTGGAATATAAACAATGGAAGTAATCTGAGGTATGATGTAAACATAAAAATAAAGTGCCAAGAGATATTAGAGCGTTATGTGATCGGCTTGGGTCAAGATCAGGCTGTTCCATTTGACCGGCTATGCACAGGTAGTATAATAGTATAGGGATCAAGTCGGCCAAAATAGAAAGCTATGCACAAGTAGTATAAGGTCAGGCTACACCCTACGTGTGGTTAGGGTGGAGCTATGCACAAGTAATAAATAAGTAGGGGTAATGATCACATAACCCCTAATAACTCTCCATCCCAAAATAGTATAATGGATCCAGACATGACAGGTCATGACACGGGATTCAAAGAGCAGGGGGCCAGCCCACTCCCAAATCGGTGTCTATACAAGTACATGAAACAATACCGAACAATGTACTCATATACCAGGTAAACCGGGAATGACATCTCATGACGAGATTCATGTATACTAGTCCATGTATCCTCGTATTGGAAATCAAGTATAACACTAAAACTGAATCGGATATAGTAGATATCAAAGCAATAAAAACTATCAGAGAATGTACTTGCCTGTTGTCCTGAGCTGAGAAAATCGAAACTACAAACCACTCAATGAGCCACAAACGATCAACTCGCACAACAGTCTCCTAGTGCTCAAATAGACATTACCAACATTCTCAGAATGGTCAAATTAGTTAGAAATACCTAACCATAAGTCCAATTCTGGACACAGGGGTAAAATGATAATTTTGGGTCAAAATGGTGTCCGCCGTTGGACCCACTTTGCACCAAAAAATGTGCCAAAACCTACGGTCTAAAGTCATCAACCTATATGTCTATAGGTTCGGTTTGACGAGACGAACCCAACCGTATGTCCAAAGTTTAATTCTGGTGGGCCGTGCATAAATTCACCCGTTGGATCGGGTCGCAGGCCCGCCAAAATAGTATTCCGATCGATCGTCTCAGAATCGGACCAAACTTGGCATACAGGACCAAAAAAATATTTCGAGTCCAATGGCGTAAATTTTGTCGTGATTTGATGAGTGTGCACAAAGTAATTGAGAAATTTCAAAAAAGCCCGATATGGGAAAATTCGACGGATACGGATCAAATTCGTCGCGCACACGCAACCAATTTAAATTCCGTCAAAGCCCGTACGTCCACAAAGTTAATACGGACCTTTCGGTACTTTCGGTTCGCAACCATGTCGCCCGGATTGACGGGACGGACGGCGTATCTGGTCGGGACAATTTTTCTAAAAATTCAGTTTTGAAAATCAGTTTTTTTTTTCTCCAACTTCACAAACCAATAACTTTCTGTACAGTGCATGAAATTCAATTCTACAAAAAGGGTTTTAAAGCCCTATAGGTTGTCTACAAGTCTCTTTAAATCGATTTTGAAAACTCGCAACACGCTGGTCGCAAATCGGCCACAAAGTTGGGGTTTTGGGACAGTTTCTAAACCCAAAAAATCGAGTTTTTTTTCAATTTTGGAACTCGTTTTTCATCGCACACGGTGCGAATCGGCACGAACTACTTGAAGGAGATTAAAGGTGTATATGTTAGGATCATACCTGACCAAGTAGTTCGCAAATCGAGTTTATATATATACATACCCATACCCATACCCATACCCGCTCGGGTTATACAACGAAAAGGGGGGCCGCTTGGTTTAGTAGCAGCACTGCTGCTGCTAAGAATTTCGTGTGTGGGTGTGTGTAGTTGTATTGTGTTTGAAAGGAAAATAAATTTTGACTTTCTTTCAATTTTGACTTCTTATATTTTTTTTCTTTTATTTAACTATATATATATATATATATAAATAAATAAAATCTGAATTTATTTATAAATAAAAACTAAATATTTTATTTTATATATTTATTTAAATATATTAAATCTTTTACAAATAAAATCTCTATCAATAAAATACTTATTTGAAAAATAATATAAAAACACTAGCAATAATATTAAAATAATATTAAAATAATAAAATAATGTAAATGACTATATTAGCCGTATTCAGGAAAGTAGGGGTGACAATTGGCCAACTTTCTACTGCTTCTACTTTCTTGGGATCCACTGCTACTCCAGCCCTTGATATGATGTGCCCCAAGAATGAAATACGATCCGTCCAAAACTCACACTTGCTGAGCTTGGCGTACAACTGGTTCTCTCTCAGAACCTGTAATACTTTCTTGAGGTGATCTTCATGCTCTTCTTCACTAGCTGAGTATACCAGAATGTCGTCGAGGAACACAACGACAAATTGATCTAAGTACGGCATAAAGATGCGGTTCATCAAATCCATAAATATTGCTGGAGCATTGGTCAAACCAAATGGCATAACTAAGAATTCGTAATGCCCGTACTTTAACCTAAATACTATCTTAGGAATGTCCTCTTCTCGAACTCTAACTTGATGATATCCTGATCGAAGATCTATCTTGGAGAAAACTCTTGCTCTACTCAACTGATCAAACAAGTCGTCGATCCTTGGTAGTGGGTACTTGTTCTTTACTGTTACCGCGTTGAGCTTTCTGTAGTCAATACACAATATTGATGACCCATCTTTCTTCCTTATAAGTACCACTGGTGCTGCCCATGGTGATTTGCTGTCTCGAATGAACTTCTTCGCCTTCAGTTCCTCTATGTGCTGATACACCTTGGCCTGCTCTGAATCCGACATTCTGTAAACTCGATCCGATATCGGTTTAGTTCTATGTGCCAATTCTATACTGAACTCAATATCCCTAACCGGTGGTAGACCTGGAAGTTCTTCGGGAAATACATCAAGAAACTCTTCAACTGCCTTTGGGACTTGAACTTCTTCCATTACCATTACTACTCTTTGTTTATGTTGGTCTGTCTCTGATCTGACTAAGGTAAACCGCTTCATGCCTAGAATACTAAAAGATATACTCCCTCTATGACAATCTATTATCATATGACTGTCTTTCTGCCAGTCCATTCCTAAGATAATGTCAAAATTACCAACAGGAAATTCCATCAACTTGGCGGGTAAGGAGCGCTCGCACACTCCCACTCGACATGCTAGAATAACTCTACTAACTCCTACGAGCCCATTACCAGTGAGTATATTCAGCCTCTCTGGCAATGCCTCGAATGTTATTCCTAGTCGTATCGCAAATCGTGCAGATATAAATTATTGTGATGCTCCCGAATCAAACAATGCTACTGCAGGATATGAGGCGACGAGAATGTTACCTGCCATAACCTCTCCTGATGCCAATACCTCTTCTAAGGACAGATTGAATGCCTTTCTTCGGCCTCCTTGTTGGTTTCCATGCTGCGGCCTAGCCTAGTGTTGCTGCTGGCCCCTGCCCTGGTGATGCTGGGGTGGTCTTTCTTGTTGCTGCTGCATCGACGGTCTCTGCTGCCGAAACATCTGAGCCTGCGACATCAACGGACGTTGTGCCAACGGTCTCACTGCTACCGCAGGTCCTTGATACTGGCCTGCCCCTGGTGCTGGTAGTACAGAAAATTATTGTACTGGCCCTCCTGACCTCGAATTCTTGGGACAGGTGGAAACCTGATGATCTATACTTCCATATATCAAACATTGTCCGTTCAATGCCCAACACACACCTCTAGTGTGCCCTACCTTCCCACAATAGGTGCAGTCCACCGGGGGTTGCTGGTTCTTCCTCTGCTGCTGTTGTGGTTGTCTAGCTGGTAGTGTTGGCCCTCGTATCGCCACATCATGAATGCGAATGCCAGAAGATTGTACTGTTATTCGGAATGCTACTCCCCTCCGCCTTCAATCTGATTGTGAGATCTCTTCGGACCTCCAGTCCTTGATATGATCCTCTGGATAGTGATCTCATGCCTCTGGGTTGCCGTCAATACATCATCGAAAGTCTGGTAGTTGTGTCCCTCTGTCAATTATAAGAGTTCAAGATGGAACCCTTGCTGAAATCTCATAGCCCTCTGACTCTCCGTTGCTACCATCTCCGGGGTGAACCTACTCAGTCTGCAGAACTCTGCTGCATAAGCATCCACTGTCTTGCCAGCCTGCTTGAGGTTGATAAACTTCTGTTATAGCTCGAACTGTGCCACAACTCTATAGTATTTCGTCTTGAATCTCGCAGTAAAATCATACCAAGCAATAGGACGTCTGATGCCCATTTTTTCTGAATCCCACCAACCACGTGCGAGGTCCTGAAGTAACAGCTTCACTTGATCCACTCGTTCTTCCGTCGGAACCTTAGCCGCTGTTAGAATAGTCTCGATGTCCTTAAGCTATGCATCCGCTAAAATAGCATCTTTCATGCCTTCGAAACAACGGGGGTTATACTTGCAAAATCTGGTTGACGTCCCTGAATCAGTCCTCACTCCTCTTTCTAAAGCCGTCTGCAATCCTTGGTTGAGTAATACATTATGCTCTTGCAGCTGAGTCTGCATGCGTTGCTGGGCCAACATATGATGCTGCTGAGTAGCCATCATTCCTCTTATGATTTCCAGAAGGGATGGTGTGTCTACCGCCATAGGGGTAGGCAGAACTGTTGGTGGTGTTGGAACCTTCGGATACTGCGGTCCTACTATTGGTTCTACTATCACCTCTTCTTGGATGTTCTCTTGAGGTAGTACTGGCCTTTGTTGCTGACCAACATGGTCATGTTGTTCGTGTTGCCCTTGTTGTTGTTGTCCAGCTCTGACAAATACAGACGAGGTTCCCCTAAAAAAAGGGACAAGAGAACAATCAAATGATCAGACAGAAAAGATCAATGAAGTCAAAGGATACCGGAATGTCAAGCTAGGGTTGAAAGTAACGAATCATGAGATCAAGGGAAAATATGTATGATTGAGACATCCTATAAATTAAAATACCCCACAAGTCTGAAATCAGACCTGCATGGGCTACCACTAAAACCTTGTTACGCCCCAGATCCAGAATACCGGAGAGCGGGGGGAATGACTCAGCCAGCGATGTATTACGGGTAGATGAATACCATATAATACGATCAATGTTGTCTATAAGACAAGGGAGTGCATACTACATACATGTCTTACTAGGGTCACTCAGCCTCTATTGTCCCCATCATTCAATGAATAGCAGTAAGTAGAGAACATGTAAGAATGAACAGTACGGCGTCCCAAATGCTCAATCAAAATGTTCTTGAAATCTGGATTTACAAAACATAGCCCGATGATATAATAAGGTACACACAATCGTTATCAGCTACAGTCTGACTTAGTTATAATTATGTAAAAGTAAGTGCAAGACAGTCCGACTAACATGTCGGTGCCAAGCGACAAAAAGTAAAGTAGCAAACGAGCAGGGAAGCAAGGAACCCACTCGTGTCCTCCTGCGATCATCCCTCTAGTATTGACCATCTTGGGGGTGGAAGTAAGCTGAGTCCTCGAAAGCTGGCTCAAAATCTGGCCATGCAAAACCAGAGAGGTTAGACCTCAAATAACAAGTACCACAAAAAAAGCACGACATAAAGAATTAAAACCAGTGATAAGGGTTAAGAATATGATAAATAATGTCTCTGCTTGCTACTGGGATTCACGCAACATCACGATACTTCAAGCTAACTTCCCAACCAAACAAGGACAGAAGTTGACCAGTCATGTCCTGACATTCTGCTCATCTCAGTAGTTAACAGAGTAGGTACAGTACACAAACAAATCAGATTAAATGGCAATACGACTACTATGGCTTGCTAATTGTAAGTTCCAAGTTGTCCTGGAAACATGCAATAAGGGATTCCTCAGTTCTTACAATGTACAAGCAAGGCTAATCTACCCAATAATCAATTGTGCCAATCATGAATTAGATGTGTCCCAGCGGGATGCCCGTCACCAATATACAGAAAAATATAAACAGATACCACTCCCTACCCGTATGGTAGGTTTGCAGTATCTGTGGGAACCAACCGGCATGTTGGGACACTAATTGTCCCGAGATGGCTGCCATGTAAGAACTCGAAAAACCATTCTCTTCATACAATAGTTATTTTATTTAACTTAATAGTCCCTATGTTAATTAAAATCTCATGTCGTGGATCATGGTCATTCAGAATAAGTACTTTTGTACAGAGTATGATATGCATAACTCTACAACGATGCCCGTGCTGTTAGGTTGTAGGTCTTACATAGCGTAATGCAACAATCAAACCTAGCCACGGAATAATCATGCCTTGACTGTAAGGTACACATGCTGCTTTTGTAGAAATAAGTTGAAGTCTGCACGTATCCATATGCCAATATTCGGGATCGGCTAGTCGATCACAATGGTTCATGGTTCATATACGAACGTGTCTCATTCAATTCAATAAGACAACTAGCCAGTCTTTTAGTTCCAACTATGAACGCATGATCAATCATTTAGCCAAGGTAACAATCAATGTCAATTAGTGACAAGGTATCAAAGTCAAACTAGTATTTAGTATGGTCGAGTCAATAACTCTTCGGGTTAAGTACCAATGATACAGATGCCCACAAGCCAATCAAGACCCGGGGCACACTCCACACAATAATATGTATTGAAATACTAATATGCATCAAGTGGCGCAATCCAACGAACTATACGAGATAAGACAGATAGCACAAATTTAGCAAAACGCACGGACTGAAATGACTGTTATGCGCACACAGGTGGAGAATGCATTGATTTACTGTGGGCGCATAGCAGTCCCTCTAGGAGCATAGTAGTTCCCTTGGGAGCATGACAGTCCCTTGGGAATATAGCAATTCCTTTGGGCGCATATAATGCCTTTGATGCATATCATGGCTTGGGCACTTAGCATGGCTTGGGCACATAGCATGGCTTGGGCGCATAGTAGTGGCTTGGGCGTATAACATGGCTTGGGCGCATAGCATGGCTTGGGCGCATATCTTGGCTTGGGTGCATAGCATGGCTTGGGCGCATAGCATGGCTTGGGCGCATAGCAGTGGCTAAGTTACTGTGGGCGCATAAGATACCATACGCCCACATACTGTTCTTCTTCTCCAATTCGAGAAGAAGAACCATCGAACCCATGAATTTCCAAAGTCCATAAATCACTCAAAATAATTCGAAATCTGGGTTTTCAAAGGTCTAACTTGAGTAAAATCAAATTCTCTACAACATGGAACAATTAAAACTTAAAAATAATGAAGTTTGAGAGATCAAAACCCAAGAAAACTAATATTTGTATAAACTTAGATCTACACACAACCATCCATGGAAATCAAAAACTTCAAGACCTAAACTTGTATAGAAAGAGGAGAGGAACAACATGGACTAAAAATAAATGGGGATGCATGAAATCACTCATGATGTGCAAGGTGTACTTGCCTTTCCAAATTGGGTTAGGGTTTTGGTGAAGGAAATAAAATGGAAGTTATGAGGAGAGAAAAGTAAAAGGGTATATTTATCAAGTCAAGTTTGATCTCCACCACCCATTCCTTCCCCACACAATCTAGTCCATCCACCCCTTTATCATGATGAACCAATCCAAACCAATTTGGTTCCACATGAACCAAAATAAACCAAGAGTTAAGCAAAAGCAGAAAATAAGATACAGAAAATAATTAGCATGTAATTAAAGGAATTAAATGCAGAATAAATGTATGATAAATACTAAATAAATACAGTCAAGTAGTACACGTATTAAAAATACGTATCCCGGGAACGAAAAGTGACATAGGATCCAGATGAAGGTGGTAGGAGGGTTGAAAGAGGTCGGGTTGATAAGTTTCTGTCGGGTGGAAACTAAAAGGCGAAAATAGAAAAGAAATATAAGGGGGGTTTGGTTTGCATGAAGAATAGGAGGGGGAAGACAAAAAATAGGAGTTTAAAATATAAGGAATATATGTTTAAAGGGTTGGAATTGATTAGGATTTGGTTTTGTGAGATTTGGTTGTCTAGTTTTAAAGATGTACAAAGATATGTCCAAAGGGATTTAAATCGAGTCCAAATTAGAATAGTTATTATATATTGGTTTAAAATAGATATGAATTGATATGGCTATAATTAATTCATAAAAATTTAGTCTAAAGTTAGTCTTATTTGTTAGGGTACCCTAGAATAGGCTCATGAACCCTAGTTGGTCGAGTTTAGGGTCAGTGGAATCATTTGGATCAAAACGAGTCTAATGAGTCCATAGTTGAGTTTTATGTGTCATTTAAAAATAAATAGCACATAGGAACTCGATTGAATTGCACACCATTGGCATGTGCGTAGTAGGCTCAAAATAGGTCAAAATCATATATTGGGTCGAAAAGACTGGATCGAATTTGGGTTTCAAATCAGAATTCGAAAAATATAACAAAATTATGGTGAAAGATAAAATGACTGTTTTGATCCCAAATTTGTGCAAGAAATATGTAGTGCAAGGGAACATTTTGAGTGGGACATAATATACCAAAATAAAGGTGGACTCGTCTAGGACACACATATGGAACTTGTTTCAAGGATTTGGTCAATGTTGTGCTTCAAAAAATCAAAACTACAACAAAGTGCTTATATAGCCATAATTAAAAATAAAATATAGTTTAATGTATAATTATCATATAAAATAATTTTAAAAAGATCCCCAAAAATTAGGGTGCTTACAAACAACTTGGTGAGTAGGACATCATCTCGGGGTAAGCGTTCGGTCATGGATTCAAAGTTGTTTATAAACTGATAGGGTGACTCTTTCCCATTGAACGGGATCAGCAACTGAGGCTTTGTCACGATCCGCTTCCACTTTTAGGATACGAGTGTGTGGCCAAGTCTAGCCTACGTCGCAAGATCGACAGTAGTATGCTATTTATGATAACATGGAGACCTAGCTAACATGTTTGGGATAGTAGTTGGACCCTAATCTAGCTAGGAATGACTTAAAAACTAAGTGAAGATTTGAATAAAGTAGCTAGTTTGGGCCTTTAGCTTAAGGGCTAGTTTTTACAACCTAGAAGAGGGTTTGGGCCATTGTGACTTAACCAAACTCTAGCCCACCATAAGTGGCCGACCCTAACAGCTATTAGTAGCCCTCACCCTTATATAAGTCATCATTAGCCCCTTCCCTCCTCTTTCATTGAAACCCTAACCCTAGCTTTGGTGTTCTTCCCCAAATTTCTCCCATTCCTCAAATCAACTCCAAATTCATCCAAACCAATTGCAAACTACTCCCCTTGAGTAGAGGAGGTCTCCATTGGCTAGGTAGAAAGGATTTGGAGTAATTTGACCATTGGATTTGGTGGGAAAGCTTTGCAAGAGGATTTTCATTTGGATTCCAACTCTTAAGTGGTAAGAGCCTCTAAACCTTTCTAATTCCTGTTTTCTTTCCATAGATGCATTAATTTAGGGTCCTCCTAGCATTAGGTTAAGTTTGGTTCAAATTCGAATCTATTTGGGATGTGTATCGCAAGAGTATCGGATACGTTCTCAAGTGTTCGATGAAATATCCTATAGGATGTTTTGTTCACCAATTTCAGAATAAATTATATATTTGGATAGCTTATGAGATTTAGATTACATTTGCGAATGACTGAGTGGAATTCGTGATGTTTTGATGTGTGTTTTTGGACACAGGGATACTGTACCCTGAGTTAAGGCTTGTGTACAGTATTCCCCTGCTGCTAGGGTGTCACTGCTCACTCGACACGCCTTGGTTTCATCACCAAAGCATATCTTTGGACACGTCTAATGACTGACACCTAGCCTAGGGAGTAGGGCTTGATGTAGTGGTGTTCGAACTATGGTTCGACCCACAGATTTGGGTTCTGTGCAGTCGAGCACTCTCATGCACTTTACTTTATACTCTCTGTACATTGGACACTTTGTACTTGCTACCCTTTGCTTGGACACCATTGGACACATGTTTGATTCTACTCACTGCTCACACAACTTCACATTTTGCCACACTCTTGACACTTGCAATCACTCGACACCTGAACACGTCCGAATACACTCACATCACTACTGAACATATCTGTGCACTTGCATACTTTACTCTGTATAAAGGATACTTGCTTGACACTGCTTGGACACCCTTCACATGATACTTGGGCACTTGCACCTGCCTGTACCTCACATTTGTTTGCTGTACATTATTCTGTGATAATGTATAGCTGCACATATTCTGATACACTGGTTTACATCCTACATCTGACACTTGCACTCACTACACTCTTCATACTTGACACACATCTGATACACTTCATTCACATTACCATTGACACATGATTCACATCACTGTACATCACTCTTCACACATACTTGTTTGTACCTCACACACACATGTTTGACACCATGTTTTGATACAAATTATACTATTCACATCACTGTTTGCATCACCACACAAATTGGTACTGTACTTATGTTCTGACACACATTCACACATTTATTCTGGACACACTTGCTGATACCATGCTCACATGACACATTCACTCATGTTCACATTCATATCCTTGACACACTGCACATTTTTTGATTATTTTGCACTTGCTCTGTTGATTGACACACACATACACATTTCAGTCCTGTACTCTTCACTAGCTGCTACCTGTATGGTAGATGTTTGCATTCACTTCTTCATCTCCCAGATTTTGCATCACCTGTCCAATTCTACTCACCTTTGCACTATGAGAGGTCTATATATATAGATAGGTTACAGATGATATTGGCATATGGGATACAGGTTTGGTTGGTATCTATAGGTCATTATTGTGTAGGGTTATTGACATATTATTTAGCCTATATTTGAATTTTGTCCAGTTTTCTATTTAGTTAAGTTCTCTTTGTGTTGAGTTCAGTCATGTTTGATCAACTTTTATAGGCAGTGTGCAGACCCTTCACTAGATACCCTGTCCCCTTGGTTCAGACTTGTATAAGTTGTTCACTGCACTCAACATTTCATTACCTACCATGTTGCATCATAGATTTTACTGGACCATTGTTCAGACCCTAATTATTGACTCACCAATATAACCATCAACCCCTTATCATGTTCTACATATCTGGAGGGTTAGTATCATGCATATTAGAGGTCTGCACTCATCCATACTTTCTGTACATAGTGACATACTGCATCTCTTAGCATTTTACTTTACTTGATAGCCTTGCAATACCCTTCATTATAACCTGCAGTACCTGCCCTACAGTGGAGTTTAAACCTTTTTGGGTATGGTTGTTCAGTCCATTTAGGATAGTTCTATATATTGGGGATGTAATATGGGTTGTTAATAAGAGTTCTCATTTGATCATTTGTTCTGTCCCTCTTTTATTCTTAGATACAGATGATACCTGCTTAGCCCATCTGTCCATATACATGTTCAAACCTTTCCTTTCATTGTTGGTTCAGTCTTCCAAAAGCCTCTAACTGGGCATTAGTTCAATTTTCCATATATATGTGTCCTACATATCATTGTCCTACATATGATTGTTCTGCATCTTCATATGCAGCCATGTTACACCACTGTTCTGTCTCAATACACCCTACAGTATCTGACCCCTTCATTGGAGTGATAGGTATGTGGTAGGGTGTGTGTGTGTTATTAGACTTTGAGTAGAGTTTGAGGTGATGAGGGTTAAATATATATAGCTAGTCTATATGTAATGTATTTTGATTTGGTATGTAGCCTGCACTCATTTGCAGTATACTACCTATTGCATTCCCTACACACCAGTTTGGTTCACTTCTTTTAGACCACTGTCCTACATGTAGTTTAGTAGGTGTTCAGTCCAGATAGAGAGGAGAGGCCCAGGTTTGATCTAAAGGCATGTTTCAGTCACCATATAAGTTTTCTTTCACTTTAACTTTACAAGTTGGATCCTAATGTCCTATCCTTTTTGCCTTACAAATTCCATCTCCTTAGCATCATTCCCTATTGCCTACATTGATGTTTCAGACCATTCATCCTTAGCCTAATTTCTAAGCATTTGTTCAGTCCTTTATGAGTTTAGTCTACTTTAACACTTTAATGATCAGTTATATATATATATATATATATATATATATATATATATATATATATATATATATATATATATATATATATATATATATATATAAAATATATATATATATATATATATATATATGATATACTTAGGATATATGTAATGGGTTGTTGTTCTTGAGCTTATGTATATGTGGTATTTGGGATTTGTGTGCTTAGATTATAGGTATTTAGTTATGGGTGACTTGATAGGATTTGGGAAGTTAAGAGTTAGTCTATTATAGAGTTTTTTTTTGGCTTGGGTTATCCATGACATACATTATATATATATGGGATATCTAGTATTGTTTTCTTGTTTGAGAGTTTTATAGAAGTGGATATAAGTGTGATACCATGTATATACGTGATATATATATAAATATGAATAGTACTATATGGTATCCTAGGATATGTATGTCTATGGTTTAGATTTGAGGCTAGCTTTAGATATTGTTGACCTAGTTTGACCAGAGTTGACCAAGAGTTGACTTTGACCTAGATTGACTTAGACTCATGTAGATTGCATTATAATTTCAATTACCATATAAATTGAACTCTTTATAATCTGTGTTGCTCTAACTAGGATCTGTGACTCCAGTTGGCCATCTTTTCATATCAGATGTTCAGGGTATCAGGCGAGTACATTCTCTGATCATTTCATAACTTGCTTAGGATTATATTCTTGCTCTAGATTACTTTACTTGATGCTGTCACGTTGGTAACACGGATTGGTACTATATGGATCCCTTCATGAGATGTTATCCCTCTCGGGAGCATCGGATACTCATATCTTGTGTGTTTCACTTACATCATGTATCTCATGCTTCTACTATCATGAATCTATCATGAATCTGCTTGTGACTCATGTACTCTCATGAATCACAGAGCCTTCACGAATCTATTCATGAATCACTCATTATGAGTCAGTAGCGTAGTCATGAATCTTAACGTAACTTGAATGGATCCTTGTGTATTGATTGGAGAAAAGGGGGAGTAGAACTAAACATGTGAATGATTCCAAAGTAGTGTAGACATGAATCAACTCTTTAGTATAGCCATGAATCACCTCCAGCTGTTCATATATTTATCTTGTACTCTGATTCACTTGTCACTGATAGTTCTTTATTTATAGTAGCTATTTACTTACAGTTCTCTTTTTTATACCATTTTGTTCTTTCAGTTTCATGTATCTTACTCTCTAGCAAGTTTATATTTCTTAACCTGTTATGATTTGCGTGAGATGTATTATGCTCGCTCCTATTCTGACTGGACCTGTTGAAAATATTACAGGTAACTTGGAGATTCACAGCTAGCCTAGAGGACCTGTAGAGATTACTAGTTTATGGCTCAGTTTCCCTTTTAGAACTTGTATTATAATATTAGAAGATCTGAGTTGTATTGAGATTGTTGAGATGTTGTTATTTTATAAGTTGTTTAAGTTATTCCTTGAGTTTAGTATGACTTCTGTGTCATCTTATCGTGCTTAGATTGTGATTGAGTATTATCGTATTTTATACTTTTCCTCCATTCGGAGTTGAGATGTGACAGGTACATTATATAATTGCATGAGTTGTTGTTGAGATAGTGACCTAGAACAGCGTTCTACTGCCGACACTGCGGCGTAGGTTGGACGTAGCAACTTCTCGTGCCCCTACACTGGGTGCGGGTCGTGACACATTTTTAGTGGTGGCCCATACAGGTCGAGAGTCGCATTATTGCGATATCGTAGAAGCACAATGACTTAGTTGTACTGCTACGAGCCTGTGATAGAATATAGGAAGTAAGGTGTTAGAATGCGAGGATACTCAATCACAGGTAGAAATCTTTGTGAGATTCCTGGGATGACCCTTGAGAATCTTATTTAAACTTCAAATTGAAATCCCTTTCTTTGTTTTGTTCACTCTTACTCTTTGTTATTGAATTTGATTTAATGGATCGTTGTTGATTTTGATTTTCCTATCGAGATGAATTTTATGGCATGAGTTACGATATTTTCTGATAACATATGTTGACGGGAATAACATGGATGGTAAAACGTCTACTTGATTATGGAACCTGGAGTTTATCGCAGCCATATTAGATGGCGTGGCAGAAACGTAGAGATCTGACTTCGGATGTACATATCTTGGTTATGAGATTTGAAATTTCTTGCAGCTATACTAGTCGACATAGCGAAAATTCTAGACGACATGATTATAGAGGTGCATACCCCAGTTATGGAATCTATCGTTTATCGCAGCCTTGCTTACTGGCATGGCAGGAATTCTAAGTAATATAATTTTGGACAGACGCATATGATTATCAGATTGTATCTTGAGAAGGTTTTTAAACATATCATCTCTATTGTACCCTTCTGTTGTTATAAAATTGTATTCCATCATCAAATACTTAAAGAGTATATATATTTTAGTTTTGTAGAGCTTATTCATATGTGGTTCTTTCATGGTGTAACGATATGATGACTTGTAGAGTGTCTGTACTCTAGAGGTGATAGTTAGTATTGGTATTAGAATAATAACCCATTGTAGATGATTCCCCTGTTATTTATAATACCTACCAGTTTTCATATAGGATGTTAGTCTGCCTTACAGCCTTGATGATTTATTATTTTTTCCTTACCCTTTCCAGTAGGGCACCCATGACCAGTCTGTCCTTGAGTGTAGCTATAGCTTCGCCTGAGACTGAGAGTCATCCTCTGCCTCCTATAGTGGTACCCCATACCATATTCTCGGGAGAGTTGTTTCCTGATGGAGCTCAGATATTCGGATTTCTCCAGGATGTGTTACAGACACGGAGAGTTCAGGATGAGGCCTTGAGGGAGCAGTATCCAGTTCCACCTAGAGCCTCAGAAGTACCCAGATTTTTAGCCTAGACCTTAGCATGTCTTTTGAGATAATTGACCCACATTGCTTGTATGTTTTGATACCTTATGATTGTTTTATGCGGTAGTATGACTAGAATGACTAGATGGGAACCCTAGAGAGAGTATTCTAGGTAGACGAATATTCTTTCTGTGACTTTAATTTCTGGAACGTCAGAGATGTAAATCTTTGGAAACTTCTTTCATGAGTTTGCAGTAGACAAGATTATCTTCACTTTGATATATTATGTCCCACTCAAACTTGTCCTCTTGTACTACTTTTGCATCGCAACTTTCAGTCCAATTTAGGCTATTTGACCATTCCCACTTTAATTATGATTATCATATGCACATTGCCATGACTTTTAATTTAGGAGCACAAGATTAGTTGTTCCTCAAAACCAACTTCACATGCATGACCTATACATAACTCCCTACACCCATGACCTTTGTGTCCTACTCGGATACGTCATCTTGTGCTTCATCATTATCACACGACTTTTCGGACACAAGACCCCATCTTGATTTACCCCACGGAGTCACTTCTATTTTTTTGACTCGAATTGGGGACACCTTTTCGACCCAAACCTGCCGACCCAATTGGGATATGACCATTTTAAGCCTACTACCCATATTTTACTTGTTGACCTTGTGTGCTGCTAGGTAGAAGCTTCGACCTTGATTGTTGGGGGTTTGACCTAGAAGGAGTACGACCATCTTAAATTTCGAGGACAAAATTCTTCTAAGGAGGGTAGACTTGAAATACCCACTTTCTAGAAATGAGGGTAATTTTGAACTTTTGTAAAATTATATCATTTTATTTTAATAATAATAATTTATGGTGAATTTTTAATTAATTTAAAAACTATTTAAATTAGTGCTTGTGATTTTGATGTTTGTTAGTGAAACCTTAGAACGACTTAGCCTAGAGACTAACCATGACCTTGGAGACCTAGCTAACATGTATGGGATAGTAGTTGGACCCTAATCTAGCTAGGAATGACTTAAAAACTAAGTGGAGATTGGAATTAAGTAGCTAGTTTGGGCCTTTAGCTTAAGGGCTAGTTTTTACAACCTAGAAGAGGGTTTGGGCCATTGTGACTTAACCAAACTATATCCCACAATAAGTGGCCGGCCCTAACAGCCATTAACAGCCCCTCACCCTTATATAAGTCATCATTAGCCCCCTTCCCTCCTCTTTCGTTGAAACCCTAACCCTAGCTTTGGTGTTCTTCCCCAAATTTCCCCCATTTCTCAAATCAACTCCAAATTCATCCAAACCAATTGCAAACAACTCCCTTTAAGTAGAGGAGGTCTCTATTGGCTAGCTAGGAAGGATTTGGAGCAATTTGACCATTGGATTTGGTAGAAAAGCTTTGCAAGAGGATTTTTATTTGGATTCCAACTCTCAAGTGGTAAGAGCCTCTAAACCTTTCTAATTCCTGTCTTCTTTCCATAGATGCATTAATTTAGGGTCCCCCTAGCATTAGGTTAAGTTTGGTTCAAATTCGAATCCATTTGGGGTGTGTATCGCAAGAGTATCGGATACGTGTCTAAAGTGTTCGATAAAATGTCCCATAGGATATCTTATTCACCAATTTCAGAATAAATTATATATTTGGATAGCTTATGATATTTAGCTTACATTTGTGAATGACTGAGTCGAATTCGTGATGTTTTGATGTGTGTTTTTGGACACGGGGATACTGCACCCTGAGTTAAGGCTTGTGTACAGTATTCCCCTGCTACTAGGGTGACTGCTCACTCGACACGCCTTGGTTTCATCACCAAAGCATATTTTTGGACACATCTAATGACTGACACCTATCCTAGGGAGTAGGTCTTGATGTAGTGGTGTTCGAACTATGGTTCGACCCACAGATTTGGGTTCTGTGCAGTCGAGCACTCTCATATACTGTACTTTATGCTCTCTGTACATTGGACACTTTGCACTTGCTGCCCTTCGCTTGGACACCATTGGACATATGTTTGACACTACTCACTGCTCCCACATCTTCACATTTTGCCACACTCTTAACACTTGCAATCACTCGACACTCGAACACGTCTGAATACACTCACTTCACTGCTGAACATATCTATGCACTTGCATGCTTTACTCTGTACATTGGACACTTGCTTGACACTGCTTGGACACTCTTCACATGACACTTGGGTACTTGCACCTACCTGCACCTCATATTTGTTTGCTGCACACTATTATGTGTTACTGTATAGCTTCACATGTTCTGATACACTGGTTCACATCCCACATATGACACTTGCACTCACTGCACTCTTCATACTTGACACACATCTGATACACTTCATTCACATTGCCATTGACACATGATTTACATCACTATACATCACTCTTCACACATACTTGTTTGTACCTCACACACACATGTTTGACACCATGTTCTGATACGAATTATATTATTCACATCACTGTTTGCATTTCGACACAAATTGGTACTGCACTTATGTTCTGACACTCATTTACACATTTACTCTGGACACACTTGCTGATACCATGCTCACATGACACATTCACTCATGTTCACATTCATTTCCTTGATACACTGCACATTTTTTGATTGTTTTGCACTTGCTCTATTGATTGACACACACATACACATTTCAGTCCTACACTCTTCACTAGCTGCTACCTGCATGGTAGATGTTTGCATTCCCTTCTTCATCTCCCAGATTTTGCATCACTTGTCCAATTCTACTCATCTGTGCACTATGAGAGGTCTATATATATAGATAGGTTACAGATGATATTGGCATATGGGATATGGGTTTGGTTGGTATCTATAGGTCATTGTTGTGTAGGGTTATTGACATGTTGTTTAGCCTATATTTGGTCCAGATTTCTATTTAGTTAAGTTCTCTTTGTGTTGAGTTCAGTCATGTTTGATCAACCTTTATAGGCAGTGTGCAGACCCTTCACTAGATATCCTGTCCCCTTGGTTCAGACTTGTATAAGTTGTTCACTGTACTCAACATTTCATTAACTACCATGTTGCATCATAGATTTCACTGGACCATTGTTCAGACCCCAATTATTGACTCACCAATATAACCATCAACACCTTATCATATTCTACATATCTGGAGGGTTAGTATCATGCATATTAGAGGTCTGCACTCATCCTTACTTTCTGTATATTGTGACATACTGTATCTCTTAGCATTTTACTTTACTTCATAGCCTTGTAATACCCTTCATTATAACCTGCAGTACCTGCCCTACAGTGGAGTTTAAACCTTTTTGGGCATGGTTGTTCAGTCTATTTAGGACAGCTGTATACATTGGGGATATAATGTGGGTTGTTAATAAGTGTTCTACTTTGATCATTTGTTCTGTCCCTCTTTCATTCTTAGATACAGATGATACCTGCTTAGCCCATATGTTCAGATACATGTCCAAACCTTTCCTTTCATTGTTGGTTCAGTCTTCCAAAAGTCTCTACCTGGGCATTAGTTCAATTTTCTATATGTATGTGTCCTACATATCATTGTCCTACATATGATTGTTCTGCATCTTCATATGCAGCCATGTTACACCATTGTTCTATCCCAATACACCTTACAGTATCTGACCCCTTCTTTGGAGTGATAGGCATGTGGTAGGGTGTGTGTGTTATTAGACTTTGAGTAGAGTTTGAGGTGATGAGGGTTAAATATATATAGCTTGTATATATGTATGTATTTTGATTTGGTATGTAGCCTGCACTCATTTGTAGTAGACTGCCTATTGCATTCTCTGCACCCCATTTTGGTTCACTTCTTTTAGACCACTGTCCTGCATGTAGTTTAGTAGGTGTTCAGTCCAGATAGAGAAGAGAGGCCCAGGTTTGATCTAAAGGCATGTTTCAGTCACCATATAAGTGTTCTTTCACTTTAACTTTACAAGTTGGATCCTAATGTCCTGTCCTTTTTGCCTTACAAATTCAGTCTCCTTAGCATCATTCCCTATTGCCTACATTGATGTTTCAGACCATTCATCCTTAGCCTAATTTCTAAGCATTTGTTCAGTCCCTTATGAGTTTAGTCTACTTTAACACTTTGATGATCAGTTACATATTTTTTTTTTTTTTAACACTTTGATGATCAGTTACACTTTGATGATCAGTTACATATATATATATATATATATATATATATATATATATATATATATATATATATATATATATATATATATATATATATATATATATATAATATATATATATATATTTTTTTAATATATATAAAAAAATAAATATATATATATATATTATATTATATTTTTTTTTATATTATATATATATATATATTTTTATATATATATATATATATATATATATATATATATATATATATATATATATATATATATATATATATATATATATATATATTTTGATCAGTTATATATATATAAAATATATATATATATATATATATATATATATATATATATATATATATATATATATATATATATATATATATATATAACTGATCATCGAAGTGTTAAAGTAGACTAAACTCATAAGTATGTAATGGGTTGTTGTTCTTGAGCTTATGTATATGTGATATTTGGGATTTGTGTGCTTAGAATATATATATATATATATATATATATATATATATATATATATATATATATATATATATATATATATATATATATTTTATATATATATATATATATATATATATATATATATATATATATATATATATATATATATATAACTGATCATCAAAGTGTTAAAGTAGACTAAACTCATAAGTATGTAATGGGTTATTGTTCTTGAGCTTATGTATATGTGGTATTTGGGATTTGTGTGCTTAGAATATATTATATATATATATATATATATATATATATATATATATATATATATATATATATATATATATATATATATATATGATATACGTAGGATATATGTAATGGGTTGTTGTTCTTGAGCTTATGTATATGTGGTATTTGGGATTTGTGTGCTTAGATTATAGGTATTTTGTTATGGGTGACTTGCTAGGATTTGGGAAGTTAAGAGTTAGTCTATTATAGATTTTTTTTTTGGCTTGGGTTGTCCATGACATACATTATATATATATATATATATATATATATATATATATATATATATATATATATATACATATATATATATATATATATATATATATATATATATATATATATATATATATATATATATATATATATGTATATATAGGATATCTAGTATTATTTTCTTGTTTGAGAGTTTTATAGATGTGGATATAAGTGTGATACCATGTAAATCTGTGATATATGTATATATATATATATATATGAATAATACTATATGGTATTCTAGGATATGTATGTCTATGGTTTAGATTTGAGACTAGCTTTAGATAGTGTTGACCTAGTTTGACCAGAGTTGACTTTGACCTAGATTGACTTAGACTCGTGTTGCATTATAATTTTAATTACCATATAAATTGAACTCTTTATAATATGTGTTGCTCTAACTAGGACTCTGTGACTCTAGTTGGCCATCTTTTCATATCAGCTGTTCAGGGTATCAGGCGAGTACATTCTCTGATTATTTCATAACTTTCTTAGAATTATATTCTTGCTCTGGATTACTTTACTTGATGTTGTCACGTTGGTAACATGGATTTGTACTATATGGATTCCTTCATGAGATGTTATCCCTCTCCGGAGCATCGGATACTCATGTCTTGTGTATTTTACTTACATCATGTATCTCATACTTCTACTATCATGAATCTATCATGAATCTGCTTGTGACTTATGTACTCTCATGAATCACAGAGCCTTCACGAATCTATTCATGAATCACTCATTATGAGTCAGTAGCATAGTCATGAATCTTAACGTAACTTAAATAGATTCTTGTGCATTGATTGGGAAAAATGGAGAGTAGAACTAAACATGTGAATGATTCCAAAGTAGTGTAGTCATGAATCAACTCTTTAGTATAGCCATGAATCACCTCCAGCTGTTCACATGTTTATCTTGTACTACGATTCACTAGTCATTGATAGTTCTCTATTTATAGTAGCTATTTACTTACAGTTCTCTCTTTTATACCATATTGTTCTTTCAGTTTCTTGTATCTTACTCTCTAGCATGTTTATATTTCCTAACCTGTTATGATTTGCGTGAGATGTATTGTGCTCGCTCCTGTCCTGACTGGACCTGTTGGAAATATTGCAGGTAACCTGGAGATTCACAGCTAGCCTAGAGGACCTGTAGAGCTTGGAGTAGATTACTAGTTTATGGCTCAGTTTCCCTTTTAGAACTTGTATTGTAATATTAGAAGATCTGAGTTGTAATGAGATTATTGAGATGTTGTTATTTTAGAAGTTGTTTAAGTTATTCCTTGAGTTTAGTGTAGACTTCTGTGTCATCTTATCGTGCTTAGATTGTGATTGAGTATTATCATATTTTATACCTGTCCTACATTCGGAGTTGAGATGGTGACAGGTACATTATATAATTACGTGAGTTGTTGTTGCGATAGTGACCTAGAACAACGTTCTACCATCGACACTACAGCGTAAGCTGGACGTACCCACTTCTCGTGCCCCTACACTGGGTCCAGGCAGTGACATACAACAAGAACAATATGCACATAACATCCACATCTAAACCATCAAAGATAATATCCAATAGTCTCAATAATAAACTACAAAAAACGGTCAAAATAATCCCTTACAACTCAGATAGTCTTAAAAATAAACCTAGTAGCAGAAACGTAAACTAGAATCCAAAACTATAACCACTAACTAGTAGGAGCATAAGAAAAAAATATGCTAATTTGCATCAGTGCATAATCTGATACGTTAGTAATGCTAGTGTCGCCAACATACACACCATAGACCTCAGGATAGATGACATCATCTAAAGCTGAAAAATAGTTATCCAGTCAGGATTGGAACAAGTTCACCATAACACTACACTGTACAATATAATATATAAGCATGAAAGAATAACAATAAAGGAAGATGAACTGTAAACATGATACAATATGACAAGAAAATATCTACTATGACATAAACTCTATGAAAGTGTACTAAAAAAACGAACATCTAAGCAATATAGCAACAAGAATTAAAGACACGTGTCCAATATGTTTTAGAATACCAACGTTCAACATGTGATTCGATTAAGAATCGGACAGTCAACACGTGAGATGTATTGATTGAACAAACGATGTAAGACGATCCCCTGACCGAATAAACTCTGGGCTATACTGGGGTACCACATGTCTACTAGTTGTATTCTCCCACCCGACAAACTCACAAGTACATGTCCAACATAATAACCATTAACAATACGATAAATGGTAAACATGATAAATACAAAGTAAGATATGAAATGTACATATAATACGATTCTAACTCTCGTGTAACTTTGCTTTTAAGGATTACTAACTTTGCTTTTAAGGATTACATTGAAGAAGTACAATCAGAACTCTGACAACAAGGATTCAAAGTACGAGAATAAGATCTGGAGAAGTGCGACGATGGAGATCGGGTACTGTAGTGACTCCTTTACTCCATTAATGATCGACTAGCGAAGGACAATTGCACTACCTTCGGGTCATTGGCAGGAAGAATGACAATTGGACTCCCTTTTGCTTTCTTGTGTGCTCTCTTATTGTATATGTATGTCAGTATGTCTGTTCGTCCATTCGTGCCTGTAAGGGAAGCACATATACCTCAATTTATAGCCATCCTCATTGGGAATGACTACCCATGCCTAGGACATTGATGGGGTGAAATCTGTTACAAAAAAACATAATCTGGACTACTACAACTATCTGCTACAGCTGTTAACCACATGGTCCGCGTCAGCTTCATATGTAACATTGATTAGGCAAAAACTGCTACAAAGATTTGGAGAACGTTTCCCCAAAACTGGCTCAGAACAGTCGTCTGCTACAGTTGTTAACCATAAGGCTTGGTCAGATTGACATGTGGCATATATCATGATTGGAGGGATTCTCACATCTGATAAGGCGGTTACAACGTGTATGCCATAAGCGTGAGATTAAATCAGCTATCTTATGGGAGCACTATCACATAAAGACTTCTGGGAACACTGTTGCATGAAGGAAAGCTGGTACTTATACACGTAGCACTACACAGTTGTATACTGACAAAAGACAATTATAGTGATGCCGTAATCACTGATGCACGTCGCCTCGCATAAAGTACAGAGTGACCAGTACATTTAATACTGCTAGACTGATGGGTTCAGAATGGATACGTTTGGGTTGCTATCTGATAAAGGAGCCACATAGAAGAGCTGTATATGGCTTCGAATCTTGGACGCATGAGTCATGAAGATATTATGTGCTTCTACAAGGCCATTCCAGGTTAAGGAAGCTCAACGAAATACGAAAATGTTCTAGTAGAAGATAAAAGTTAGAGACATGTAACAAAATCTTAAAGTGAACCTGGTTGGCAGGGACTATAGTCTTAGATGAGTTATTTGTGTCTACTAGATCATAGTTGTGCAGAAGGTTCTACGCCTATCATCTAACATTGACTGGTTGGTCGAGGAGCTAGAGATGAATGAAGGTTCAAAGCATCCAAATTCGTGATCAGTGATAAGAAGGAGAACGAACTATATGGCAAAGTGATAGACATGGAGTCCAATTGAGGAGTCATGGAGCCAACATATCTCATCAAACTATATAAAAAGTTTGTTAGAAAATCCAGCCTTATTCGGAGGTGGTTGAAGTTTAGAGCATCTTTGAAGCGTCAACGGAGTTGTGACAAAGACAAAAGTAGTGGCTGGGACTGTCAAGCCCCACTCCCGAAGGAGTGAACGTCCTCGCTTGGGCGTGATGCCGCGCGAGACTAAATTGCACTTGTATAAGGCCAGGTCCTGAAACGGCCGATTGAAGCTAGGCCACAGAGTCGCACATAGTGTCCCCATTACAGCGGAAGTAAATGAACGCAAGTTGAAACAAATTCAAGCTCTTTATTCATATGCAAGATGTATTACAAGCGACGCTAGGCCGAGATTACAAATCACACAAGCTCTCTCTCTCTCGAAACATAAAAGGCGTGCCAAGCGGCCTACAATATGAAATGATACATGGCGTTGTTCTAATACATTATGTCCTGTATATTGTGCTTTAGCTCCTTTGTAACGCTCCAAGGCTCTAGAGTTAGATCTGTGCCTTGGCACGTTCGAAAGAAGACTCTGTACCAGACGAGTTTCTCCCATACCTTGTAAGCAATCTGGGTGGTTATCAGTACATTGAATGCACTGGTAGGGAGGCTAGCCTGCCCACTCGCTATCATCACCAAACACGTTCAATTTAATTTCGTGCACCAACTATCAGTTGACTGTCTTTCTAATCTGGCCTTAGGATCAATTTTATGGCATACAATGTAAAGCCTATCTCGTGTTACAGACATCCAGTGTCGCACAAGGATAACATACACAACTTACCATACGATCTTCCATGTCCAAGATAAACCAAGTTAGCCAATATTTTATACATAATGACTTGACAGATTTGCATAAGAAAATATGAGTGTCATGAGCGTATTTCTGTCTCAGGTGAACGAGGTACTCAAGTCTTGTCAAGATGTGTTATACTCAAACTTTGTTTAGATGCATTTCATTCAACTACTCAGTTGTTCAGCTTACTCAGATTACTTGTTTCAATGCAAGAACTCATACACGGATTATCGCCAACGAGCTCACTTAATCTATATGCACCGTTCGCTAGCACCACAAGCCATTTGGACTATACATTATGGTACTCGTAGTGATGTTACCTACCACGTATGATGGCTGGTACACCCTAATTGGCTATGTAATACCCCACATTACATCGCTTGGATGGCCAGACCTGCACCCAATTCGCCCGTAAGCCATGATTCCTCCTAGGCCGGCACGATGTCTCTGATCGTCCGAGGAATGCTTTGTTTCGTTCTCTCGTGCACGAGTTATTTGCGACCATTTCGTTTTCTATTTTTATTTTTAACTTATCGATCTCTATGAGCCATAACCGATTATTGACTAGGTTGGCGGCTACATCCATGCAGCACGGATAGCGAGTCTCGTTGTACGTCTCCGACATACCTGTCGCTATTCATTCTTTTCTTCTTTCCTTTCTTTCTTTCTTTATTTCTTTCATTCTTTTATTTCTTTCTTTCATTCATTCACTTATTCATTCATTCATTCGTTCATTCGTTCATTCATTTGTTCATTCTTTTGTTATTATTATACAGCTCCCGATATGGGACTGCCTTGGCGATCCAACGGTCCTGAAGCATTTCCATGTTTCTATTACTTGGCTCAAAATAACTATTTTGATAGTCTTCCTGCCTCAATTCATGAACCATTAACTGTGTTGTGCCTCAAGTTGTGGAATGATAAACTGACAAGCATTTCACACATAATTGAGCGCATAAGAAAATCTAATCGATCATAAGCTGTACCTTGGCACGAGCGTGAAGTATGGTGCGAGGATTCAAGTAAAATTTTATGTTGGTTTCCATGTTCTACACAAGCGAACAAGATGGGATTATTCCCTTAGTTAGGTGCGTTGAGTTCTCTTATTAGCATGCAAGGGCTTAACGCCTAGCGATCTAGCAATACCATCCATGTTATTATGTGTCCATGCTAAGCAAAGAGAGGTTCATCGGAGCCACCCGCCTTATCGAGCGAGACTCCGAGTGCGCCTTTGAAAGTCTAAGTCTGGATTCTTCTGAAGGGCCAAGTCCATTGCCTTTGCCTCAAGCGAATCGTTTTGCCGAGCAAGGAAGGCAGGATTTGAGTCGTTGCACCTACGCCGTTTGAATCGGCATTTAGCTTGTGCGGAGTGGGTCATTACAGGGATTGGTCTCCTATCAAAGAAAAAGCAGCGGTGTTGACATACCAACGATATGCTTGAAAGTGCATAAAATGTACAGTAACTTTTTGAAGCAATTTTGTGCTCACTAAACATACCACCAGTATATCGACGGTATACCAATAGTCAAAATTTTCATATAGTTATTCTATTTTCAGTAGTAGTCTGGGTTGTCAGATTGGATTGGACAACTAGGATTCCGAATAAGGCTAATTTATGGATTTTTTTTTAATCCTAAATTAGGTTTTATTAGCTTTATAGGACGCTAAGAGAGATCATCTTCTGTAATGCTCATTGGAGAAGATTTAAGGAGAGAGTCCAACAAAGCAATGAGAAATATATACTTTGCTTGCAGCTCGCACTTTAGGATAGAAGGAGGAGAATTAGGGGAAGGGAACATGTTCTAGGAGAACCATTTTCTCCACTCAAGGAGTCATCATTTGGTGTGGTGAGCGATCCCATTATCGTAGTCTTTTTGTTTTCTTCTTCATATATGTGAGGGATTGGCTCTTGGACAAAAGATACAATAGAAACTTTTGATCAATCTGTATCATTTGATTATAAAATTGGGATTTGTTCAGGCGACGAAGTTACTATGTATACATTTGTGTTTGATCTTACCTGGCTCTCTCATTATGATTTCTGTTAGAAATATTTGCTTTCATCACCTTTATAATCTGCAAAAAAAATAAACAAAAGTTAAAAGTTACCGGCCTTCGGGGATGTCGCACACGTAGCACTTGCCATAGAGTTAATCTGGGTCTATGTGCAGACTTTTTCGGATGCTCCTAGTGGTAGAACCTCCGCTCTACCGGTATTCCGTCATTGTACAAAACTCGGAGAGATTGACCCTAAATTAGCTCTGCCCAGAGCGGGATACAAAGAACAAAAAAAATTATGTAAGACAAGAATTTGGGAGAGATTTTTCATAGAGATTTTTTTATGTTAAAAGAGGAGACGAAAGGCTCATTCTATAGTCCTAAACTTTGTAATCGTTGCTTGAATCAAAGACGCAATAGATTTTTTTATGCTAATTAGAAAGGAAAAAGAAAAAGAGTTAAAAAATATAAAAGAAAAATATATAAAAACAAAAGTACTGTAGCAAAGCTACATTACTCGAGTTTGGCCGAACCCCCTCCCCTCCCCCCCCCCCCCCCCTCTCCCGTGCTCGCGAGCGGATATTCCCGTGAGAATCCAAAAATTCAAAACAAATTTGAATCTCCATCAAATTGATCCAAATATTTTCCTATACACTCATAATTGGATTCTCTACTAGATTCAAATTCGAATCAAAAAATGAATCAAATTCCAGTTAATTTCGTATTTAAATCCTATATACTCCATAAAACCAAAAATTGGATTTCTTCAAAATACTTCCTGGATTCTCCACGAAAATTCAATTCCCTGTACGAGAGCCTCGCTGACGTCCATACGCAGCTACCCCACCATCTGCACTTGGCCGTTGACCGCCGCATCGCCGGAGAACAATGACAAACCAGCCGCGAGACAGAACACCCTGTTTTAAAAATGCAGCGAGGTACCCATCTTCTCGATCTAATTTCTTCATGCTCGCTCCTTCGTTTTCACTTCTACGAATTTTGATAGGAAGCACACATGACCCTCTTCGAGATCCTTCAGACGGATTTCAAAATGACCACTAACTTGCTCGAAAAATCGAGATGAAGTTAGAGAAAAACCTGTTTTCTGTAGTATTAAAAACTGTTTTAAACTACCAACTTGGAAGCCATTTTTCGGACCGATTACTAAGTATTTTGACAAACTAATTAAATACAGTCAAAAACAATATATATGAGATTGTAATGTACCTTCTGGAATTACTTTTCATCTAGTAAGTAAAAATTTACACTTGGTTAAAGTTCTACAAAAAAATTATCAATTCTGCTTTCAAAATTTAGAAATCTGTCCAATACGGCGTGCGCTCCGACAAACCGGACGATGTGGTCACGCACTATACACATCAAAAGGTGCGTATGGATGTTGCCGACATGTGGGAACTGACGGAACACGATTTGGTTGCGCGTGCGCGACGAAATCAGTACGTATCCGTCGAGATACCCCCTATCGACGTTTTGTAAACTTGGCCGTAACTTCGTGCACGTCCGTCGGATCGACACGAAACTTGCGCCATCAGGACCGCATCAATTTTCTGGTCATATATGCCAAGTTTGGTCCGATTCTGAGAAAGTTGATAGGAACGCCAATTTGGCGGGCCCACGACCCGATCCAACGGGCAAAATTGTGGACGGCTCATCGGAATCCAAAATTGGACATACCATTGGGTTCGTATCCTCAAACCGAATCCGTAAACATATAGTTTGACGACTTTAGAGACCATAAACTTTGGCACGTATTTCGGTACAAAATGGGTCCAACGGCGGATATCGTTTTGACCCAAAATTACGATTTTGCCCCTGTTCCAGAATTAGACTTTTGGACAGGCATTTTATAGATATATCTTTTACACCGAAAATGTTCTTGATGTTTGTTTCAGCATCCGAAGTCGTTCGTGGATTTTGGGATTTATTGCTGATGTGATTTATTGCTGACGTGATTTATTGCTTGGAGTTGCTATTTTCGTACTGCCAGGCAAGATACCTTGCTACCTTACTCTGTGATTTACATATTTTTATTTTTAGTTGATATTTTTAGCATTTCTTTTTTGTTGTTATTATAAAACTGTGTGTCCAAGTCACACTTGGGTGCAAGCGACTCTATCGGTTGTTTTCTTTCTTTTATTTATTTCTCTTGCATTGACTTAGTTTAGTGACCACCCATTGTTGATGAGGTATTGGTATATCTCATACGGCCTAAAAATTTTCTATACCACGTAATGTGAGTCACATGTAGGACATGTACCCGCGTAGTCGGCTGACCACCGATACATATGGAGCGTGTGACGGATAGGAGTAACTGCCAATAAAATTGCATGTTAAAAGACTTGGCAGTTACTAGAGGTTCATATCAGTCATGGGAATGATGATACTAGGCATTGGGTGGGGAGAATAATACATGACGTATGTGCTTCTTTTCACTTCCCTGATTACCTGTGCGCTCCTCCGAATACGCAGGCTCCAGGTGCCCTCTGACGTTTCCCAGAGCGTTATAGACCTACCCCCTTGTACATGATGCCCTCTGACGATCTTCGGACGTTACAGACGTAGGCCCCTGGTGCCCTATATGGGGACTATGCCGATCCCATCTACAGCCAGGACTCATTCGTCGAAGGATTATTTCTCAACTACATATTCATAGTAGAATGGTCAGGAACCCTATTGCATGCATCCCCTTTCTTTTATATTATATATCACAGTTTATATGGCATGGTATTTTTTTTGTATTTTTTTACGTCCCGCTGAGGACCTGGTTATCTCTCCAGGATTAGACGAGTTTCTGCAGGAGTACGGAGCGGCACTGGATCCATCCTATATTGATGATGAGGCATCTCCTGCTGATTTCTAGACTATTCATTATAGGATGATGATAAAATTGCATGTTAAAAGACTTGGCGGTTACTAGAGGTTCATATCAGTCATGGGGATGATGATACTAGGCATTGGGTGGGGAGAATAATATATAACGTATGGGCTTCTTTGTACTTCCCTGATTACCTGTGCGCTCCTCCGGAGACGCAGGCTCCAGGTGCCCTCTGACGTTTCCCAGAGCGTTATGGACCTACCCCCTTGCACATGATGCCCTCTGACGATCTTCGGACGTTACAGACGTAGGCCCCTCGTGCCCTATATAGGGACTATGCCGATCCCATCTACAGCCAGGGCTCATTCGTCGAAGGATTATTTCTCAACTACATATTCATAGTAGAATGGTCAGGAACCCTATTGCATGCATCCCCTTTCTTTTATATTATATATCACAGTTTATATGGCATGGTATTTTCTTGTATCTTTTTACGTCCCGCTGAGGACCTGGTTATCTCTCCAGGGTTAGACGAGTTTCTGCAGGAGTACGGAGCGGCACTGGATCCATCCTATATTGATGACGAGGCATCTCCTGCTGATTTCTAGACTATTCATTATTGAGACATTTAGTGGATATGTTTACATCTATTTTCTTTCTATTTTGCAAAGGTTGGACTCCGATCTTGAGAGACTATTTTTATAGCTATTTGGAGTGGGTATGTCCACCCGGCTATCTTTTGATACCTTTATTCATTTTGGACTCTTATATCTTCTGTGTTGAGCTGTAATAAGATTAGAATATTATATTCTTCTGGTCTGTGATTATTTTATATACAGCTTATGTACGTATACGAGGATTCCATATATTGGTGTATTCTTCATATATGTGCAGCTGGCATGTTCACGTACTCGGTCCTATGTATATTGGGACTGGGGCGTTACGGAGATTAACCCTAAATTAGCTCTGTCCAGAGCGAGGATACGAAGAACGAAAAGAATTTATGTAAGACAAGAATTTGGGAGAGATTTTTCATAGAGATTTTTTTATGTTAAGAGAGAAGACGAAAGGCTCATTCTATAGTCATAAACTTTGTAATCGTTGCTTGAATCAAAGACGCAATAGATGCTAAATAAAGGCATATAAAAAATATGGTTCAATGTATTTGGACAAAATTAATGGTGTCCAACATTCAAAAATTTAGGAAATAAACTGGTCAAAGGCCAATGAATAGCAAAAGTGTTTTAGGTTTTAACCCGAACCCGAAGAAGGAATCAGATCGGCATTCGGCGCCTCCAGATGTAGGCGCGTACCCGCACCCGTTAAGTGCGCCGAACCGAACCGGGTCGAGCGGCAGCGGTAGCACGCACATGTGGCCTATAGAGCTACCTATATAAGTCTTTAATGGAGCAAACAAGAGTGAAGCATTATATGCTCTATCAAAGTCTATGACACAGCCAATGTGGGACTAAATATTTGTGAGGAGCTTGGTTTTTTGAAGGAAACAAGAGCAACAACACCAGCAATCTCCAAAAAAAATCAAGTTTCGAATAAGGAAGGAATATGAGTAGAAAAGATCCGGGCAGTTATATACTATGCTTAGATGAGATAGACTACAGCCTCGAATCTCACTTAGTGACCATTTTCTTTGTCTAAAGAAGAGCTGATGGAACTACGCCTTGAATCATTCTTCTTGAACCAGATTCAGAAAATAACACACATAGTATGCTAGAGGTACTTGGGTCTATCGGGTGGCACGTTTGATTGGCCATGCAGACTTTTTCATATTCATGAGAGTTGTATAGGATCGCCCTGTCCTATAGTCGCGGTCTTCACGACCTTTCATATAGGTAAGTCCTCAAAGGATTGGTGATTGGAGTCAACACTGCATAATCATGCTTGGACCTATTAAGAGTTTTAGAAAACTCATACTAACCAAATTACACCGAAACACTGTCACCATAGTGATGGGGTATCCATGTACAACATCGTACATCCTCGTGGGCATTAGCTTAAGAGAATTTAATCTTAGGGTCAGTGCACTATAATAGTCACCTAAGTCCAGCTTATTCCTATCAATTGAACCGGCTTCTTGGGATCTCCAGTCAGACTCAGTTGAGTTGATACTATTGCTGACTTACTTATGGGCTTAACCCTATCCCCCTTGTTGATACTAGGATTAATGTCCTAGACAAACGCTTCGTCAAGATTAAACAAACTTTTCGTCAAGAGATCTGTAAAGTTCTTTTATGACTTTTATAGGTAAGAACCATTTTTTTTTGATGTCTTAAAATGCAGCTGCAGGTACCTGTTCATCTTAGAATTCACAAGATCATGCTTTAGCAGTTCTTTAGCATAATTTATAAAAATGATAGGTACATAATATAGATTGTGTATATGCATAATAAGATGCTTGATCTATTCAGTTTTAATAATTCATGAAGTCATAGCAAGAGTATAATTTGGGCCTGGATCTATTTGATATATACATAGTAAGATATATGAACCATTCAGCTTCAGCATAAGCTATGTTTAAATATATCATTTCAAATTCTTTGATACTCCTAGCTATGATAGTTTGTCACATGGACCTATCAACTTATTAATATCAAAGTTGTCCCACAGATGAAATCTTACACTGGATCTTAGTAATCTTTAATATTTTTATATCCGAAGAAAATGCCATATAATGACTCAAAAACAATTAAGAATTCTATGAAACTGGTAGTAGTCTATTTCTTTAGGAATTTTTGGTTTGACTAAGCCATATGTTACTCCTAAATCATATTCTGTGTCATCAGAATCAAAATATATGATTCCACTAATTGCTAATATAAGCCCTAGGATTGTGAGCCAAAACACATCTGACTCTATCTCCTCTTAAAGTAAGACACAGTAACTTACAGTCTTGGCTCTAAAGATTTATCTTTACTAGCCATGTTTGCAAAAAATGACGGTCAAAAGTACTAGAATAATAGTTTAAGTGATTTTGCTAATCAACCTTAAAAAATCTTTAGTTTATCAAGTGATGATTAATTTTGGGTTAGCTGTAGGGGCCGATTCCCAGCTAACGGAGATCCACATGGGGACGATTAAGTATCGTGTCGCTTAGGGCTATTTACGCCCGGTTGACAGAAGGACCCTTTCGGCTTGTACCCAAAATAATCTCACCTTTTAAAACTTTATTTTTAAAGGAATTTATAATTTCACTAGCTATTTTCTTTTGATTAAATTGTTTTAACGTGTCAAAGGAAATTATAATGTTACAGTTTATATGCAAACCAATGCTTGCCTAACATAATTTAAATACTGTGACAGAACAATATTGTTATTTCTTTCTGACTAGAAATTCTAACATTTTAAAAATATGGTCAGCTAAGGTTCATGCAAACCGACCTAGAAAAAGTATCGTATAACATCACTTTAATACAATAATGTATAATACCATAATCTTTCCAAATGATCAGGACTTATTAATTACAATACAAAATATATGTCAATTTTATACATTATTTAGAGATATTTTCATTATTCTCGCTAAACATCCACTAATATCAGAAAGATGGAGCAAAGAACTTTGTTTTATGTACCTTTACCCTCAGCATGTTTGAGCCTTTCCTAACAAATCACCATCTCTAATGCTTCTGGCTTAGAGAGATAACATTACAAATATCATGTTAGGAATAGGAGAATACAAAAATACATTTATATTATCGTCACTGTTAACATGTCTCTCATTTTCTAATCATTTGAAATATTTCTATTGATTCTGTCTTTAAAAAAAGTAGAGGTAAGATTACATATTAGCAAAAAATGTAACTGAAATGATGCACAATGTTTGTTCATTCTTGGACAATAATGTAATTTTGCACATCAATACAATTTTGCTATGAATTATAATAGTAAAATAATTAAATAATATTTTCTTAGATCTAAAGCTCTCATTATCAGCCTTGACTATGGATTAAGTACCATATCTGCCACTTGTTTAATTCCTACATGCCAAAATTTACCATCACGTTCGAAACTGCAAATACTTCAATCATACAACATTAAGACATATATATATATATATATATATATATATATATATATATATATATATATATATATATATATATATATATATATATATATATATATATGTATATATTAAAAGTCAAGGAAATTTTGGCATGTAGGAATATTTTTGACAAAGAATATTAAAAGTCAAAGAAATATTTTTGACATAATACATATCTCCATGTAGATCTCTCAGAAAATATTTTATCCATTCGAGAACTATTAAAAATAACAATATTTGGACATATGAATTTAGATTTTACCAAAACTTTTGTTATACCAAATACCTTTGCAAATGTATATTTATTTATAAAGATGCAAATTTAATTTGTTGTAACTACAAACAACAAATTGATTTTAAAGTAGACATGTAATACCAAAACAAATCAAGTCAACATAGTCTTAGAACCAAGTACTAGTATGAGGATGTAATAATTTTGATAAGAAGACATGTGACTCTTTTGTGCACAAAACAATTCTTTAAAATATGACAAAACGAGAACAACAGGGACGTAAACATCAAGAATAGTAGAAGTTAAAAATATTGAATTTATATAGATCGTATATATTCGGCTAATCTTGTGGGAAAAAACATGTGATAAGATTTGACAAAGAATATATTTTTATCACTACAAAAAAATAGGCTTTTAGCGACGACGGGATCCGTCGCTAAAAGTCATTTTTTCCGTTGCTAAAGCCAAATAGCGACATATCAGCGACGGAAATAGTTTGTCGGGAAATCACCTGTCGCTAATTTAAATCAGTCGCTAGTTTGTCGAAAATAGCGACTGATTAGTGACGCATTTAGCGACAAGCTATTTATTAGAAAATGTGACATAATAGCGACGAAAACTCTGTCGCTATAGTTACCGACGAACTACCGACGTCACAGCGGCGTAAATCAGTATGAGAGTAGCGACGGGCTAGCGACGGAAAGTTACGTCGCTAAGATGTTTCCGATAGGCTTTTGGTGTCGGACAGGAACATAGCGACGAAATAGTAAGTAAAATTTACGTCGTTATTCAGTCGCTATACTGGAAGATAATATTTTCCAGAACCTTAGCGACGGAAACTACAGTCGCTATTCCGTCGGTAGCCTGCAAAGTAAATTTTCCAAGCATGTAGCGACGGAAAAATCATCGCTGTTCCGTCGTTAGCCTACAATGTTCCAGGTTTTTTGTCGCTGTTCCGTCGCCATTCCGTCGCTAAATACAATATTGCATGTCGGTATTTGTGTTTCCTGCACTCCACATCGCTGTCGACAGTTACACACACTATATAAGTCATATAAATGGTTTCCAAATACAATATCAGTATTCGTGTTTCCAACAGTCCTTATCCCTGTCGACAGTTTTACAGTAGGCACATGTATCAGTATTTGTGCTTCCTGTAAATTCTCAGTTTCATGCACACGTATCCCAAATATTTTAATATAACACATACACACATATCCAAAATTAGCTTTATACACACATACGAATAATGTTTTAATATAAGAAATATTAATACACATCCAAAATGTAATACAAGAAAGTACTGGTACAGTAAATCTAGGTTGTCGAGCGTGATGGAAACCTCTCGACGGGCATGATGAAGACCTCTCGGCGGACTTAATGAAGATCCAAGCTGTAAACGTGAACATCGACCTCTCGGCACCATAGAAAAATCTGAAAGAAATAATAAGTGATGATGTGTTAAAAATAAAAACTACTATCATGTCATTATACTAATGAAACTCGTATATTAAATTAAAACGTACGTACTAGTATGATTTATCTTTCCAAGAGTCTTCTGAATCGTCGCTTGATTCCGAAGTGTCTTCTTCTGCTTCTTCATTTTCACTATCACTATGATTTTTATCTTTATCTTCCAATACTTCTTCCTCAATATCTTCCAATTCTTCATCAACGTTAACCTCCATAACGTCATCTACTGCAACCTCCATATCTTCTAAATTCTCTTCCTCAACACCAGCCAAACTTATATATGTTGGTTGAGGCTTGACCACCTCTTCCTCTTGGTAGGCTACATCCCCAACATTATATGTATTTCTTGCTTTGGTTTTGCATACATCCCACCAATCCAGGGTACTGCACCGTCGGCTAGGATAACTCGTATAGTACACTTGAACAATTTGACTAGCCAACACAAATGGTTCAAAACCTCCATATCTTTTTCCATGTTTTATATCAACAAAGCCAAATTGTTTGTCAATCTTCCATCCTTGCTTGAGTGTTGTGTCGAACCAATGACATTTAAAAAGCACAATCTTCGTATCAACAGAATATTTAATCTCTACGATATCTCTTAGAACACCGCAGTAGTCGAATTTGGGATCGGCATCGTAGACTGAGGCTCTCACACAAACTCCCAAATTTTTGGTATAATTAGCCTTCCCATCGACAAATGAATGATTGATAGGCTTATCAGTAGTTCTAAAGTTAAAGCCATTGATTGTATATCCGCTCCAACACTTCGACTTCTTGCTCGGTCCAATAGCAATTGCTCTTAGCCCTTTGTTCTGCAACTGTGTACCAGGACGGAAGACTTAGTGTAGGTAGTATCAGAAAAGTCATTAGACAAAGTGTGGGTAATAACATATCGAATTTAGAATGGCTAATGATTATAATCCTTACATAATTTCGGAACCACGACGGAAACTTCATATCGACCTCTCTAGCAAGATCATCATCATCAATATCAGGTCTTTCCATTCTAATCTCAGCTCTAAAAGTACTGTAATAATAGGAAGAAACGTTAGCACACTTCTAAATATCGAATTTAGAATGACTAAATGGTGTCGTTTACTTTTCAATATCTTCCATCTCTTGGATACCGCTATTGAGGCATATATACCGATGTGCGGCTTCAAACTCATCGTCATCCAACCACCGTAATTTAGTCGCACTTGTTGGCTTGTCCCCCACATTGAAGATTGTACGGATTCCTTCGTTCGGTGCATTGATATCACCTTTATCATTCCTTGGCGCTCTATTCCAATTTGTTCGGACATGAGAATCGAAGTAGATCGAGCAGAAGTTAGAAACCTCCTCAATGATATAGGCTTCACATATTGAAGCTTCTACATGAGCCTTATTGCCCACTTTCTTCTTCAGGTGACCTAGATATCTATAAGAAATATATTGAATATTAGAATTATTTAAATAAAAAATTACAAATTAGAAGATTATTTTATACCTCTCAAATGGGTACATCCATCGATAATGGACGGGAGCACCGACACGTGCTTCGTATGCAAGATGAATCGACAAATATTCCATACTATCAAAGAAGCCGGGAGGGAACACCCTTTCTAACTTACACAACGTCACTACAAATTTCTCCTCAAGTTTTAGCATATGTTGCACCGTCAACTTACTTGAACACAAATCTCTAAAGAAGATAGATAACTCGGCCAGCGGAGTCCACACATGAGAAGGTACCATCTCTCTAAAAGCGATAGGAAGTAATCGCTCCATGAAAACGTGACAATCGTGACTCTTCATCCCTATCAACCTGCGTTCGTTGAGATCGACACATCTCACCAGATTCGATACGTAACCGTCAGGAAATCTCAACTTTGAAATTTATTTACATATTATCAGTTTATCATCTCTACTCAATGTAAATGGTGCTGGAGGCTTCACCCAGTTACCATTGGACCTTTGCGACAGATACAACTCTGGACGCTTGCAAATAATTTCTAAGTCCTTCCTTATTTTAATATTGTCTTTCGTTTTTCCCTTAATATCCATCACAGTATTGAATATGTTGTCAAATATTTTTTTTTCAATATGCATGACATCAAGATTGTTTCTTATGAGATTGTCCGGCCAATAAGGCAAATCCCAAAAGATACTCCGTTTCATCCAGTTGTGATATTGTCCGAAGCCTTCAATGTGATGGCCCGATCCCAGATTTTCTATAACAATTGGTAAATCTCGAACCTTTTCCCAAACTACATCTCCCGTTAATCTCAACAGGGGAAGAGATACTTCCCGTTTACCAGCCCTGAAGTCATCTCTGTTCCTTCTCCACGAATGTGACGAAGGAAGAAACTGGCGGTGGCAATAAAAAAAATATGCCTTTTCTCCCTTCTGAAGGCGGAATGCCTTACTCTTCCCCATGCAGATCGGACATGACATAATACCATGAGTACTCCACCCCGATAACATCTCGTAAGCTGGAAATCGTTGATGGTCCACATGAGCATGGCCCTCATCTGAAAGTTCTGCTCCATCGATATATCAAACGTCTGGACGAAAAACTGTCATAATTGTTTCAACTCGTCCACCAATGGTTGCAAGTAGATATCGATGTTCTTCTTTGGATTTCTTGGACCGGGTATGATAAGTGTGAGGAACATGTAAGGAGTTTTCAGGCACATCCACGGTGGTATATTTTACGGGGTCAAAATCACCGACCAACAAGAGTATTGCGTCCCCGACTGTCTGAATAGAGTGAATCCATCAGAACATAAAGCCAATCGAACATTCCTAGGCTCCGCAGCAAAATCAGGATGACACCGATCAAAATGCTTTCATGCTTCTCCATCGGCAGGATAAGATAATTCTCCTTCATCCATCTTCTGTTCTTTGTTATGCCATGTCATGTGTTGTGCAGTATTTACAGACATATACATCCTCTGCAGCCTCTTTGTGATTGGCAAGAACTGTATGTACTTGTACGGGCGCATCCGCGTCCGGGCAATTAATTTTCCTTTGCCCCGAATTGGCTTGTACCGGTCTTCGTCAAAGAAAATGCATTTGTCTTTATCACTGTTCTCCTTGTAATATAGCATGCAACCATTTTGACAGCAGTCTATCTTCTAGTAGCCCAATCCGAGTTTTCGTATCATCATCTTCGACTTGTAGAAGCTTTTAGGAAAATTATTTGATCCTTTTGGCAATAACTCTCTTACAAGCTGAATTATCCGGTCATAGCATTCTTGCGGTAAGTTAAAATCAGATTTAAGGTTCAACAGCTGCATCACCACCGACAATACCGAATGAGAATCACAACCCAGATATAACAGAGTATCAGCATGCTTGAACATATCGTAGAACTCCTTTGCATCAGGATTTGGATCCTTACGTGCCACAGCAAAATCTAATACCATCTCACGTGCCAATTTTGTTGGTTGTCGATATTCAAAATGATCTCCGAGAGTAGAATCTCTCACCTCGGTATTAAAGAAGGACTGAGATTACGAAGCTGAAGATTCTCCTTGATTAATCTACACATTGTAGTTCGGCATAAAACCCTTCTTATAAAGGTGCTCTCTCACGAGTGACACATCTCTAAATGGTATATTCTTACATTTGACACAAGGGCACTTTACGTGCCTTTCGTCCATGAAATCGGCATGGCTACTTGCATATATGAGAAATTGCTCGACGTCCGCCTTAAAATCGTCCGTCAAGCCAATCATACTCTCATGTTGCCGATTGTACATCCACGAACGGTCAAGTAAGTAGCGACTCATGGTTCTAATCCACGTGAATGATTCTGCACTAAGAATTAAGATGCTATATATCACTTGGTATAATAAAACAAACCTAGTATAACTTGGTATGACGTACCCCTCACGTACATTCACTCATAAAACAAACCTAGTATAATTAGGTATCACGTTGATACTCAAGTATCAAAGTGATACTCAAGTATATATCGCATTGATCAATCAATTACCTTAGTAATCTAAAACTACTACACCTATTTATTTTGTGTCCGTGTCCCGTCAAATTTCTAAAACTATTATAACGATAAATTTCTATTTATCTACTATACCCACTACTATAACGATAAATTTCAAACACGAAATTAAAATTGAAACCCTAGAACATGTTGAGAAAACACAAATAAAGCATAAATAAAAATAAATACAAATTAGGGATTAGGGTTTCGGACCTTGAAGAGGTTGGTCACGGAGAGGACGTCGGAGGGGGGGCGCCGGAGGAGGGGACACCGGAGGGGGTGGTCACCGGAGGGGGGGACACCGGAGGGGGGCACGACGGAGGAGGAGAAGAGGGAAGGTGTACGGGGTTTCGAAGGAGGAGAAGAGGGGGGACGGAGTGGGGGAGAACGCCGGAGGGAGGTGGTCGCCGGAGGTGGGGGCTCGACAGAGGAGGAGAAGAGGGGGTGGTTAGGGGGTTCGATCGGAGGAGGAGAAGTGGGAGGGGGCCGGAGTGGGGGGGCGCCGGAGGGGGGTCGCCGGAGGGGGCCGCAGTCGGGGGGTGATCGTCGGTCGGGGGGGATAAGAGGGGAGGAGAGAGAAGGATTTTGAGAGTGAGAGATATTAGCCCAATGATTATATCATGTTTTTTAATATGGCTAATCAATTAAGTTTACCATATTGATATCACTAATATTCATGTAATCACTATCATGTTGCTACTTAAACTTAGCATTATCCTAATATCAATATTGCTATGTTTGTATCATATTGTTTTGTTCGTCTAACATGTTCTTATAGACAAGCAGTAAGCATGATCAAGCTTTGTCAAACCAGGACACATGCAATAGAGAATTATTGATGGGCCAAAGATGGCGTTACACAAGAAGATTTCTCTGAACTGCCTAACGACCTATCCGAGGCCTCGCATCGGAAGTTCCGCTGCCCGGTCAGTGGACATGGGTCGAGGGGGCAGCGCCCCCCGTCAGGGGTTCGGGGGCGAAGCCCCCGAAAGGTATTCAGATTTTCAGATCTGATTATCTTTGGACGACCGCCGTCAAAGAAAAAGACGTCTTCAAGTCTGCTCAAATATTTGAAGAAAGGCATCATCAAAGGGCTCTTGGTTTTCCTATTTTATCAATGTAATTTTTCATATTTATTGAGTTTAGAAATACGATGTACACTACATCGTACTGGCAAATAGGCTACCCAAGAAACGTTTTCAAAATACCCTTTCATTTTGAAAACAAGCCCACTTACAAAAGTCCAAACTACTTTCTAACTGTTTGACTTTTCAAAAAGCCCAAAAACTAATTTGCAAAAACCCTAACAGAACCCTAACAGAATTCGGCCCGAATTCGGCCAGAGTTCGGCCAGAGTTCGGTTAGTGAACGTTGCTTTTTGAACTTGGTCTCCCTGCAGTTACGGATCCCAACGAGATTTTCTCATAGAGTTCTGTCCGAATTCTGCCCGAATTCTGTCAGAATTCTGCCTTTGGAAAAACTATAAATAGAGAAGGATTTCAATCATTTCAATTCACTCATACACCAATTCACTTTCATATCTCTACTCTATAATCCTACTACTTCTTCCAAAGTATTCTGAGATATTCATTTTCAAATCCCAAGCCAGTTACAATCCTCTATTCATTTTGCCAGTACGGTACGGCCTAGAAGTTTCAGAGCGATTGTAATCAGAGGCTTGATTGAAGAAAGACTCTTCACAATTGAAGTTGGTCGAGTACTTCGGATCAAAGCTCGCGTTGTAGAAGTTGCAAGAACTTCGGATGAAAACTTGTGGTGATTTTCCATAGTGGATTCAACTGGAAGCTAGAGTTCTTCCGACTGGACTAGTCCTCACAAGAGGGAAACCAGTATACATCCTTGTGTTTGCGTTTGCTCTCTACTCTCTACTTTTTATTTACATATATATTATTTGTGATCTTGTTACTAATATTTTTAAATAGTTAATTTCCGCTGCCTACTCTATTCACCCCCCCTCTAGAGTATTACGCTTTACAACTCGTTCCTACAATCGGTCATACAAGAGAGAGATTGGGAAATTTTCAAAATTTAAGTAACTTTCGAATTTTTACAGCAAATTAGCGACGGGAATTTTTTGTCGCTACATGAAAATGTCGACATTTACAGCAACTTAGCGACGTATATATCTGTCGCTAATCAGTCGGTTGACATATTCCGTCGCTAAATGGTCGCTGATCCGTCGCTAAACTTATAAAAAATTTAAGTGAAAAAATTCGTCGCCGGTAAGTTGCTTCTCGGTCGCTAATTGGCGACTGATTACGCCATCGCTAAATTTCAGTCGCTATTTTCTTGTATTTTGGTAGTGTATTATATATTTTTACTCATCATATCTATATGTGGCCCCTAATAGGAGTAAAACAACTGGTACTATAAAAATAATTGCTTTGCGACAACTAATTAGAATCATCTATAAAATATTACTACCACGAGAAAAATAGAACTACATGCCCTAGATCATGAAATTCACTTACAAGTGGTTAATCCAGCACTAGTTGTCGTTAACACCTAGGCAGATTTATGAACTGGACTTGGACATAAAATAATTATGAACATGTGTCTGACCAAATGATATATGGAAATAATTCAAGTTTGTCAGTAATAACAAGTCTCTATTGGTCTTTCTATTTAGAGGATAGCAAGACCTCCAGCTACTACAGGAGAGTACATAACTTATTAAAATTAGAGAAACAAGCAATATTTTCTTTCCCTTTTATTTCTTATATCATAATTCACCTTGTTAGCATAAAGCTAGTAAAATAAAGACATGATGTATATCATAGTTAGAGTCTTCTAAACATAGTCATTATAAAAATTGTAATTTGTAAAAGTAATTTGTAAAAGTATTTTGTATAATTCATACATGTACCAAGAGTGAAACCTTTCAGAAAAAATATTATACGATAATATTGATTACAACTACTCCATGATAAATAAATCATTCTTCAAATCGAAGAATATTTTTAATTGAATTATAGCAAAACAATTATTTCACAATAAATAAATCATTCTTCAAAACCACAAACAGTCACGTCTAAGAAGCAATAGGAAAAAAGCTCAAGAAATGCAATAATTTATATACCAATCATGCTTCTCTGGTCAAAAAAATTCAAACCAGACATAATTTGAGAGCCCTACGGATCTCGGTTGGTGAAGCTAACACCATATTATTGTTAGTCCCGGGGCTTGATCAAAGATGGTAAAACAGATGCAACAAAGATCTACGATGATACAAATACCAAATAACCCGATTACAATATAGAGCAGGGAAATAGAGAAGAGAAGATCTCTCGTTCTTCCTTGCAAACGTGTTACAATTGGGACAGAACGAGTTACAATAATCTAGAGAGAGATGAGAAGAAGAACAATGCTGGGGTGTCAAAACACCTTTGCTCAAAGCAAGATTTGCCCCACACGATCTGCTTCCAGGAACCAGCAAGTTTGAAGAACTTGTGGATCGCTCGAAGTCACCTCTATTCTGACTCCTCGGATGGACTTGCAATGGCGACAGCAGCTCTCTCTCTCTCTCTTTCTCCTTTTCTGACTTGTATTTTTTTGTGGTTTCCACAAAGGAGGCCAGAAGAGAGTATTTATAGAGAGAGGGTGGAAACCCTAGCCGTCTCTTCAGTTATGGAAAGATTGAATCGAATCCCAAAAGGATAGCAACGAGATTAATTTAAATCCCATAAAGATAGCAACGAAATTAATTCAAATCCCACAAAGATAGGATCTAAATTAATCACATTAAATTAGTCTTTCCATAACTGACTTGTAGTCTGCACAGTCAGCGAAACCCTCCATGCGGCAGTAACAGTCCTGGCCGCATGAGCCGCATGGACCACGTGAGCCGCATGGACCGCATGAACCGCATGAGCCGCATGGACCACATGAGCCGCATGGACCGCATGAACCGCATGGACCACATGAGCCGCATGGACCGCATGAGCCGCATGGACCGTATGGACCGCATGAGCCGCATGGACCGCATGAGCCGCATGGACCGCATGAGCCGCATGGACCGCATGGACCGCATGAGCCGTATGAGCCGCATGGGCTGCATGGCCGTATGCCGCATAGTCGCGTGGCCGCATAAGGCCGCATATGAGCCGCATGCCGCATAAGACCGCATGACTGCTGACGTGCTAAGTGCAAAGTGCGCCAACAATATGCCACATTACGCCTCACGAGCCCATGAGCCCGAGTCCGAGTCCGAGTCCGAGTCGCTAAGTCCCTTTGGGGCTTAGCTCCAAATGAAATTAATCCAAGAGAATGACAAAAGCATTAATGCTTAATCCTTGGAGCCTTTATTCTTACCTCCTAGTAAAATCGCCCACATGGTTCCCTCCTTAGGGTCACCACCCCATGTGCATCTCTCAACAACACACCCAAGTATATATGTTGAGATAACTCATGGTGCATTTCTGATGTGGGACTAAAAATTTTTACAAGGCATGTTGAGAGCAACCTCTCTCCATGTAAAGAAAGCACCAATAATCCCCCACATATCACAACATATATATGTGTCCAGGGTTGAGCGTTCCCCACAGTAACTGTCCATTTTGCATTAGGATAGATGTCGCTGACGACTTGAATCTTCCCGCATGGGTTAAATAACAATGTGATACAAGAATGGACTACGCCTTGAATTCTGTACCACAATTATAATTCTTCCCACTCACAAAGTGTAGTTACGTGTGCTTCTGGCTGCACATTAAAGGCCCCGTGCCAGCCTGGTTTCAATGTATAATTTTGGGCATCTACAAGTTTACCCTCAAGAGATGGCCTGATATCTCTTTCCATACACTATAGGTGAGTTCTTTATTAAAGAGATATGGCATGAAGCTTGCGCTTCCTTGCGGTGCTACGCTGCTATGACATGGCCGGAAGCCTAGGCATTACCCCTACCTAGGAACCTCATCGTAGTGTCATACTACTGTAGCATGAGGTCTCAGCCTCTTTGTAGTGCCAATCTACTCAGCATGAAGCCTAAGGCTTCCTTGTGGTGTTACGCCGCAACGACATGGCTTGCAATGCTGAGGCTTTATCCCTACCTGGGTACCTCATCGTGGTGTCGTGCCACTATAACATGGGGCCATCCTCCCCTTTGTAGTGCTGTCTACAACTCTTTAATTACGTCATACAGCATTAGGCTACCTGCCTATTTGCGGTGCTACGCCGCTATGACTTGGCTTGCAAGGCCGAGGCATTACCCCTACCTGGGAACCTCATGGTGGAGTCACCCCACTGTAGCATAGAGTTTCACTCCTTATAGTGCTGCTCTACCGTGCTTCCTGTAAAGCACACCAGGCATTCACTCTGCCTGAGAACTCATTAAGGCGTTTAAGCCACCCTTCCACAGGATCTGTTTTTTTCCGCAGAAAATACATAGTAGACAACAGTGGTTATGGGTCCGTATCCCTTCCATGTTCCAGAGAACAAGTATCCACTGTTACCTGATAGTTTCCCAGTCAGTGATCCTCCTTTGAACCAAAAGTTAGATGCCTAGTAGATTTCTCTTTGAACTAATAGCATAAAACTTTATGGTAGGATTACAAAGACACACTATCAGAATGCCTTCAAGCCCATTTTACAAGCTGTGTTATCGACCAACTGGCACTTGAGGCCCTTTGTGAACGGATCTGCCAGGTTCTCCTGACTCCGAACATCAACCACTGCAATTATACCTCTTTTGATAAGATCGTGTACTGCCCTGTGCTTCAACCGCACAATCCTCTTCTTCCCGTTGAAGAGGTCATTTGATGCCACCGCCGCAGTCGCCTGGTTGTCACAGTATATCAGTATTGCCGGTATCTGAGTCCCAACCACTGGAAGATCATACATGAGCTTCCGAAGCCATTCTGCTTCATCTGCTGCAGTTTCAAATACATAGAATTCAGATTCCATGGAGGAACGAGAGAGTATTGTCTGCTTCTTCGACTTCCACGATATAGCAGCTCCACCCAAGGAAAAGATATATCCACCTATGGATCTCTCGCTTTCCACCTCTGAACACCAGCTAGCATCACTGAAGCCTTCCACTACTGTCGGATACCCGTTGTAGTGCAGTGCATATGTCTGAGTCTTCTTGAGATATCTCATCACCCGCTTCACAGCTTTCCAGTGCTCAACCCCTGGGTTGCTTGTGAACTGACTCAGCATTCCCACGGCGAAAGCTATGTCAGGCCTTGTGACAGTAGTTGCGTACATCAAACTTCTGATAACGCTAGAATACTCCAGCTGCCTGACGCTTTCCCTTGAGTTTAGCTTCAGCTTCTGATCACACCTGTATGGCGTATCGATCCCTGGAAGATCCTTATACCCATAGCGTGTGAGCATCTTCTCAATATAGTGAGAATGTGACAGTACTACTCCAGTGTCTGTCCGGATGATCTTTATGCCCAAGATGACATCTGCATCCCCCAAGTCCTTCATACTGAACTTGGTTGAGAGGAACTTCTTTGTCTCTGTGACACAGCCTATATCCGTACCTAGGATTAGCATATCGTCCACGTATAGACAAACGATGACTCCTCTTCCATCAGCAAATTTTGTGTAAACACATTTGTCCGTCTCGCTGACTCTGTAGCCGTTTGACCTAATAACTTTGTCAAACTTCTCATGCCACATCTTGGGAGTTTGCTTCAAACCATACAATAATTTCACCAACTTGTAGACTTTGTCTTCAAGACCTTTGACGACAAATCCATCTGGCTGTTACATGTAAATCTCTTCGGTCAGCTCCCCATTCAGGAATATTGTCTTTACATCCATCTGATGTATCACCAACTTATGTATAGCTGCTAGAGCGATTAACATCCTGATGGTGGTCATCCGAGCTACTGGAGCGTACGTGTCAAAGTAGTCTATCCCCTGTTTCTGAGAAAATCCCTTGGCTACCAGCCTGGCCTTGAACTTGTCAATAGTTCCATCTGCCTTCATCTTCTTCTTGAAGATCTATTTATATCCGATGGGCTTTTCTCCTTCAGGTAGATCTACCAACACCCATGTGTTATTGGAGGTGATAGAGTCAAACTCGTCATTCACTGCCTCCTTCCAGAAGATAGCATCTCTGGTCTTCATCGCCTCATCATAGGTAAACGGATCTGCTTCCACATGAAAGGTGACAAAGTCATCTCCGAAGTCTTTCGGTCTCCTCGCTCGCTTAGCTGACGGCTCTGCGAGTTCTGGTACAAGAGTTGTTTCATCAACAACAGCTTCTTCTTGGACTACTGGCCCATATGAGATTTCAGTCTCATTTGCACCTACATTATTTTCCGGAATGTCCGAAAGAACAATGTTTTTGTCTTTTGCAAACTTGTCTTCAAAGTATTCAGCATCGCGAGATTCGATGATATGATTTGACTCAATATCAAGAAATCTCCTAGCATCACTTTTCTCGGCATACCCCAAGAAGATCGCCTTCGTAGTCCTTGTCCCTAGCTTCTGAATCTTCAGATCTGGGAGCTTCACATACGCCAGACACCCCCACACTCGAATGACATTCAAGTTTGGTCTGACTTTGAACCAGAGTTTATGAGGAGTTACGTCTGAAGTTGCATATGGCACTCTATTTAGAATAAAAGTGGCCGTCAATGCAGCTTCTCCCCAGTAGCATTTAGGAAGACCCACGGTTAGCAGCATTGAGTTCATCATTTCTATCAACGTTCTGTTCTTCCTCTCCGCTACTCCATTCGATTGAGGAGAATATGGAGCAGTAGTCTCGTATATGATTCCATGTTCTTTGCAGAACGATGCGAATTCATGAGACCTGTACTCCCCACCTCGATCACTTCCTAACCTCTTGAGTTGTTGTCCAGTCTGCCGTTCAGCTTCGGTCCTGAACTCTTTGAACTTCTCGAAGGCTTCATCTTTAGACTTGAGCAAGTAGACGAATGCATATTTTGAGAAGTCGTCGATGAAGGTTATGAAATACTTCATCCCTGCCTTCGTGGAGAAATATTTGAAGTCACAGATATTGGAGTACACCAACTCCAGAAGATCTGTGCTTCGATTGACCCGATGAAAGGGTTTCCTTGTGATCTTCGTCTGAGCACACACTTCACACTTCTCCACCTTACCCCCACATTTGGAGATAAGTCCTAGACTAGACATTTTATTAATTCTTTTATAATGAACATGTCCTAGTCTATTATGCCACAACTCAAGAGAATAATCAGAAAATGCAACTGTATTAATGTCTTCAAACTGGTTGACAAGCTGAATTTTAAACATTTCTTCGGTTTGATAAGTCTTCCCGAAGTATGTTCCTTTCTTGGTCATCACCATCTGACCAGCATTGATGTCCATCCTCAAGCCTGCGTTGCAGAGCAGGCTCCCAGAGATCAGGTTCTTGGCAATCGCCGGAACATGCTTTACACCTTGAAGTGTCAGAGTGTTCCCAGAAGTGAGTTTCAGTTCCACGGTCCCGATCCCCAGAACTTCAGCTTGGGCCTGGTTCGCCATGACAACCTTCTCAGATATCGGCTGGTACGTAACGAACCATTCCTTGCCAGAACAGACATGGCAAGTCGCACCAGTGTCTATCCACCAGTCAGAGTCAACTCCCACAGTTGTGACCTGTCCGATCATAGCAACAATGTTAGAAACCAATGAAACCCTGTTAGGCTCACCTTTATCTGATTGTTTAGGCTTAGATCTGCATTCACTCTTGTAGTGGCCTTTCTTGCCACAATTGTAACAAGTCACGTGGGACTTAGTCTTCTGTTGCTTGAATGAAGGACCCTTCACTTTCAGATTAGTGAAGTCCTTCTTCTTGGGATGAGAAGCCGCCTGCTTCCCCTTGGGATCTCTCGTCTGTACAAGATTGGCTTTAGCCAACTGTTTGGACAGAGTGTCCACCTTCTGTTGGGAACGCATCTCGTCCTCAACATGGATCTCTTGAAGTAGATCTCCCAAGCTAATGTCTAGCTTCTTTCTGTGCATCCTTGCATAGAAGGTACTCCATCCAGCAGGAAGTTTTGAGACGATCTCTCCGACGACAAACTTGTCGGGAAGGGGCATTTCTTCGTCTTCCAGTTTCTGACGCAGCTTCAGAAATTCTTTCACCTGGAGCAACATGGACTTTTCGTCCTCAAAGAACAATTTGTGATATTTTTCAACCACAAACATTTTGCTCCTGTTCCTGTCTTCTTCATACAGATTTTCTACAGACTCCCATATGTCTCTGGCAAGTTCCTTCTTCGAGTAGGATTCTGCCAGGGAATCCTCCATAGCATTCAGAATGAGAAGCATGCAGATGCTATTTTCCTTTCTCTACTTGGCCTGGAGTTTGGTAGCCGCGTTGATTGCGGCAGTAGATCCAGTGTCTGGAACAGAGGGTTCTTCCTCCAATAGAACATGATCAACGTCTTTTAGTTGAAGAGTAAGGTAAATCTTTCTCTTCCAGACTTGATAGTGCTCTCCATCGAACTTTTCCAACTTGCAGAAGTCCGATTGGAGGAGCGAAGCATTAATGTTTTCCATCTACAAGGATCTTGCTTTGAGATTGTTAGTCCCGGGGCTTGATCAAAGATGGTAAAACAGATGCAACAAAGATCTACGATGATACAAATACCAAATAACCCGATTACAATATGGAGGAGGGAAATAGAGAAGAGAAGATCTCTCGTTCTTCCTTGCAAACGTGTTGCAATTGGGACAGAACGAGTTACAATAATCTAGAGAGAGATAAGAAGAAGAACAATGCTGGGGTGTCAAAACACCGTTGCTCAAAGCAAGATTCGCCCCACACGATCTGCTTCCAGGAACTAGCAAGTTTGAAGAACTTGTGGAACGCTCGAAGTCACCTCTGTTCTGACTCCTCGGATGGACTTGTAATGGCGGCAGCAGCTCTCTCTCTCTCTTTCTCCTTTTCTGACTTGTATTTTTTCGTAGTTTCCACAAAGGAGGCCAGAAGAGAGTATTTATAGAGAGAGGGTGGAAACCCTAGCCGTCTCTTCAGTTAAGGAAAGATTGAATCGAATCCCAAAAGGATAGCAACGAGATTAATTTAAATCCCACAAAGATAGCAACGAAATTAATTCAAATCCCACAAAGATAGGATCTGAATTAATCGCATTAAATCAGTCTTTCCATAACTGACTTGTAGTCTGCACAGTCAGCGGAACCCTCCATGCGGCAGTAGCAGTCCTGGCCGCATGAGCCGCATGGACCACATGAGCCGTATGGACCGCATGAACCGCATGAGCCGCATGGACCACATGAGCCGCATGGACCGCATGAACCGCATGAGCCGCTTGGACCACATGAGCCGCATGGACTGCATGAGCCGCATGGACCGTATGGACCGCATGAGCCATATGGACCGCATGAGCCGCATGGACCGCATGAGCCGCATGAGCCGCATGGGCCGCATGGTCGCGTGGCCGCATAAGACCGCATATGAGCCGCATGCCGCATAAGACCGCATGGCCGCATATGAGCCGCATAAAGACCGCATGACTGCTGACGTGCGCCAACAAAATGCCACATTACGCCTCATGAGCCCATGAGCCCGAGTCGGAGTCGCTAAGCCCCTTTGGGGATTAGCTCCAAATAAAATTAATCCAAGAGAATGACAAAAGCATTAATGCTTAATCCTTGGAGCCTTTATTCTTACCTCCTAGTAAAATCACCCACATGGTTCCCTCCTTAGGGTCACCACCCCATGTGCATCTCTCAACAACACACCCAGGTCTATATGTTGAGATAACTCATGGTGCATTTCCGATGTGGGACTAAAAAATTTTACAAGGCATGTTGAGAGCACGCTCTCTCCATGTAAAGAAAGCACCAACAATTATTTTATGCATTTATGGCTAGTAGGAAAGCCTATAATGATATGAGAGTTCGAAAAGATGAACGGTCATGGAAATATTAATAAGTCACTATTAGCAACTTAACCAATCCATTATAAAAAAAATTTAGTGATCAATTTGGCCTACTAAATAGGACATCATCAACAACTTAGAAAAAATGTTAATAATATTTCAAATTGAGCTATGATAGTGATACAGAACCCATAAAAATATAGCTTCTCTATTAAGCTAAAATTTCTAACATTCAGGAGCAACAAAGTTATAATACGTGACAAGAAAAACAATATAGCAATCTTATTTATCATATATGAACTAGATAAAGAAGATGAAGATGCTTGTACAATCCTCAACCAGCAAAATTAAACATGGTAACTAAAAGTTAATGTGTAATGTAGCGTGACTGGAATATAAGATGCACACTCCTCCTAACAAATATTCTACTTTTGGAGCCTCATGTCTAAGGCAAATAACCGAGTCTTATTATGCTTAATTTTTTTTAAAGAAAACACATGTATGAATATTTGTTAGAACAATATGCATATTTGAAAATTAAAAAATGTATAGTATTTTCGTAATGTAGATAAAATACATATTGATTATAATATAGAGTTATACTATAAGCACAAAAAGAACCATTACCGTCAACATGGTCAACTTTCAGAACCCACCTGACATATGCACCAAGAGAGAGCTACAAAAAAAAATTCAACAATATATATTTATTTATTTTTACAGCAAGGCATGCACCTGATGCATCAAGTGCATGGAACAAAGAATAATGTATATTTACTTGATCATTTCCTTGGCCAATAGAAAGATCCCAATTTTCGGTCAAGGAGCTTGTTACATCCGTCACAAGTCTAACAAAAGTTGTGTGTATTTACCTCTACTATAACTTCATTTCAAATGATAGAAAAAATCATAAAGATAATCCAACAACAAATAAAAAAAATGCTTCCATACTTCTTAGCAGGATAAGACAAACTAGCTTCTATCATTAGCACCTTTACAAAATACTTATATTACTATGAATGTAAAACTAGTTTGAACAAACATGTAAACCAATTTTAACATAACATATTATTTATTTTGTTGAACACGACATACAACTTAACTCTTAGATTGTTAGAAATATTTGATTTCATCACCTTTAATAATCTGCAAACAAAATAAACAAAAATTAAAAGTTACTGGCCTCCGGGAAAGTCGCGCACGTAGCACTGCCCTAAAGGTTAATTCTGGTCTATGTGCAGACTTTTCCGGATGTTCCTAGTGGTAAAACTTCTGCTCTAGTAGTATCCCGTCGTCGCACACAACTCGGTGAGATTGACCCTGACTTAGCTCTGCCCAGAGCGAGAATACGAAGAACGGAAAGAATTTTTGTAAGACAAGAATGGGAGAGAGATTTTTTTAGAGATTTTTTTTTATGTTAAGAGAGGAGACGAAAGGCTTATTATATAGGCATAAAATTTATAACCGTTGCTTGAATCAAGGACGTAATAGATGCTGAATAAAGACATATAAAAAATGTGGTTCAATGTATTTGGACAAAATTAATGGTGTCCAACATTCAAAAATTTAAGTAGGAATTAAGTGGTCAAAGGTCAATGAATAAAAATTTTTAGGATTTTAACCCGAACCCGAAGAATGAATCGAATAGGCATTCGGCACCCGCAGATGTGGGCGTGTACCCGCACTCGTTACGTACACCGATCTGAACCGGGTCGAGCAGCAGCGGCGGCACACGCATGTGGCCCGTAGGGCTACCCACACAAGTCTTCAATGAAGCAAACAAGAGTGAAGCATTATATGTTCAAAGTCTATGTCACGGTCGACGTGGGACTAAACATTTGTGAGGAGCTTGATTCTTGAATGAAACAAGAGCAACAACACCAACAATTTCGTGGTTCGATATATATCTTGGGTGGATAAGTGTTGCATCCTAAGTTATTTCGTGCTTTTCTCAACAGGATACTGACTTATGTACTAACTTCCATACATGAAGAAATTGTTTATGCTACTCGACCAAACCACAACTTCCACTCTGGCCGTGTCCAGGGCCGGCCGGGGGGAGCTTGACAACACTTTGATCTTGGACAACCCTCCTCTCCATAGGACAACTCTCAGGCCATTTGCTTTTCTTAGGACCGGCTAGCCCAAGCTCAACTTATCCTATTAGAGTTGGCCAAGAAACCTAAATTGGCATAAGATGCAGGTAAAGAAAAGCAGCAGCCATTCTCTATTTGCATGGAGAAGCATGGATCTTTAGACGGCACATATAACAATCATTCTCTATTTGCATGGAGGAACATGGATCTGTAGACAGCTCCTCCCTAGCTGACAGGGAGCTTTAACAGGGTGTTATCTGCAGAAGTTGTCAGTACTGCCACCAATGCCATGCAAGAACAAGCGAATGGGAATCTCAAGCCAGCAAAAGCCCAGAGGGACCGCATGCTCTCTATACACAGCCAGACGAAATCCAAACACAAAACTAGAAACTGTTTTAACTCAAAAAAAAATAATAATAATAATAATAATAAATAAATAAAAGAAAAAAAGACCACATAAAAAACAACAACAATTGCATATATAGTTTCAACCAAATTATTAATCCCAACTAGAGGGAAAATGCATATATGGTTTTTGTCATCAAGGAAAAAACTTATTTGCTAAACTGTCTATAGATTGTCATCTATAATTAAGCATTTCCGAGTATATGATCAGAAGTAGCCGTCGCGGTCGACGTGGAGCAAGTTGCGGCCGCACCTGGGGCAGGCGGGCTCGAGCTTTGGCACCATGACGAACATGAGGCAGTACGTGCAGCCGGCCGCCACGAGGACTGTGGGGTCGTCATCTTCGCCTGCGGGAGCGACTTCCACGGGGGATGAGTAGAAGCGGTTGGTACTGTTGCCAATGCTGTAGTCGTAGTCGTCATCGTCTTCGTCGGAAGGGATGTCGTCGGAGCCGATGGAGCTGTCGGAGGAGTAGTAGGCGTCGTCCAGGTAGTAACCTGTGAGGCGGGGGTCTTTGGTATTCTTGGTTCCGTCGGCCCGGTTGATGAAGTATACTTCTCCAGTCTGCAGTTGGAAAAAAAATTAGGCTGTGTTTGATTGAGCTATATTTCCATCACAATTTTTTTTTACCAATTGTAGTGTTTGGTAGCGTATATTTTCCATAAAAGTATTTTCCAAAAATTTATCATTTTTCATATTTTTCTTCAAAATGGTGGAAAATAAAACTGGTCCAGCCAATAGGAAAACGGCAATCAAACACCCAAATTTATTTTGTAGAATTTATTCCATGAATTTTTTTTCTAGTAACATAACTCCGTGGAATTAATTTATTTTTCACATATTTTCCACTTTGTAATCAAACGCACCATTAGTTTAACAACAACAGCAACAAAGTGAACAAACAATTTTTTAAAAAAATATTTTTGGTCGGTTATTTAATTTGTTTACCAAAAATATTTTTGTTCTGTTATTTAATTTGTTTACAATTTTTTAAAAATATTTTTGGTCGGTTATTTAATTTGTTTTCTTCCACTAAATTATTAAGGACAATGTAACAAAACAATATTTTCTTTGTTATATTCTCAATCCAAATTAGTTTTATGTCGTCCAACGCTTGTATTTCATGTGGAAAGCAGCAATGACACCTGGTCGAGATCGGCATGGTTCAAGCTCCCCAACCATACGAACATGTAGGTGTGTGTGGATTGTAATAAAAAATAAATTAGATGTATCATACCGATTAGTTTTAACAAATTGACTAATATTTTGATAATTAAAAAACATAATATAAAATTTAAAATGTATTAGTGAATAGAAAATACTGAACTCGCAGAAGATCGGTAGATCGAACCACGATGACGTATTATTCCTTCTATATAAGAATACTAAAATAGCGGAGCGTATTATTCATTCCATATAAAAAGTCTAGAATTGATAATGTGATGAAAGAACGTACAATGTTAAAATATTAAAAATTTCCCAAAAATATGGGGTTTATAGTCTTGCACACTAATCAGATAATCCAAAATATATCAAGACATCTCAAAATAGATATTAAGACATGTCAAAATAGATATCCTATCATGCGTGTGTTTTCTTATCATATTGTATTATATTAACATATATACACATGTGCGTTGTAAGGTATTTTAATAGTCTTTTAATTAGCTTTTTTGTAGTGGAAAGAGCAAAAACACCAAAAGAACAATATATATTTTTCTTAATTTATTTTTTATATTATTAAATTTAATGAACAATTTTAATTAGTAAAGTTAGATGAAGATATATTTTGGAAGAAAAAAATTCTGAAGTCAACTTTGTTATATAGTAGTATACATCTTTGTTCAGAAAAAAATTCTGAAGTCAACTTTGTTATATAGTAGTATACATCTTTGTTCGTTAACATAGACAAAAAACCCTTTAATATTGGAAAATTGATATAGACACTGAATTTTAATGCCTTAATGGAGTGAAAGTGAGAAAGTTAAGGAGAAAAAAAAAATCATTGACACCTAGAATTGAATAGATAGGATGATTTCCTTCGTTCTTCCCATATTTTACATTTGTTTATTTATTTGTTTACTTTTATTTTTTTGAAAAAATGGCCAAGAGGACCGAGTAGATTAGTTCATTGGTAAGTATAATGGGAGAATAACAAAAAGAGTTAACGAAGAAGAATGAATCTTCCATTTGTCTTAAAAAAAAGTGATCCTTAATTAACATATAGAGTATGGATCAAAGTATCAACCAGAAAGAGCTAGAATAATAAAAGTCCTCAAAAATATGATATTTAATATAGGAGGGGGAAAATGCAAGCTTTTAAGCTAGATCTCTATATAAGATGAGATATATAATTAAAAAATCACGTACTAAGTGTAACAAAATCTTTATTTCAAGTGTAACACAAATAGAAGAATAAAAACACATCTTTGTGTTGTGTACAATCCGTATCCATCACTTTGTATCATGTCGTATTCATGCCTTTGTATCTTGTCGTGTCCTTATCATACATATATGATGCAATCATGGACAATGTGTATACACTTTGTATCCACAGTTTTGTATCATATCGTGTCCATGTCATACCAGACAATACAAAATATACACAAGGTACGTGATACTGTATTCAAGTCTATACAAAATAGTACAATATAATGAAGGAAAAAAAGGTATAATATCTATAAAGAAATATGAAGCTATTAAACAAGATTTCTAAAATAAAATCGATCAAGCAAATAAAAAGAATGGAGAAAGTAAGAACAACCCATTATCAAACTGCTAGGGGAGAAGCCATAAAGTTCCAAATTTCTGTTTCTTTTTCATTTTTTTTATATTTGGTTTGGCATTTAATAAAGGAGAGGGAAAAAAAAGTAAGATGAAGCTTTTAAGCTCGATCTCAATATAAGGATGAGAGAGAGTAAAAAATAATTACAATATTATACTAAGTGTTGAAAACTCTATATTTCAAGGCTAACACAAATAGTTTTCAATATTTCAAGGCTAACACAAATAAAAGAAGAATAAGAAAACATCTTAGCGTGTTGTGTGTACCATGGCGACTTTGTGTCCAAAAATAACATCCGGCTATGTATCATGTTGTGTCCATATCAGGGACACATAGGATGCGGTCTTAGACAATCTCAAATACACTAGCATATGTATCATTGTATTCTGAGTCTATAAAAAATAATACAATACTATTAGTGGAAAAAAAAATAAAGATAAAAAGAATGAAGCTCTTAAACAAGCAAATAGAAAGAATGGAAAAAGAGAAAAAAAAAAAAAAAAAAAAAAAGGGAAGAACCAGCAAGTAGCCATAAAATTCCCAAAAAAAAATCTCTATTTTTTTAATTTTACTTGGCATTTATGGTCAATGATTGAAAGAATGAGAAGAAAGAGATAAAGACTAGCAAGTACTATGTACCTTCATGTCAAGGCATTGCTCCCATTGGTAAGGGAGAGCCACTTCAGAGTTCAGTTCCACAGTGACTTCCTTAACCTCCTCCTCTTCCTCCTCCTCCTTCTCTTCCTCCTCCGCATCCTCCACCACCACCGGAGGTGCCTCCACGGCCGGTGATGGCACCTCCTTGTCTTCCAAAGAGCAGCCCCTTAGAGAAACTACTATCGTCTCCATATTTGGTGCACTCATCTCTAGTACTAGAGAGCGAAAAAAGGGACAGAACGATAGTGAGGAGAGTTTGAGGAGTGAATGGAGGGCTTTATAGAGAAAGGGAACATGGAGAGTTTGAAGAGTTTCCTAAGTTGTAGATTGTGAGAGGGTTTTGGTGAGGGTTATTGTTGTATTATCACCCTGTTTCTCAAACCTTCTATAGGAGTTGGGAGGTGATGTGGAAGCGAGTTTATTTATGCTGTTGAAGTGGAGATCTAGGGAAGTGACTACTTTTAACTAGCTTCTTAGTTTGTAGGTTTAATTGAGTTGTAATTTTTGGGTTAGGAAGTCAGTTGCAATGCGAGTTACGAAAGCTACCTCGAAGAGGTCGTTTACTGAGGGTTGGTAGTTACTGGGGGTTGGCACACAGTATCTGCGAAGAGTTCATTTACTAGGGGTTGGCACACAGTATCTGATTAGGAAAGTAAAATATAAATAATTAACTAATCACGAGAATAAACATGTCACACGGACTAACACATTTAGACAGCTCATAATTACAGAAACTTGTTACCTTCTTATGATCTTCTTTTGTTTTTTTTTTCTTACAAACGACGAAAGGGTGTTTGGAATCTCTCTGAGGCGTGATGTTCTAAGCGACCAGTGAAAGGCCTAGGCGACCGGGTCAAGGCCTCTATGGCTCGACGTGACGACCAGGGACCCAATGACCTGCTCTTGACGTTATGGACGAGGCCTAGGACAAGTCAGTGGATCCAGGCTTGACCATGACAGAAAATAAGGTTGAACGCTATAAATGGGAGGAGTAGCTTATTTTTCCCAAGTTCCAAGCTAGTATTTGTGCAACGATCTGTTCCCCGGAGGTGGAGAAGGAGGACACCTGACACCATTTTGAAGAACCTCTCCTCATTGATGGCCTAAGCACGATAGATATCTCTCTTGTTGTTGTTTTCCTATCGGTAGCCATGTGGAAACGCACCTTGGTAATGTTTTTCATCGAGCCTCATCCCTTGTACACATCCATTGTGCGTTTGCTAAATGGACTTTGGCAACCAACTTGGACAATCGAAGTGTTCTCTCAGGAGAACAATGTTGGGTTGTATTCGTTTCCGGTATCCGGTAGAGCGCTCAAATGGGGGGGGGGGGGGGGGGGGGGGGGGGGGGGGGGGGGGACAATGGAGTTGGTAATTTAGTCCCACATCAATTATGATGCGGGATCATGTGATGTAGATAATTGTGATTGATTAGTCCTTATATGAGAATTCTCTTTTAAGGCATATGCGCTCAATTCAATATCGCACCTCATGAGCCAACTCCGCTTCGGGTCACACCGCATTTCCAACAAGTGGTATCAAAGTCGATGTAATTACGGGGTTGGTTTGAGTGGCTCTAATTGGTTCGCGACAGATGATGCTGAACGTTCATGCGTATACACAGATATACGGGTACTCCTTTCAAGGTGGAGTAGGAGCATTAACTACACAAATTGGCTTCAAAGGTGGGTTTGACGAGCCTAAGGTGGAACAAGATGTTATGGTTGGCACACAATGGTGGTGTGGATTAACGTGGTTTGGTTCTGTGGTTGAACGGATCGAGATGACAATATGTTGGATTTCTTGGGTGCTCGGTTGTCGAAAACGAATAAAAAGGTAGCAATGAGTGCTAAGTTTGTTCGACTAGCCAGAACGAACAAAAGGTAGCATGGATGCTAAAGTTGTTCGGCTAGCGGGAACGAACAAATGTAGTAAGGTGCTAAGGTTATTCGGCTAGTAGAAATGAGCTAAGATAGAGATTATTGGGTTGTATCTCATTTTCGGTTGAGCGTAAATAGGGGGTGACAATGGAGTTGGTAATTTAGTCCCACATCGGTTAGGAGGTAGGAACATGTGGTGTAGATAATTGTGATTGGTTATGTCTTACATTAGAATTCTTTTTAAGGCATATGGGCCCAATTCAATATCGCACCTCATGGGCTAACTCCGGTTCGGGTCACACCGCGTTCCCAACAAACGACTATTTCTTTATCAAGTACCTTATTGAGGCAAATCTAGAGAAGGTACTCTGTGGTGGCCTTCAGATGTTTGATGAAAAGCTGGTCATCCTCCAAATATGGGATTTAGTGATCTCCTTGGAACGTGACCTCCTTGCCCGTCCATACTTGGGTCCAGTTTCTGAAGCTGTGGAGGCTCCATGTTTGCATGCCTTGCCTTCCATTGATACTATCAACCGGGAGGATATTATGGTTGCGGTGGAGGTGACTATAGAGACAAGATGGGAAAAGTCCGGAATGGAGGTGACCATATTGTTGTCTTTCTTCTAGGGGTATGATGGTTAAATATTATTCGGACCTGGAGCAATCCCAGCACCAAGAGCTCCATTCAAGGGATGATTACCAGCATGCTGCTGCCAAGTATTGGTCTGATCTCGGAAGCTGCTTCGAACGAGAAGGAGGTCGGTAGTGAAGATGAGAAGGACAACATCAGGAGTCAGGGAGAGGACAAAACACCTGACCATGCCAAACACCAAGTGGCTCTAATTATGGCCCATTGTCGTAGAGAAACAAGGAAGAGGAAGTATGGTTCGGGGACTAATACCTTCCCTCTTGATCGTATGTTTCCATCTCACTAAAGAGGTAAACATATTCAATTAGACATTTTTTTTTGGCAGAGAACGGTAAGTTATATAGAATGACCATTTCATGAAGAGTAACAATTCTTCTTATTTCACTTCTAGGAACTTGGAAACTTCACTTGTTATGTTATGGGATGTGTGGAAGTGAACAAACGTCTAATATAAGAACATAGCTATGTTTGCCTCCACTATGGGAACATCCCCTATATGTTTGTCCTGTAGACACAAAGAGAATCACACCCAAAAGTAGAGAAAGAGAGAACAAAAGGAGGAGGGCTCCTAAACTTTTTGGCGTTACTACTTACTATTACGACAAATTCAATTGCTTCACATCTGATGTATTTGTATTAACTTCCTTTAAAACAAAGCAAATATAGTATGTTTTCTATCTTTCCTTAGGTTTTTATCACTCTTTAGGACTATGTTATGATTACAAACCGTGTATATATATATATACAAACCGTGTGTGTGTGTATATATATATATATATATATATATTTTTATATATATATATATATATATATATATAAATAAATATATATATATATATATATATATATATTTTTATATATATATATATAAGAAAATTATGACGAACGATCCCACCGAGTGGTCAGGAGATCGATTCTCGGTGGGATCGTTAGTCATATATATATATATATATATATATATATATATATATATATATATATAAAATATATATATATATATATATATATATTACGAAAACTTAAAATCTATAATATGAAAGCACGAATGAGTCTTATGAAAAAGTACATGTTATAAAAACTTAAATCTATAATAAAGATACTAAATTTTAACAAAACAGACTTAGCTATTATGTTGCAAGAACAATAAACCAATAAAAAAATGTTACTCTCGTTTACTCCTTCAACATATATACTTGTCTTATATCTATCTAAAAATATTTATAATCGTACTGGTTTGGTCGATACTTCAACTATGATATGATTATTTAATCCAATCTAAATAGTTGAACATGAACATAATAATAATAATAATAATAATAATAATAATAATAGATTAGTATTTCTGTGACAAGTATAACTCTTATATTGTATCTGGTTCTCTGACACGTGAGTTAAGTGGGATCGACTTCACATTGCTCATTTGTTTGCAAAGGAATGTAGTAGCTGTTGTGCAGTTGAGTGGATGATTCATGACAAAAATTTCTTATGTATGCACATATATCGAGTAGGCCAAATGTGAAAATATTTTATCCATATCTTAATTACTAAAAGAAAAAAAAAATTCTACACATTTAGAATAAAAATTTGATAGCGCTTATAACATTGTCATGGCTAATTATTACTGACTTTGACCTTAATATATATAATGAAAAGTTATTGCACTAATAAAAACTCAAGAAATGTTTTTGGTTAATTAGGTCAAGTATTCACACCTATCTAGCTAAATTAGCCATAGAAACAATGGAAAGTTGTAAAGACCCTATGTATAGTGCATCTAAAATGCAATTTGCATATATTATCTTCATTTTTTTTTCTAAATCCACATATAGTTCAAACTTTGCAACTAAATTAGATAGATGATAGATCCAAATAAAATTTGTAAGTTGTCAAAGTTAAATATAGGCTTCAATATATGAAAGGCTTATTGTACCAAGAAAAATAATTTGGAGAGGGCTAGAAAAGCATGTGAATGGTGATATCCATCACTATCATCGGTCACCTTAAGTTTTTATACAATGTCCTATTGGCAATGAATTTTTTTTTCTTATTTCCAATAACGATTAGGTGTGGCGAAACTGAACTCATGTTAGTCTTAATTCCATAATTTGGTTAAAAATTTACCATATGGGTATTAGAAAATTTAGAGATTGGACTGTACAAGAATTTAAAAGAGACTTAGATACATGGAATTGTCATTAAAACATTTGAAAATAAAATTTGAAATCTAGTAAGTGGTAATGTTTGTTTCAAAAAATATTTTTATAATTAATACCTTTAGATAGCATTAAACTTAAGTGGTTGTGAGTTCATGTATTCTATGAACTGATAAGATTCATGGAACCATAATTTAAATCAAGAAATGCCTTCCAATTCCATGCATTTGTTTGACACATATATTTCGAGAAAGGTGAAGTGGACACGCAAACATCCATAAGGAAACAAGCTTTCAATGTGGAATCATCTTTTTAATTTGAGAGGGTTTCATAATTTGAGGGTTTTTTTTAAAAAAAAATTGGGGGTGCAAAGTCGTAGTGGTTAAATAATAACACGTCAATTAAATTTATAAAATTTCGGTTCTTCATAATTAAGTGAACTTGTCCTCAATTTTGTAAAAAAAAGAATATTTGAATTGAGATTGCTTATGGGGTTTCTATTCTCAGCATTTGTTAACCAAAGCTTGTTCTAGATTGGACTAGTTTATTGATTTAAAAATAAACCTAATTCCAATTGGACGGTGCACAAAATTTCATCTTGAAGTCCCATTTTTTTTTTTTAAAGGTAAATGTAGAATTGGTTGGACTTATATGAGAATAGTAGGAAATGATAAAGTGCGCACCGGTCCCAAAGATTGTATTGTCAAAAATTGATTGCGAAAAAAGTAATCTAAAATCAAGAAAGTGGAGGCAAAAATAGAGCTTACTATTCTATAAAATGAGTTCCTATAATCTAGAATCTAGAAATTGGATGGCCCAGTCCTTGGGTCCTATGCGTGCGATGGGACTGAAAATCCATAATTTGAGACCGAAATAGAGCTTACTATTCAACGAGCTTCAAATTTCTGAATCTAGAAATTGGAAATTGGGACCGGAGATAGTCTTACTAATGATGCTCTAAGAAAAGAACAATAACCCAAGCCTTTTATCTTACCGAACAGATTATCATCAAAGATCAATCCCACGTTACATTTAGAACCCACAAGCTAGCTTGATGAAACACAAACATTTGAAATCAAACAATTGAAGATGAAAATACAAGGTGATTATTGTTAGTTCCGAGGCACAATTTTCGATGGAAAATTCTGAAACTGAAACAATTGTACACACAATGTTTCAAATGCAGCACCTTAAAGAAGATGTGCAACAGAGATCCTGGAGGATTCTGAATTACGAGGATCTAAAAAGATTCTACGTAATACACAAAAAATCTAAAGAGACTTTGTGCAAGCAACTATCGGCAGTAGTGCTTCTAAAAAGAAGTTACTGTAAAAGACAACAGCAGCGATGACAGGCGAGAATGAGATGCTGGGGTGAATGAACCACCGTTGCTCAAAGCTTTATTCGCCCCACACGAGCACGAACAGCTTCCAGGAACCAGCAAGTTCACGAAGAACTTCTGGAACGCTCGTAAGTCAATATTTGAGACTTGAACGGACTTCCTGGACTTAACAGACTCCCTCAACTCTCTTCTTGGTACATCTTTCAAAGGAGGCCAAGGGGCTCTATTTATAGAGTGGAGTTGAGACTTCACCTCTTCTCCTATCCGATGTGGGACTAAAATACCAATACTCAAAAATAGAGTTTGATATTTTAGATCATCCCATAACCAGCATAGAAGTGTGCCAGTCCACGCCTACCCCCCGAACACTCCCGTGCATGCACGAGACATCCTGGAGTCCGTGTCCGAGTCCGAGTCCGCACAACAAAAATTAACTTGCATCCTTGTTGGATTTAATCCTTTTTCCTTCTAGGAAAATACTTCCACATGGCACAAACTTGTGCCCCACTACACCTCATGTGCACACCTCAACACAAGCAATGCATTATATTGAGATACTCACCATTTAGTGTAGCCGATGTGGGACTATCTTTTCTAGTCCAAAGGCAAAAACACCAACAATCCCCCACATATCTCAATATATGGGTTGAGCGTTCCCCACAGTTACTGCCCATCATGCATTAGGAGAGATGTCGCTACGACTTGAATCTTCCCGCATAGGTTAAATAACAGCATGATAAAAGAATGGACTAAGCCTTGAATTCTGCACCATAACTGCAATTCTTCCTACTCACATAATGACATCAACTGTGCTTCTGGCTGCACATTGAAGGCCTTGTGCCAGCCTGGTTTCAGTGTATAATTTTTGGGCGTCTACAAGTTTACCCTCAAGAGACGGCCTGATATCTCTGTCCATACACTATAGGTGAGTTCTTTATAAAGAGTCATGGCATAAAGCATTGCGCTTCTTTGCGATGCTACGCCGCTATGACATGGCTTAAAGCCGAGGCTTTACCCCACCTGGGTACCTCATCGTAGTGTTATACTACTGTAGCATGAGGTCACAGGCCTCTTTGTAGTGCCAAACTATCCAGCATGAAACCTTGCGCTTCCGTGCGGTGTTACGCCGCTATGACATGGCTCGCAAAGCCGAGGCTTTACCCTACCTGTTACCTCTTCATGGTGTCATGCCACTGTAACATGAGGACATCGTCCTCTTTGTAGTGCTGTCTACTTTTCTTTATTACGATTATCATACAGCATTAGGCTACCTGCCTATTTGCGGTGCTACTCCGCTGTGACTTGGCTTGCAAAGCCGAGGCATTATCCCTACCTGAAAACCTCATGGTGGAGTCACCCCACTGTAGCATGGAGTTACACTCCTTGTAGTGCTGCGCTACCGTGCTTCCTGTAAAGCACTCCAGGCATTCACTCTGCCTGAGAACTCATTAAGGCATTTAAGCCAACCTTCCCACAGAAACCGTTTTCCGCAGAAAACAATAGTAGACAACAGTGGTTATAGGTCCGTAACCTCTCCATGTCCAATAGAACATGTACCCACCGTTCCTGATATTCTTCCGATTAGTGGTCCTCCCTTGAACCAAAAGCTAGATGCCTAGTAGATAAATCTTTGAACTAATAGCATAAAACTTTATGGTAGGAATACAATAATACAATATCAGAATGCCTTCAAGCCCATTTTACAAGTTGTGTCATCGACCAGCTGGCGCTTGAGGCCCTTGGTGAACGGATCCACCAGGTTCTCCTGACTCCGAACATCAATCACTGCAATAACACCTCTCTTGATAAGATCGTGTACTGCTCTGTGCTTCAACCGCACCGTTCTCTTCTTCCCGTTGAAGATTTATTTGATGCCACTGCTGCTGCCGCCTGGTTGTCACAGTATATCGGTATTGTCGGTATCTGAGCCCCAACCACCGGAAGATCATACATGAGCTCCCGAAGCCACTCTGCTTCATCTGTAGCAGCATCCAATGCAAAGAATTCAGATTCCATGGAGGAGCGAGATAGCATAGTCTGCTTCTTCGACTTCCACGATATAGCAGCTCCGCCCATGGCGAATACGAATTCACCTGTGGAATACTCGCTCTCCATATCTGAACACCAGCTAGCATCACTGAAGCCTTCCACTACTGACGGATCTCCGCTGTAGAAAAGTGCATATGTCTGAGTTTTCTTGAGATATCTCATAACACGCTTTACAGCTTTCCAGTGCTCAATGCCTGGATTGCTAGTGAACCGACTCAGCATTCCCACTGCAAAAGCTATGTCAGGCCTTGTGGCAGTAGTAGCGTACATCAAGCTTCCGATGACGCTAGCGTACTCCAACTGCCTGACGCTTTCCCTCGAATTTGGCTCCAGCTTCTGATCACTCCGATACGGTGTATCAATAAAAGGAAGATCTTGATACCCGTAGCGAGTGTGCATCTTGTCAATATAATGAGATTGTGACAGCGCTATTCCAGTGCCTGTCCGGATGATCTTGAGCCCTAAGATTACGTCTGCATCCCCCAAGTCCTTCATACTAAACTTGGTCGAGAGGAATTTCTTTGTCTCTGTGACGCAGCTTAAATCCGTACCTAGGATTAGCATGTCGTCCACGTAAAGACATACGATTACTCCTCTTCCGTCAGCAAACTTCGTATAGACACACTTGTCTATTTTACTGACCCTGTAGCCATTTGACCTTATCACCTTGTCAAACTTCTCATGCCACATTTTGGGAGCTTGTTTCAAACCATACAGAGACTTCATCAACTTGCAGACTTTGTCTTCCAGACCTCTGACGATAAAACCTTCTGGTTGTTGCATATAGATCTCTTCGGTCAGCTCGCCATTAAGGAATGTCGTTTTCACATTCATCTGATGTATCACCAGCTTGTGTATTGCTGCTAGAGCAATTAACAATCTGATGGTTGTCATCCGAGCTACTGGAGCATAAGTGTCAAAGTAGTCGATCCCCTGCTTCTGAGCAAACCCCTTAGCCACTAGCCTGGCTTTGAACTTGTCAATGGTTCCATCTGCTTTCATCTTTTTCTTGAAGATCCATTTGCATCCGATGGGTCTTGCTCCTTCTGGCAGGTCAACCAATACCCATGTGTTGTTGGAGGTGATTAAGTCAATCTCGTTGTCTATCGCCTCCTTCCAGAATACAGTATCTCTGGTCTTCATCGCCTCATCATAGGTAAGCGGATCTGCTTCCACATGATAGGTGACGAAGTCATCTCCGAAGTCTTTCGGCCTCCTCGTTCGCTTAGTTGACGGCTCAGCAAATTCTGGTTCAGCTGGTGTCTCCTTGACGACAGCTTCATCTTGGACTACTGGTTCATTAAAGGCTTCTGTCTGCTTTGTACCCTCATCATTCTCTGGAAGATCTGCGAGAACAATATTCTTGTATTTTGCAAACTTGTCTTCAAAGTATTCAGCATCGCGAGATTCGATGATATGGTTTGACTCGATATCAAGGAATCTCCGAGCATCACTCTTCTCGGCATACCCCAAGAAGATCGCCTTTGTAGTCCTTGTCCCCAGCTTCTAAATCTTCAGATCCGGGAGCTTCACATAAGCCAGACACCCCCACACTCGAATGACATTCAAGTTAGGTCCGACTTTGAACCAGAGTTCATGAGGAGTTATGTCGGAAGTTGCATATGGCACTCTGTTCAGAATGAACGTTGCCGTTAGTGCAGCTTCTCCCCAATAACACTTTGGAAGACCCGCAGTCAATAGCATGGAGTTCATCATCTCTGTCAACGTTCTGTTCTTCCTTTCTGCTACTCCGTTGGATTGAGGAGAGTACGGAGCCGTTGTCTCATTGATGATTCCATGTTCTTTGCAGAATGATAAGAATTCATGAGACCGATACTCCCCGCCTCGATCACTCCTTAACCTCTTGAGTTGTTGTCCAGTTTGCCGCTCAGCCTCGGCCCTGAACTCCTTGAACTTCTCGAATGCTTCGTCCTTAGACTTGAGCAAGTAGACAAAAGCATACTTTGAGAAGTCATCGATGAAAGTAATGAAATACTTCATCCCGGCCTTTGTAGAGAATTATTTGAAGTCACAAATATCTGAGTGAACCAACTCCAGAAGATCTGTGCTTCGATGGACCATGTGAAAGGATTTCCTTGTGATCTTCGTCTGAGCACATACTTCGCATTTCTCTACCTTTCCCCTACACTTGGAGATAAGTCCTAGACTAGACATTCTGTTAATCCTTTTACAATGAACATGTCCTAGCCTATTATGCCACAACTCAAGAGAATAATCAGAAAAAGTGATTGCATTTATATTATCATGCTGGGTTACAACAAGCTGAATCTTGTACATTCCTTCAGTTTGGAAAGCTTTCCCGAAGAATGTACCCTTCTTGGACATCACCAACTGGCCAGCATTGATGTCCATCCTCAAGCCTGCGTTGCAGAGCAGACTTCCAGAGATCAGGTTCTTAGCAATTACTGGAACATGCTTCACACCTTGAAGCGTCAGAGTGTTCCCCGATGTGAGTTTCAGCTCCACTGTCCCGATCCCCAGTACTTCAGCTTGTGCCTGGTTTGCCATTATTACCTTCTCTGAAGTTGGCTCATAAGAGACGAACCAGTCTTTGTCTGAACAGACATGGCAGGTCGCACCAGTGTCTATTCACCAGTCCAAGTCAGCCCCCACAGTTGCAACATGTGCTATCATGGCAACTAGATTAGTAATCATAGACACCTTACTAGGCTCACCTTGTTCTTTGGGCTTGGACTTGCGTTCGGATTTGTAGTGGCCCTTCTTGCCACAATTGAAGCAAGTCACATGGGACTTGGACTTCTGCTGTTTGAAAGCAGGACCCTTCACTTTCAGATTCGTGAAGTCCTTTTTGCGATGAGAAGCAGCCTGCTTCCCCTGGTACTCTCTGGTTTGGACCAGATTTGCCTTCGCCAGTTGTTTGGACAGAGTATCCATCTTCTGTTGAGAGCGCATCTCGTCCTCAACATGGATCTCTTGCAAGAAATCTTCCAATCTAATTTCCATCTTCTTTCGATGCATCCTTGCATAGAAGTTGCTCCATTCTGTAGGAAGTTTCGCGACGATCCATCCAACGACAAACTTGTCGACGAGGGGCATGTTCTCGTCTTCTAGTTTCTGACGCAACTTCAGAAACTCCTTCACTTGGGGCAGCATCGCCTTCTCGTCTTCGAAGGTCCACTTGTGATATTTTTCTACCATGAATATCTTGGACCGGTTCTCGTCATCTTCATAGAGCTTTCCCAAGGAGTCCCATATCTCTTTGGCAGATGTCTTCTTGGAGTAGGACTCTGCCAGAGAGTCTTCCATGGAATTGAGTATCAGTAGTTTGCATATACTGTTTTCTCTCTTCCACTTCGCTTGCTTGGTCGTAGCAGCGGCCACAGCCGCAGCAGATCCAGTGGTTGGAACGATCGGTTCTTCTTCTGACCGCACGTGATCAACATTCACGAGTTGAAGATTTAAAGTGACCTTTCGTCTCCATATCTGGAAGTGTTCGCCATCGAATTTCTCTAACTTGTTAAAGCCGGTATCGATGAGCGAAGCACGAGAATTATCCATCTTCTCAATAAAGCTTTGAGATTGTTAGTTCCGAGGCACAATTTTTGATGGAAAATTCTGAAACTGAAACAATTGTACACACAACGTTTCAAATGTAGCACCTTAAAGAAGATGTGCAACAGAGATCCTGGAGGATTCTGAATTACGAGGATCTAAAAAGATTCTACGTAATACACAAAAAATATAAAGAGACTTTGTGCAAGCAACTATCGGCAGTAGAGCTTCTAAAAAGAAGTTACTGTAAAAGACAACAGCAGCGATGACAGGCGAGAATGAGATGTTGTGGTGAATGAACCACCGTTGCTCAAAGCTTTATTCGCCCCACACGAGCACGAACAGCTTCCAGGAACCAGCAAGTTCACGAAGAACTTCTGGAACGCTCGTAAGTCAATATTTGAGACTTGAACGGGCTTCCTGGACTTAACAGACTCCCTCAACTCTCTTCTTGGTGCATCTTTCAAAGGAGGCCAAGGGGCTCTATTTATAGAGTGGAGTTGAGACTTCACCTCTTCTCCTATTCGATGTGGGACTAAAATACCAATACTCAAAAATAGAGTTTGATATTTTAGATCATCCCATAACCAGCATAGAAGTGTGCCAGTCCACGCCTACCCCCCGAACACTCCCGTGCATGTACGAGACATCCTGGAGTCCGTGTCCGAGTCCGAGTCCGCACAACAAAAATTAACTTGCATCCTTGTTGGATTTAATCCTTTTTCCTTCTAGGAAAATACTTCCACATGGCACAAACTTGTGCCCCACTAGACCTCATGTGCACACCTCAACACAAGCAATGCATTATATTGAGATACTCACCATTTGGTGTAGCCGATGTGGGACTATCTTTTCTAGTCCAAAGGCAAAAACACCAACAATTATAACTATATATATAATGACTTTTAGGTAGGTAATACCAAACCTAAATCATCAAAGATAAACTAGGAATCTAAATAATGAATTTTTAAACAAACTACAAACAAACTATATAAGTTTTACCAAACTAATCCTATTTTCAACTCAAAACTGAGGAAACAAATCTAATATAATTAATCGCAACAGTAAAACAAGAAGATAACCAACAATGTTTCCCAATACTAAAACTAAATAACATAATATCACTGATTACAAAAGTATTACTCCCTCCATGCATAAAGACTGTCCTTTGGCCACATTTACTTCGCGGAACCAAGGTCTCGGAAAAGAAAAAGTTATTTCTTTTATCTGTTTGGATGCCAAAGAAAACGAGCATATAAGAAAAATAATTTTCAAAGAAAAGAAAAGTATGAGAGAAACCAGTTTCATTCCCAATCCAAGTATTCATTTTTCTTTCAAATTTTCTGGCCTTTATAAGCATCGAAAAATAAAATTAATAGAAATTATAATTTTTCAAAACTATTGGAAACATAAAAAAAATGGTTTCCCTTTCCTTTCCTTTCCTAGATACGAGGCCTTTGTGCATAAGCATAAGTGGTAACCATTACCCATAACTAAACCATGAGCTACAATCACCATCCCAAGTTATCATTAATGTCGCAACTTTCATTTCTTTATTATACTTCATTGTTTCAGGTTAGCTTATATGATTTTATTCTCAAGCTCAAAATCAAATTTACCTAAGTCATTCATAGTGACCAATATTGCAAAACAATTTAATCCATAAGAAATTCAAACCCATTCTCCGGTTTTGAGCAAAAATTATATGATAATATCTAGTAAAATCCGCAGTAACCATGAAACAAGCCCACATCCAGTATCAGCCAATAGTCCATGAAAAATATCTAGCAAAATCATATAGATAATTTTTAACCTCATACTAGCATTATGCTTAACAGCTAGAGATACCGGTGGCTCCAAAATATAACCAATTACAAGTGTACATCCGGTCCTTCTAGGATCGATCACCAATTTCTCTTTGGGATGAATACCACTAGGTATAGTACAAGCGAGAAGGAGAAATCCACTTCTCCGGAGGAAGTTTGAACAATCTAAAATGCTGCAATTTCGTCCTCGATATTTTGAGGGCAAAAGCGTCTTAGCCTTAGGTGGTAGTTGCATAACGTAGGTTGAAACTTCGATGGATAAAGAGTATTGTGTCATCTGTCGTCAGGTACCCCAACTTCGAGCTTATGTGGGATAAAACTTCAATGGACGGAGAGTATTATGCCATCTATTGTCAGCCACCTTTGGTCTCAAGCCATGGAGTATATAGGGTCATCTGTCAATCAGGTCATTTCCACTTACTAGGACTTATGTCACGCCCTCGATACCTGCCCAAATCTTTTCGGAAGGATGCATCACAACAAGCAAGATCTATCTTCATCTAACTATCTCCGTCAACAATAAGCTACCTTCGAAGAGTTACATGTCACTTTTTTTATTATCTAAAAGTGGATATAAAAGGTAATTAATCATGATAAGATAAATCATTGATTAATTTGGGGATCCTTCTCCTTGAGTTTGTATCTATCTATAGTCGTCCGACAATTATTCTACTATACGGCAGCAGTTAGAACTATAATGCCCCACTCCGAGAGGAGGCATTTGGTTAGTTTTTTGGGTTTGATTAGAATGTTGGATCGTGGCTTGTGTTAGAAATAAAAAAGGATTGAGAATGGTGCAGCCTATGTTAATTGGTCGGATGGGATGCGTTATGGTGCATGACTCATTTGTATCGTTATGTCGAGTGAGAAAGATCGTGCATTGTGTCAAATCATCTCTGGAGGAATCGCTGAGCGTATATGTGTGATCAAAGCTGAAAATATCCTTTGTATAAGTGAGTGGAACTATCCCTTCTCCTCTACTTCTTCACATTTAATAAAATGAATAATTGTGTTGCTATGTTTTGCACTGAAATGTCCTATGTTTTAGTTGTTGCAAAGATGGAGATGCTATGTTGAACACTGTTGGAATGAGTAATACATGAACATGAACTGTCATTGTGAATTACACATGAGAAATGAATTGATAATGTTGCTCATGTTTAAGGCTACTGAAATGAATGGATAACACTTGAATGATGAACTGCTTTGTTATAAAATATGAGAATTGAATTAAGAATTCAATTGACACAATGAAATGAATGTCGAATGTCCCTATGAGAAATGAAATAATATGAGAAATGTTGTGATAAGATGAAATGAGAAATGTAAATGATGAGGCTTAGGATCGATAGATCACTTAGTGTGGAAATGATGTGAATGATGGCAAGTCGTTAAATATGGCTTTGATGAGATAAGATGGTGAACTGTTGGCTTTGCTTACTTTTTGTACTTTACTATGCACTTTATGCTTATCAATTCGTATATACATTCACATGGTCAAAGACAACTTATGCACAACTGAATGAGTTTCTCCAGCCTGTACCTAGGGCACTGGGACAGTTCCGACCTAAGGGAAAACATTGGTCGTGCTATAGTGGCACGAGGTAATTGCATGACTTCCATACGGCTTGCTACCTCTAGTGGAATGGCATGTTGCATTACCCTTGAAGTCCTATATGGCTTGAAGTATTATGAGACATTCATTGAGGCTGGCAACCTACTTTGAATGGTGCATCACAATACCTTTGAGGATGTCCTTTATGGTGCACTTTCACCAATGACCATCTAGTCGAATGCATACAAATGAATGTCTTATACAGGTGGTAGTATATTATATCATGTATCTTATGCAGGTGTGGAGAAGTCGGTTGTCGGTAAGAACATCACTGAAAAGTGATATATGCTATCTTTTATGTTATTCAATGTTACTGCTTAACATATACAAACACAAGTATGCCATAATGATGTCACTCTATGATTACTGAGATTACATATTATACATGCTAAACTATTGCTATAATGCCCGTCCCGCTTAGTTCAAGATGATGAATCGAAATGCAACGGCCTTTGGATTTGGCTATGCAACGGCTAGCATGAAGTCCCGCTCGATCGAGGCAACTCCTCGTTCAGGTAGGTGGCTTCGATGAACATGCCTCAGCTTGGCCTTCACACTAATAAAATGGATTTTTCACATGCACTGAGTAGGTTTGTTAATAAAAAAGATGAACCTACATAGCTAAAGGAATAATGAAGTACGTGTAGGCAACTCTAGAGGGGGGGGGTGAATAGAGTACTTGTGTCAATAATGAACAATTAAAAAAATTAACTCTATTCAATCCCAACTAGCAAATAATTAATCAGAGTGTAAGTGCAAAAATTAAATGAAGATCAGAGAGCATACGCAGACACAGCAATTTTTAACCTGGTTTCCCTCGTAGAGGACTAGTCCAGGCCAGAGAACTCTAGCTCAGGATTGAAATCCACTATTTGTGAAATAGCTTTACAACCACGTGCCTTTACTCAGTAGAGCACGCCAACTTCTTGAAAGATCGCTGAGGCAAAACTTGAAATTTTCTAAGTGACTTCTCAAGACTCTTGCACACAAACTTCTAATTGACTCGCACCGAGCACCTTGTAGGCTTGGAAAGTTTTGTGGCTAGTAGATGAGAAGAGCATGGCTCTTTAGGATGTATAGGCTATAAGAGTAGAAGAGAAAAGAAGATTGGATGATTTAAAATGGAAGAAAATGGTGCCTATATATACTAGTTCTGGGAGGCAGAGTTCGGCTATAACTCTGTCCAAAAATTCAAAATTTTGGCCATTGGACTGAAGAACAGATGGCAACTCTAGAGGGGGTGAATAGAGTTTATAGCAATAATAGCCAATTAAAAAATCAACTCTTTCACAATCCAAAATTAATCAGAGTAAATGCGGAAATAAATAAGGAGCAAGAAAGCATACGCAAACACAGCCGATTTTAACCTGGTTTCCCTCGTGGAGGACTAGTCCAGGCCTAAGAACTCTAGCTCAGGATTAAATCCACTATTTGTGAAATAGTAGTTACATCTCGTGCCTTTTCTTCAGAAGAGCACGTCAACTTCTTATAATGGATCGCAGTAGTGATGCTTGTAATTTTCTAAGCTACTTCTTGAACTCTTGCATAAGACTCCTAACTGAGAGATGCTGAGCACTCGAGACTTAGGAAACTTGTGACTAGTAGATGAAGAAGGGTATGGCTTATATTGAGCTTAAGAGAGAAGAGAAGAGAAGATTGGATGAATGAAAATGAGAGAATTCTTGGCCTATTTATAGGGTTTTAACAGGCAGAATTCGGCCAGAATTCTGGTAGGAATTTTCAAATATTTGGCCGTTGGACAACTAGCAACCAGCCAGCCCTAAAAATAAGGGTGCTGATTTTTAGGGGACAGAGTTCGGCCCGAACTCTGTGTGGAGGCAGAGTTCGGCCCGAACTCTGTCTCCAGAGCACAGAATGGGTCCAAGGGTCCAATGGACTGATTTTGGATGTGGAGCTTTATGGATTTGGATAGGTTATGGGTTGAGTCTCAAGAGCCCAGCATAACTTAGCTTACAATCATTCTAGACTCAATAAATATAAAAGTATAGACTCAAAAACGACTTGCATTTGCAAAACTGAGCTGTCGTCTGACTTGAGCTAGATGTAGTCGTCGTGTGTCGTATTGAATTATCATAAGTATTATTTAGTCAATGTTATCAATATTTGGTTGACTGTGACTTTGTGTCAACAATCTCCCCCATATTGATAATTGACAAAATAATAATTATATATTCAATATCCATACCTGGACACATATAACGACATAGCTCCCCCATAATTAGTGCCGAGCTTAAGAATAGCTCCCCCATAAACAATGCTGTGAATCTTGTTGGCCTGTTAATAGTATTCTCCAAAAACACATATATACCAAACAGAACAGAATATACACATATCTTTCCCTTTTGGCATTTAGCAATATGAGATATATAAATAATAACTGGCAAACACACCCAAAAGAGAAGAAACTGCATATAAACTAAGATAATAACCAAGAGTCATAATGACATAGAAACTGATAATAGAACTGCCAAAGTCTCAAAAGCACAACTCATAATAAGTCTACTACAAAGCAAGTACAGAAAAGCAACTAAAGCAAAAAGCATAAATCATAATCTAAGATCCTTAGTAGCAGCATCAAAAGTAGTCCATATCCATCATCGAGCATGAGAGGGCCCGGCGTCGTCCGAAGCATCAGTAAAGGAGCGACGTGGGTCCACAAATGCCGTATCCGGATCCATGTAGCGACGAACCCAAGGGTCATCGATACGGAATCCCTCACGACCGGGGTCTCGCTCCATAGGAATGGACATGGAAGGATGGCGAGACATGGAATATCGAATATCATGCAGCGAGTTGCTGATAGCACTCATCTGGAAGGTGGTCCGATAATCCAGCTGAGTCCATCGATCGTCCTCCAAAGTGAAACGATCTCGGAGCATAGTCTGAAGAGACTCGAGAGTGGCAGGAGGAGGAGGTGGATCCTATCCGAGAGGAGGGGCATCTGGCTCATCATCAGAATGCTCAGATACGACCGGTGAGCCAACGGCCGCATGAAGCCTCCTTGCCTTAGAGAGGAAGGCAGGGGCAGGTAAGAATAGACACTCATCAAGCGGTACATGGAACGCACGAAAGATCATAGGAAGGTATAATGCATAAACCAAAGATCTTAGTTTCTTCCTACAGTTGATCATCCAATCCATCATTGTGCGTGGAAGATTAAATGGAACATGGAAGTGGAGATGGTACAAGGCCGAGATCTCAAAATAAGTGACTTCATCGGTAGAATCCGCTTTGGGTAGAATGGTGTTGAAAATGATCCGATGAAGTTCAAAGAAATAGGGATTAAGAAATTTAGTCAAAAGCTTACGAGGACGTGTGTTAGGGCTACACAAGTCGTTCTTGAAGCTTTCAAGTAAAATTCCTTCGAGAAATTGGAAGGATCTAGCTTCAACAAGCTTTTCCCAAGAATTTGGCTCTTGAAGTTCAAGATATTCGGCCAATTCAAATTCATCAAATGAGATATCAATTCCCGCAACTCGTGAATAAATATGAGTGTCATCATAGGTCAAGTTGCAGTAAAACATTTAAATGGCACTACGATAAATGACCGAATTTGTGGTAACAAGTTCATCAAGGCAAAGGTCATTAAAGAGTGCATCATGTTGTGAGAATATAGTAAAGTTGATAGGGTGTCCCGCAAACACCGGACGTGTCCGAAAATCGCTAAACCAATCATTAGATGCGTCTAGTGATATAAAAATTCGATCGTCAAAAGTGTTTGGATCAATGGGACGTGGATGATTGAACAACGGATGGATTGGTGGTTGTTGTTCAATGGCCGGTGCAACGGGTGGTGCAACGGGCGGCTCAACGAGAGGAGGAGCATTCGACGAGGATGCGCCCTCGGTACGAAGTCTCTTTCCGCGATTGAGCAAACGTGGAGCCATAACACAATGGATAATGAAAGAAATTGAGATATAGAAAAGTAAGGAATTATACCTCAAACTAGTGATGGACAATAAAAGAGAATTGAAAAATAAGCCTTCTCCTTGAGTTTGGGGAAGAATGAAGCACTAAAGGGAGAAATTATGGTTAGGGTTTTGAGAGAATTGTGTTTGAGAAGGTGAAAAGGTGGTAAGAAAGAAGGAGAGGGAAGAGAAACCGAATATAGGAGAAGGGTTTCTCTTGGTCGGACCGAATCATGGCCATTGGATCTAATTCTTGATCAATGGCGGAGATTGTTCCCAGTTCTGGAACAGTCGGGCCGAATTCGGCCCGAACTCTGGTAGAAGCAGAGTTCGGCCCGAATTCCGGGTCCTGGTCACAGAACAGGAATCAGGCAGAAAAAGAAAAATATTGGTTAAGTGATAGAGAAACCAATATAAGATATGAGTATAAAGATAGGAAAGATCCAATTAGTAAACAAAAGAATAACAGATAGTGAGTTTGAAGCAGCAATATGAAATTAAAATCATAGTATTTCAGCATGTGATAAATGAAAATGAACCATATAATAAACAAGGAATTATATCATAATTTAATATTTTGAAGCTGCCATGGGTTAGCTGCAGGGGCCGGATCCCAGCTAGCGGTAGTCCTGAGGACTAGTGCACCGTGTCGCTTAGGCTTTTACGCCTTATTGTCAGAAGGGCCCTTTCGGCTTGTACCCATAGCAAGTTCATCATAAGAGAATCACGATATATTCGATATTTACGTAGGTTGATTTTAATTTATAACAGCTTCATCTAAAATTCCAAGTTCACGACAAAGAAAATTGAAGCGCTCTTCGGATAATGGTTTTGTGAAGAAATCTGCTAACTGATGATCAGTGTCAATAAATTCTAAGTTAATCGTGCCATTTTGCTGATGATCACGCAAAAAGTGATGACGAATTTCAATGTGCTTCATGCGTGAGTGACAAATGGGATTCTTAGTCAGATTTATAGCACTAGTGTTGTCATAAAAGATTGGAATGTGCATGAAAGATAAGTTGTAGTCTTCCAGGGTTTGCTTCATCCACAGAATTTGTGCACAACAACGCCCAGCTGCTATGTATTCAGCTTCTGTTGTGGATAGTACGACAGAGTTCTGCTTCTTGCTAAACCAAGAGACTGAAGCCTTTTCTAATAAATGACATGTACCGCTTGTACTTTTATGGTCGACCTTGCATCCAGCGAAATTAGCATCAGAGTAACCAATGAGGTCAAATGATGTTGACTTGGGATACCATAGGCCCACTGTAACTGTACCCTTAAGGTATCGAAAGATACGCTTAACCGCGGTCATGTATGATTCCTTCGGATTTGCTTGATATCTAGCACACAGGCAAACGCTAAACATAATATCAGGGCGACTTACAGTAAGATAGAGTAGACTGCCTATCATACCTCGATACTTACGTTGATCTACGGGTTTGCCACTATCATCTGGTTCAAGTTTGGTTGAAGTAGCCATAGGAGTGCTGATTGGTTTGACATTGTTAAGGTCGAATTTCTTCAGCATGTCCTTTGTATACTTCGACTGACAGATGAAGGTTCCATTTGACATTTGTTTGACTTGCAGCCCAAGAAAGTAGTTGAGCTCCCCCATCATGCTCATCTCAAACTCGGTCTGCATATACTTGGCAAAATCTTGACAAAGAGTTTCATCAGTAGAACTAAATATAATATCATCTACATATATTTGTACTAAAAGAATAGTGTCTTTGAAAGATTTTATGAAAAGTGTAGTGTCAATTTTCCCTTTTGAAAAACCTTTCTCAAGCAAGAAATTGCTTAGCCGTTCATACCAAGCTCTAGGGGCTTGTTTGAGGCCATACATCGCTTTCTTTAGCTTGAACACGTGGTCGGGAAATTTATGATTTTCAAAGCCAGGGGGTTGTTTTACATAAACTTCCTCCTTAATAAAACCATTCAAGAAAGCACTTTTAACATCCATTTTAAATAATTTGAAATTTTGAAAATTTGCAAATGCATAAAGCATCCGAATGGATTCTAATCTAGCAACAGGAGCATACGTCTCATCGTAGTCGATACCTTCCTCTTGGTTGTATCCTTGGGCTACTAGACGAGCTTTGTTGCGTGTGACTGAACCATCTTCATTTACTTTGTTTCTAAAAACCTATTTAGTACCAATAATCGAGTGATTAGCCGGTCTAGGAACGAGTTCCCATACTTGGCTCCTCTCGAATTGGTTGAGTTCCTCTTGCATAGCAGAAATCTAAAATTCATCATTGAAAGCTTCTAAAATATTTTTCTGCTCAATTTGTGAAATAAAGGCAGTGCTAGCAATAGAGTCTCTTAATGATGATCTAGTAGTTACTCCACGTGAAACCTCGCAGATTACCAAATTTTCTGGATGTGATGGCTTGAAAGAGAATTTCTTTGGCAAGCTCTCCAGAGAATTGGTTTCGGTTGTGGTGTTCATTGGAGTAGACGTTGATGGCTCAACATCATCATCAAGAGTAGCTGTTGCACTGTTATCTTCATCAAAAGTCATATTTGTAGACTCTTCCACAATTAATGAGCGTTTGTTAAAAACTCTATATCCCTTGCTCTTGGCAGCATAGCCAAGGAAAATACCATCGTCAGCTTTGGCATCAAATTTGCCTAAGTTGTCTTTGGTGTTAAGGATAAAACATCTACAGCCAAAAACTCTAAAATAAGAAATATTTGGGGTTCTCCCAAACCAAAGCTCATAGGGTATTTTCTTCGTAATAGGACGAATAAGTACCCTATTTAAAATATGGCATGCTGTACTGACAGCTTCAGCCCAAAAGTATTTCGAAAGTGAAAACTTGTTCAACATGACTCTAGCCATATCGCCAAGAGTCCTATTCTTCCGCTCCACAACACCATTTTGTTGAGGAGTTCTTGGACAAGAAAACTCATGATCAAAACCATTTGAATCACAAAACTTTTCAAAATCAGAATTTTCGAACTCGCCTCCATGATCACTTCGGATACGAGTAATCATGTAGCCTTTTTCGTTTTGAACTTTCTTAACAAAAATCTTGAAAACCGAAATAGCATCACTTTTATTTGCAAGAAAGAAAATCCAAGTAAATCTTGAAAAGTCATCAATAATAACAAAGGCATAGAGTTTTCCACCAAGACTGGCTACTCTACTAGGGCCAAATAAATCTATATGGAGTAGTTGCAAGGGTCTAGTAGTACTTACAGAGTTTATGGAATGAAAAGATGACTTGGTTGCCTTATTCAACTCACATTCGGCACATACGGTGTCCTTTTTGAATGTGATGTCGGACAAGCCTCTAACTAGCTTCTTGGTCGATAGCCTGGATATAGTATCCATACTGGCATGACCAAGACGCTGGTGCCATAGTAACCGTTCATCTTTATGAACATATAGGCATCTACCTGCATTGTTAGTATTTCTAAACAGATAGAAAATATAAATATTATCCTCTCTTACCCCTTCAAAAACGATGTCTCCCGTTGACCTATCATAAATAAGGTATTTGTTTTGTCCAAAGTTAATATCATATCCATGGTCAGCAAGATGACTAATGCTGAGCAGGTTATGCTTTAACTTGGTCACTAGACAGATATCCTTTATTACGGAAGAGGGAGGATAACCAATATTACCATTACCTATAATATAACCTTTTAGGTTGTTGCCGAAGGATACATATCCTTCTCTCTTTATCGATAGTGATGCGAAAAGATTTGCGTCTCCCGTCATATGCCGCGAGCATCCACTATCGAGAATCTACTTACTTTTAGTTGAGGAGGGAAGGTCCACCTACATCAAGAGTAGATGCGACCTTTGGTACCCAAGTTCTTGAGGGTCCTGAAAAGTTAGTTTTTGGAAACCATGCATATATCTTTCTATCTACTAATCTTCTAATTCTATATTGTGGTGAAATGTGTCCATGTAAACCATATGTAGCATTCCTATTTACATTAGGAGCATGCTGATGATGTCTATAAGCAGAGTAATGAGGAGAAGTGTGATGATATGTAGATTTAGCATGGTGATGATGACTATGTGGAGTGGCATGGTGATATTGTCTATATGGTATGGCATGATGATATTGTCTATATGGCATGACATGATGATTTCTATATGTAGAGTGATGTTGATTGTGTCTTTGTGCAACATGGTGATAATTGTATCTATGTGTAGCATGATGATTTTGTGACATATGATAATTATTTCTACGTGCATGTGGTTTGTGTCCTTTGTGAAAGTGTATATATATGTAAGCATGGTTACGTGTTGTAGGTGGATGACGTGGGTGACTAGTATGAGAAGTATCATGCTTTGTGTGTGTCTCATGATGTTGGGTTTGAGGTTGAGCAACCTGTTTTCCCAATTTAGTCTCTAGTTTCTTAGAGACAGCCTGCAGTTCAGTAATCTTAGCATTCAAACCAAATATCTTAGTGATAGATATCTTGTGTTTACTCTTTTCTTCTGCAAGCTCCGTGTTGAGTGTTGTGATTTCTTATGTTTGTTGTTCAATGCGTGTTTCGGCATTATGTAAGCTTATTTTAAGCTTAGATACATCATCAGTGACATCCGTGGGTGAAGTGTCTCTAATGTTATCAAGTAATAGAGAAAGTCTTTGAATTTCGACTTCATGACTTTTGATTTTGTCCTCGGCATGTTTGTATTTACCAATGACCTTTTTGTGATCATTAAGTAAATCGGTGAAAGCATCGCCAAGTTCATCAAAAGTGAAGTCGTCAAGAGTTTCGTTTGATACCTTGTCGGACGTCGCCATTAGGCACACATTAGCCGTATCTTGAGGAGAGTCCTTTTCTTCCTCGGAGTCACTAGCTTCGCTTTCATGCCAAATGCTTGTGTTGGCATATTTCTTTGAGGAGGTCTTCTTGTATGGCTTCTCATAGCGGTTGCTCTTCTTCAAGAATGGACAATCTTTTCGGACGTGTCCAGTCTTCTTGCAACCGTAGCAGGTTGGCTCTTCTTCGCCATCTTCTTGTGGTTCCTTCTTTCTTCGATTGAAGCGAAGGAATCTCTTGAAGTTGCGGACCATGAGATCTTGATCATCATCTTCTGAGTTGTCGTCATCCGTCTCTTCGGGTTCAGCCCTCCGTCGGTGAGCTTTGAGTGCGATCTCCTTAGCCTTAGGAGCAGGCTCTTCGAAGTCCTTGAGGTCAAGCTCATGAGTCATTAGCTTTCCCATCAAGGTCTCCATGGACATGATTGTGAGATCATTTTCTTCTATGATGGCTGTCACCTTAGGGTTCCAAATTTTTGGTAGCCCCCTAAGTAGCTTGCGGATCTTCTTGTGATTTGAATATTGCTTGCGGAGCGAAGACAGGGGGTTGATGATGTCGAGGAATCTTGTGAACATTTGCGTGATCGTCTCATTTGGCTTCATCTTGAAAGCCTCGTATTTTTGAGTGAGACGGCTTATCTTTGATTCCTTGACTTGGGTGGTTCCTTCATGCGTCACTTCTAGAAGTCTCCATACTTCGTTAGATGTGGTGCATGTAGATACCCTGTTGAACTCATTCCTGTCTATAGCACAGAATAAAGCATTAATAGCTCTCGCGTCTAGACTTGCCTGTTTCTTCTCCTTGTCAGAATATTTGTCATGTGATTTCTCAACGAGATCACCATTGACAACTATTCTGGCGGGCTTTTTGTAATCGTCAGTGACGATAGTCCACAGGTCAAAGTCTAGCGACTTGAGATAAAAGCTCATCCTTGTTTTCCAATACGTGTAGTTAGTTCCATCAAAAAGGGGAGGCCTATGAGTGGACTGTCCTTCACCGTGATTGGAAATCAAGGATTGTGTGGTTGCCATGTATCAGCTCTAGGATGTAAGTCCTTGTAAAGAGAATAGAGCTCTGATACCAATTGAAGAACAGATGGCAACTCTAGAGGGGGGTGAATAGAGTTTATAGCAATAATAGCCAATTAAAAAATCAACTCTTTCACAATCTAAAATTAATTAGAGTAAATGCGGAAATAAATAAGGAGCAAGAAAGCAAACGCAAACACAGCCGATTTTAACCTGGTTTCCCTCGTGGAGGACTAGTCCAGGCCTGAGAACTCTAGCTCAGGATTAAATCCACTATTTGTGAAATAGTAGTTACACCCCGTACCTTTTCTTCAGAAGAGCACGTCAACTTCTTACAATGGATCGCAGTGGCGATGCTTGGAATTTTCTAAGCTACTTCTTGAACTCTTGCACAAGACTCCTAACTGAGAGATGCTGAGCACTCGAGACTTAGGAAACTTGTGACTAGTAGATGAAGAAGGGTATGGCTTATATTGAGCTTAAGAGAGAAGAGAAGAGAAGATTGGATGAATGAAAATAAGAGAATTCTTGGCCTATTTATAGGGTTTTAACAGGCAGAATTCGGCCAGAATTCTGGTAGAAATTTTCAAATATTTGGCCGTTGGACAACTAGCAACCAGCCAGCCCTAAAAATTAGGGTGCTAATTTTTAGGGGACAGAGTTCGGCCTGAACTCTGTGTGGAGGCAGAGTTCGGCCCGAACTCTGTCTCCAGAGCACAGAATGGGTCCAAGGGTCCAATGGGCTGATTTTGGATGTGGAGCTTTATGGATTTGGATAGGTTATGGGTTGAGTCTCAAGAGCCCAGCATAACTCAGCTTACAATCATTCTAAACTCAATAAATATAAAAGTATAGACTCGAAAACGATTTGCATTTACAAAACTGAGCTGCCGTCTGACTTGAGCTAGATGTAGTCGTCGTGTGTTGTATTGAATTATCACAAGTATTATTTAGTCAATGTTATCAATATTTGGTTGACTGTGACTTTGTGTCAACATGGACCACTTGCAATGAGTAATCCCTAAAAATTAGCTCCTGAAAATTAGGAGGCAGAGTTCGGCCCGAACTCTGCCTCCTTGGAGACAGAATGCTCATGGGCTTGTTGGGCTTTGGCAGTTTGGCTTTTTGTTTGTGGAGATTTTTAGTTATCTAGTCTATGGTTGAGGTACTCTGTGCGACTCAACGTACAATAGCCTAGACTCAATAAAAGTGTAAAAAATATAGACTTTCGATGACAAGTTCCAGCAGTATTCGTCGGGCAGTCGTCGATGATGATTGCCTGACTTGATATTTGATAGTCGTCTGATTTGTAGCTTGATGATGATTTATGTGTCGAGTTAGATCATGTCAAATATCGATTTGTTAATTATCAAGATTAGGTTGACTGCGATCCAGTTTGGGCTAACAATCTCTCAATTTTTGATAATTGACAAAATTTTGATATTTGTGTGTCGCAATATTCATACCTGGACACATATATAGCTCCCCCGTAGATGGACATTTCGGCTCCCCCGTAAATAGAGAAGTCCTGATACAAGTACTAGTCCAAACAATACAACCAAATAATATAACACATAATACAAGTATTTATCCAAAAATGGTTAAGCAAATATCACATATTCTTCCCCTTTGGCATTTAACAAAATGAAATATAAGCTCCCCCATAAAAAAATAACCATGGAGAAAATATGCAATCACATAACCAATGCTCAAATCCAACGTAAGAAATAAATAGCAAATAATCCAAATAGAAGCTATATATGCATAAAGTAGTACAAATCAAAGAGTTCAACTACATAAACACGGAATAAAAATGACAAAGTGCATAAACAAAAGAAATCCTAAGCATCAGCAGCATCATGAAAGGAACCACGGCCGTCACGGAGCACGGAAAGGTTTAGCAGAGTCAGATAGGCCGTTGGTAGAGCGACGAGGATCAACAAACGCTGCATCCGGATCTAAATACCTCCTGACCCAAGTGTCGTTGATAGGGTAACCTTTGCCAGGAGGGTCCCGTACCATGGGGTAAGACACCGTAGGATGAGTAGCCAGGGAGTACTGGATGTTATGCAGGGTGTTGCTGATGGCCGTCATCTGTAAGGTGGTACAATAATTCATCTGAGTTGTCACGACCCGCACCCACTGTGAGGGTACGAGTACGTAACAACGCCCAGCCTACGACGCAGTGTCGGCGGTAGAACGCTGTTCTAAGTCTCTAACTAACCATCAACTCATGCAGTATATAATGTACTCATCATGATCAACTCCGAACGGAGGACAAGTATAAGATATGGTGTAACTCAATCACAGTCTAAGCACGATAAGATAACACAGAAATAAACTAAGAATTGAAGACAACAAAAGATAACACAGAAATAAACTAAGAATTGAAGACAACAAAACTACTAATAAAATAACAACAAACTCAACAATCTCAAATACATCTCAAGTCTCAAATCTCTATATACAACTCCAGATCTAAACAGGAAAACTAAAACAAGACAGACTAACTAAACTCCCGATCACTCCTGAGTGTCGGGGCCATAGGTAGCTAAACCATCTCCTCAGTAATATGTAGGGCATGTGTCCTCAGGGCAGTCATCTGTAAAATTTTCAACAGGTCCAGTCAGGACAGAAACGAGTACAACTCATCAAGAAAACCCAAGTAAATGACAGGGAACTATAAAGCAGTTATAGACAGTTTTATTGATGAATATGGCAGTTTATATACAGGTGATGGTATAGAGAAACAGTAAGATACAAGGAAAGTAAAGTAACTAAACAAGAGAAGAATGATAACAATGACGACTGTAAATAAATCTAGCTGAACTAAAGTAACATGATAAGTCCAGGCAGTAAATGTAAAACAAGTGTAAACTACTATAAATCCAGTACGAGATGAATCTAATACAAGATGAATCCAGTACCAGATGATTCTAGGTAGTGATCAAGAATCCAGGTGAGTCCAGCTAATCTAATAGTGTGTTTTAAAATACCGAGATCGACATGTAAACGGCTGTGGGTAATCAGGCACACCTCTCACTGATCAGGCGAGAGATGGCTATGCTTCCAGTAGATTCCAGTTGGAGATTCCAGATTTGGGGTATGTCTATATGTCTTACTCAATATTTCCCCGCCCCGTAATACAAATGAATCCAGAATTCGATACGAGAATCGAGATGAGTCCAGCCAAAATATAATAATTCCAGAAATAGATTCCAGAATGATTCCAGTGATTCCAGTAATAGAGGCCAGATAACATGGTGAGTGTGTCGCATACATGAATCCAGAAATATCCATACGTGTGGTATCAGAGAATCACATAAAACTAAATAGAACTGAAATACAGTAACTGGCAAATAAATGAGAGAACTATCAGAGAATGTACTTGCCTGATACTCTGAAAAGAGTAGTGTAATGTCAGATGTCTGCACCGGAGTCACAGTATCCTAAATAGAACAGTACAGGTTATAATGTGTTTAAAACAAGGTAATTGATGTTTATGATGCAATCTACATGATTTCTAGGCCAATCTAGGTCAAAGTCAACTCTAAGTCAAACATGGTCAACTGTCTAGGTCAAACTAGGCCCAAGTCAAACTTGGTCAACTCTAGTCAAGCTAAATCAACATCTAGGCAATCCTGAACCATTGGGTCAATCCTTGGTCAATTTTAGGGTTTTGGGTCAACTCTAGTCAACTAAACATACCCTCAAGTTATTACCTACCTAGCACTTTACATTACCCATCATCTACTCATACATCACCTATATATATAAAACATTTACTTCATACTCATTTCATGACATCACACCTAAGACACTAAGCCTATATGGATCCTTGGATATGCCCATGTGGCAATTTGGACATGCTTACATATAGGCACCTACCCAAATCATTACTAATACAAACCCCTCCAACTAACACACATATACATATATACCTATCTGGTATTCTCCTACATTTCCCCCCTCATTGATTTCCTCTCTACTTGTTCACCTATTCCCATAGTTGATAAGGGGCTTCCCCTCTCACAACTGATACCTTGATAACCACTTACTGTTGTACAATTTCCTATACATTGATGTATTAGATTAAACATAACAAAGCTCCATTCTCCCAGTCATTTGTTAACATACTAACTTCATGTCACAGGTAATATTTCCCCTCACTCACAACTGTTAAACTCAAGCCACTACCCTCCCTTCTTAACATGGTTAGCTAACTAGAATGTTTATGGACTCTCCTCTAGCACACGACAGCACATGGTGATACACACTCATGCCCAAATCATGGCAGCCTACTGCAGTAGATGCATTGGCATGTGCTGCAGTACATTTCCTGCTGCCAATGTTGCTGCCACAAGGCATTGCCATAACAGGGCAAGCCATGGCAAGGCTGCCACAGTTGCAAGCTCCTGCTACTACTATGCATTGCAGGCAATGCAACCTCAAGCTCACTGCTACTCCTCTAACTCCAAATTACCCTTCTATGGCAGTACAACCAATCTTATGTAACACCCAATCTCAGGAATCAGAGCCAAACTCAAATCTCAGGAAAACCTAGTACTTGTCTCAGATAAGGCCCACTGCTTGCTAATGCAACCTAATTGCCAAAGCCAAACATCCTTATAATTCTCAGGTATTTTGAAATACCAACTCAACATACCAAACCAAATGTCAACTCTCCCTCTAAATCCTTCGAACTCAGCATCACATATTCAATCCTAACTCAGGTATCCAACTCAACATACCACCTATATATATACAAGTATCACATATATCCTCATAAACCCAAATCAAATGATTCAACAACCAACCCAATCAATGTGGTGTCATGTGATGGTGTCTATGAGGGTGAGGGGGTTGAGTGTGTGTGCGAAAACTGAACAGTGAGTGTATGGATGTGTATAGGCTAGTGCAATGTGTGTGTGTGTTTGAGCAATGCAGTGGTGTGTGTGTGTGCATGACACTAACAGAAATGTCAATCAAATATAACTTAGATATGTATATATATATATTCTGAAATCTCAGAAATCCTGAGATGAAACCTAAGCTCACATCCTAACTATAATTCTCAGGTTAAAATAGTTCAAACTCAGATATCATACATGTTTCACTCATATCCACAACATATGCATACCTATATTACTGCTACTGGTCTTTCAACATGCCAAGCCAGGCCTGGCTTTCATGCCAAGCTGATGCACATGTAACCAGGGGCTGCCTAGGCACTGCTGGCTGTTGCCTGGCTGCAACATGCCCTGCCAGGCCAAGCCATGCCAAGGCAAGGCAGCACACTGCCTGCTGCTACTCAACCTTCATCCTCTATTTCTCTGAAACAACTCACCCTATAAATCCTAACCTCTCTAACTCCATAACTCAGTTCTCACAAAACCTGAGATTAAGTCTCAGATTTCAATTTCCTTTAATCCCTTAACCTTTACAACTAGAGATGTTCATCCCTATACAGAAATCTAAACTGATACTTAGCTATACTATGCATACCACATATTTATAGACATAACTATATATATTCAGATATAACAACCAATGAGAAGCTAACATATATGGAAACCCATATGAAACCAAATTAGTAATAAAATCAAACCCTGGTAAATGTATGAACTCATTTGAGATCCCCAAATTTATCTCATTTCGAATTACACAGCATGTATCAGAGCCATACCCTTTTTGAACCCAAAACATTTGAAAAACCAACCCTCTGTCGTGTCACAGGGTGGGGGAGTATTGTGTCGACACTGGGGGTGATGTGTGTGTCCACAAGTGTCAGGTAGGGGTTGTTCTCGTGTCCACATTGCTGGACACGAGGTGTCAAACCTCGAAGTTCAGCATGTGAAGAACAGCAACACAGTATCAGTAATCGTGTAACACTGAAAAATCCAAATTTTGAAATTTAACAATATGAAAACCTAAAACAGTTCATAACAAAGAAGAATCACATGTGTATAAGTGTCTTAGGGTAGATTTTGTGTCCAAAAATTGGACACGAACGTATCCTAACTAAGAAAACACACACAGACACTTAAAACGTGCAGGCAGCCTCGTGCACGTGTGCGAGTCGGGCTAGGACACGACACACGACACGAGGCACTTCGTGGTCGTGTCTAGGTGTTCGCCAACCCTAGTACTACGTGCACAAGTGACTGAAACGTGTCCAAGTGACTCGTGTCCAAAGTTTAGAACGCGTATCAGTGTCGATTTTTCGACTGTGCGCGCAAGGCTCGATTCAGCGCACACGCGATTTCTCTGCGCACACTGATCGAGAGGCCACGAAACTTCTTGGGCATGGTGTCAGTCATTGCCCACTCGTGTCCATAAATTTTGGTGTCAAACCCTTGCGTGTTGTGTCCGCAATCAAGGTCGAACAGCAGGACACAGCACAGGACCAGTGCGCAGTGTCGTGTACGACTTACGTGTCCATTTTGGACACGAAAACTAACCCGATTCGTGCTCAGACACAAAAATATATAATCTACATATAAAGAGCTATCCAAATATATAATTTGTTTCGAAAAATAATAACATTCAATCCATAGAGGCATTTCATCGAATACCTAACATACTATATGACACGTGTCCGATACGGACACCAAACGGACACGAAATTCACCCAAATTTTAGGGACACCTAGGGGACTCCTAGATTTAGCCCTACATGCAAAGAAAACTGAAATTTAAAACAATTTAAAGGGTTTTACCTATTGGTGCAAATTGTATGGAAAAGCTCCAAATGGGGGGTGTCCTTCTTGATGGCCAAATGCTCCAAATTGATCCCAAACTGAAATGGCTCTCCACCAACAGTCCATAAACTCAATTTAGAACCCAATGCAAAAGACTAGGATGAAAAAGGAGATCAAATGAATAAAATGGGATTTTTTGGAAGGGGGAAACTTACCTTTCTTTTCTCCAAGTGTAGGAATGATAAAAAGAGGCAAGCCCTAATGAACAAGTGTTTAAATAGGGTGGGGATCCCTATGTGGCTGCTCATAGGTTCATTAATTAGGGTTAGGGTTCACTAAATGGCCCATGGGCTTAAGTCATGATCAATCAAACCATTAAGTCATAAGTCATTTCATGACCATGACCATGACTTAAATTCACTAAACCAAACCCCCTCATTCTAAAACTATCCTCTAATGACTAAAATAGGTTAACTCAAGTTAGACTAGGGTCACCATAGCTAGGGTTAGCTTCTAGGCTAGTCCACTAGGTCTCAACAAGTCAAAGTCAAACTAGAATTCACCAATTCAATAAATCACCAAATAATTCAAATGAGTCAAAATGACCAAAATACCCCTAGGCTAAAAATGATAATTAATCATGCTAATGACATGGTTATGCTCTAGGTCATGCAGTCTCTCAGGTTTCACTGGCAGCACATCAAAATCATAAGTTATGACTTAAACCAGTTTTAAAATAGTTTAAAATTTATTAAAAATCACTAAAAATCATAATGTGAATCAAATATCAATAATTAATAATTAAAATTACAAAATTTTAAAATTACCCTCATGTGGAAAACTGGGTGTTACAATCCTACCCACCTTAGAAAAATTTCGTCCTCGAAATTAAAATAATCGCACCCGTCCTAGGTCAAACCCCCAGCAATCAAGGTCGAAGCAACACAATCCTACTGGTCGTGATTTCACAGTCTCGAACGGGGTCGCTACACTATCTAGAAATCAAAACAATATCCTGGCAGGTGCTAATGGAATCACACAGGAAAGTGGGAAGAAGAATGAGAAGGACAAACCTGCTAACCCATCACCTGCAGCGTCGGTCTCCTCGACCGCCATCGCAAAAGCTCCACCCCTCTGGTGCTGAGCTACAGGTGGCCTAGCTCCCTCAAGAGGAGGTACAAAGGGACAGTCTATCTTCTGGTGGGCTTCAGACCCACAGGAATAGCAAACCCTCAGCCTCTTCCTACACTGCTCCCTGGTGTGTCCCAACTTCCTGCAGTAGGAACAACTGATCGTCTTCGGGTCCTGACCCCGATGCTGATGCTGCACCTGCTAAACCATCACTGGTGCCCGGGTCTGCTGAATCTGAACAAGAGGCCTCTTGGCCTGGCCTCCGCTTCTGCTACCACTCTGGAAGTCACGACCCTTCTTCAACTTCAACCCCAGGTCGTCCTCTGCTGCCATCGCCCCGAAAAATATCTCCGTAAAGGTAGCGTTCCGGTCGCTCTTAGTCAGCGACCGAACCTCTCGAATCAAGCCTCGGTGGAACTTCCTCGCCTTCGTCTTCTCAGTCAAGTCATCTATGAACCGGGCCAATCGACAAAATTCTCTAGCGTACTCAGCTACTGTCTGGTTTCCCTGAACCAGACCCTCAAACTGTGCCTCTATGCCTCCCAAGGCCACATCAAGAAAGAACTGCTCCTTGAACAGTTCCTTGAACTGGGCCCAGGTCTGGCCCTCAACTCCCACTCTGGGATCTGTCTGGTACCACGCACGGGCTAAGTCCTGCATCTGACTGCCTGCCGCCTCGATATGGAGTCGATCTGGTATCTCTGCCAGCCTGAATATCTCTTCGATATGCTCTATCCAGTCGTCTACGTAATGAATGCCCTCAATGCCCAGGAACTCTCTGGGGTGCATCTTCTGGAAGTCATGTATATCCTTCTCCTTCTGACGAGGCTGTTGCTGCTCCCCCTGAGTAGTCACCATCTCTACTGTAGCACGAACCAGCTGGTGGGCCTCGTCAATCCCCTGACGATAATCGGCAGTCTGCTGCTGCTGCTGCTGCTGCTGCTTGTGAGACGCCAGAATCCTCTCCACGAAAGAAAAAAGATGAGCAGCATCTACCATCCCCGCAGGTGGAGGCTGCTGCGGTGGAAGGATCTCGGGAAGCACCGGACTCTGTCTCTCAGCTGATGGAAAACCCACCCCAGCTGATGGATCTCCGAAAACTGCTGAAACATCCACCCCGGCTGGCATGACTAGGGCTGCGGTACCAGGGGCTAGCTGCTGAAGGTGAGAGGTGGCAGACCCCTCTGCAGCGACTACTGTACCAGAGCGATGTGATCGTGTCTCCACCATCCTGAAGACAGATCGAAAAAGGAAGTCAATACTGAGCAGGAATCGATAAAATCAAAGGAGGATAGTTTATTTCAAAGAAGACAATCAGTAAGATATGTAGTTGGCATGAATTGAAGCAGAATTTTTCCTAACTGTGATTGAGCGCCTCTCCGTTAAAGCCTATCTCTCAATCCTATCGCAGGCTCACGGCAGTACAACTAAGTCGCCGTACTACCACGATATCGCACTAATGCGACTCTCGACCTGCATGGGCCACCACTAAAAATGTGTCACGACCCGCACCCACTGTGAGGGTACGAGTACGTAACAACGCCCAGCCTACGCCGCAGTGTCGGCGGTAGAACGCTGTTCTAAGTCTCTTACTAACCATCAACTCATGCAGTATATAATGTACTCATCATGATCAACTCCGAACGGAAGACAAGTATAAGATATGGTGTAACTCAATCACAGTTTAAGCACGATAAGATAACACAGAAATAAACTAAGAATTGAAGGCAACAAAACTACTAATAAAATAACAACAAACTCAACAATCTCAAATACATCTCAAGTCTCAAATCTCTATATACAACTCCACATCTAAACAGGAAAACTAAAACAAGACAGACTAACTAAACTCCCGATCACTCCTGAGTGTCGGGGCCATAGGTAGCTAAGCCATCCCCTCAGTAATGTGTAGGGCATGTGTCCTCAGGGCAGTCATCTATAAAATTTTCAACAGGTCCAGTCAGGACAGGAACGAGTACAACTCATCAAGAAAACCCAAGTAAATGACAGGGAACTATAGCAGTTATAGACAGTTTTATTGATGAATATGGCAGTTTATATACAGGTGATGGTATAGAGAAACAGTAAGATACAAGAAAAGTAAAGTAACTAAACAAGAGAAGAATGATGGCAATGGCGACTGTAAATAAATCTAGCTGAACTAAAGTAACATGATAAGTCCAGGCTGTAAATGTAAAACAAGTGTAAACTGCTACAAATCTAGTATGAGATGAATCTAATACAAGATGAATCCAGTACCAGATGATTCTAGGTAGTGATCAAGAATCCAGGTGAGTCCAGTTAATCTAATAGTGTGATTTAAAATACCGAGATCGACATGTAAACGGCTGTGGGTAATCAGGCACACCTCTCACTGATCAAGCGAGAGATGGCTATGCTTCCAGTAGATTCCAGTTGGAGATTCCAGATTTGGGGTATATCTACATGTCTTACTCAATTTTTTCCCGCCCCGCAATACAAGTGAATCCAGAATTTGACACGAGAATCGAGATGAGTCCAGCCAAAATATAATGATTCCAGAAATAGATTCCAGAATGATTCCAGTGATTCCAGTAATAGAGGCCAGATAATATGGTGAGTGTGTCGCATACATGAATCCAGAAATATCCATACGTGTCGTATCAGAGAATCACATAAAACTAAATAGAACTAAAATACAGTAACTGGCAAATAAATGAGAGAACTATCAGAGAATGTACTCGCCTGATACTCTGAAAAGAGTAGTGTAATGTCAGATGTCTGCACCGGAGTCACAGTGTCCTAAATAGAATAGTACAGGTTATAATGTGTTTAAAACAAGATAATTGATATTTATGATGCAATCTACATGATTTCTAGGCCAATCTAGGTCAAAGTCAACTCTAAGTCAAACATGGTCAACTGTCTAGGTCAAATTAGGCCCAAGTAAAACTTGGTCAACTCTAGTCAAGCTAAATCAACATCTAGTCAATCCTGAACCATTGGGTCAATCCTTGGTCAATTCTAGGGTTTTGGGTCAACACTAGTCAACTAAACATACCCTCAAGTTATTACCTACCTAGCACTTTACATTACCCATCATCTACTCATACATCACCTATATATATATAAAACATTTACTTCATACTCATTTCATGACATCACACCTAAGACACTAAGCCTATATGGATCCTTGGATATGCCTATGTGGCAATTTGGACATGCTTACATATAGGCACCTACCCAAATCATTACTAATACAAACCCCTCCAACTAACACACATATACATATATACCTATCTGGTATTCTCCTACATTTCTCCCCTCACTGATTTCCTCTCTACTTGTTCACCTATTCCTATAGTTGATAAGGGGCTTCCCCTCTCACAACTGATACCTTGATAACCACTTACTGTTGTATAATTTCCTATACATTGATGCATTAGATTAAACATAACAAAGCTCCATTCTCCCAGTCATTTGTTAACATACTAACTTCATGTCACAGGGAATATTTCCCCTCACTCACAACTGTTAAACTCAAGCCACTTCCCTCCCTTCTTAACATGGTTAGCTAACTAGAATGTTCATGGACTCTCCTCTAGCACACGACAGCACATGGTGATACATACTCATGCCCAAATCATGGCAGCCTACTGCAGTAGATGCATTGGCATATGCTGCAGTACATTGCCTGCTGCCAATGTTGCTGCCACAAGGCATTGCCATAACAGGGCAAGCCATGGCAAGGCTGCCACAGTTGCAAGCTCCTGCTGCTACTATGCATTGCAGGCAATGCAACCACAAGCTCACTGCTACTCCTCTAACTCCAAATTACCCTTCTATGGCAGTACAACCAATCTTATGTAACATCCAATCTCAGGAATCAGAGCCAAACTCAAATCTCAGGAAAACCTAGTACTTATTTCAGATAAGGCCCACTGCTTGCTAATGCAACCTAATTGCCAAAGCCAAACATCCTCTTAATTCTCAGGTATTTCGAAATACCAACTCAACATACCAAACCAAATGTCAACTCTCCCTCTAAATCCTTTGAACTCAGCATCACATATTCAATCCTAACTCAGGTATCCAACTCAACATACCACCTATATATATATACAAGTATCACATATATCCTCATAAACCCAAATCAAATGATTCAACAACCAACCCAATCAATGTGGTGTCATGTGATGGTGTCTATGAGGGTGAGGGGGTTGAGTGTGTGTGCAAAAACTGAACAGTAAGTGTATGGATGTGTATAGGCTAGTGCAATGTGTGTGTGTGTGTTTGAGCAATGCAGTGGTGTGTGTGTGTGCATGACACTAACAGAAATGTCAATCAAATATAACTTTGATATGTATATATATATTCTGAAATCTCAGAAATCCTGAGATGAAACCTAAGCTCACATCCTAACTATAATTCTCAGGTTAAAATAGTTCAAACTCAGATATCATACATATTTCACTCATATCCACAACATATGCATACCTACATTACTGCTACTGGTCTTTCAACATGCCAAGCCAGGCCTGGCTTTAATGCCAAGCTGATGCACATGTAACCAGGGGCTGCCTAGGCACTGCTGGCAGTTGCCTGGCTGCAACATGCCCTGCCAGGCCAAGCCATGCCAAGGCAAGACAGCACACTGCCTGCTGCTACTCAACCTTCATCCTCTATTTCTCTGAAACAACTCACCCTATAAATCCTAACCTCTCTAACTCCATAACTCAGTTCTCACAAAACCTGAGATTAAGACTCAGATTTCAATTTCCTTTAATCCCTTAACCTTTACAACTAGAGATGTTCATCCCTATATAGAAATCTAAACTGATACTTAGCTATACTATGCATACCACATATTTATAGACATAACTATATACATTCAGATATAACAACCAATGAGAAGCTAACATATATGGAAACCCATATGAAACCAAATTAGTAATAAAATCAAACCCTGGTAAATGTATGAACTCATTTGAGATCCCCAAATTTATCTCATTTCGAATTACACAGCATGTATCAGAGCCATACCCTTTTTGAACCCAAAACATTTGAAAAACCAACCCTCTGTCAGGTCACAGGGTGGGGGAGTATTGTGTCGGGGGTGATGTGTGTGTCCACAAGTGTCAGGTAGGGGTTGTTCTTGTGTCCACATTGCTGGATATGAGGTGTCAAACCTTGAAGTGCAGTATGTGAAGAACAGCAACACAGTATCAGTAATCGTACAACACTGAAAAATCCAAATTTTGAAATTTAACAATGTGAAAACCTAAAACAGTTCATAACAAAGAAGAGTCACATGTGTACAAGTGTCTTAGGGTAGATTTTGTGTCCAAAAATTGGACACGAACGTGTCCTAACTAAGAGAACACACACAGACACTTAAAACGTGTATGCAGCCTCGTGCACGTGTGCGAGTCGGGCTAGGACACGACACACGACACGAGGCACTTCGTGGTCGTGTCTAGGTGTTCGCCAACCCTAGTACTACGTACAAAAGTGACTGAAACGTGTCCAAGTGACTCGTGTCCAAAGTTTGGAACGCGTATCAGTGTCGATTTTTCGACTGTGCGCGCAAGGCTCGATTCAGTGCACACGCGATTTCTCTGTGCACACTGATCGAGAGCCCACGAAATTTCTTGGGCATGGTGTCAGTCATTGCCCACTCGTGTCCATAAATTTTTGTGTCAAACCCTTGAGTGTCGTGTCTGCAATCAAGGTCGAGCAGCAGGACACAGCACAGGACCAGTGCGCAGTGTCGTGCACGACTTGCGTGTCCATTTTGGACACAAAAACCAACCCGATTCGTGCTCAGACACAAAAATATATAATCTACATATAAAGATCTATCCAAATATATAATTTGTTTTGAAAAATAATAACATTCAATCCATAGAGGCATTTCATCGAACACCTAACATACCATATGACACGTGTCCGATACGGACATCAAACGGACACAAAATTCACCCAAATTTCAAGAACACCTAGGGGACTCCTAGATCTAGCCCTACATGCAAAGAAAACTGAAATTTAAAACAATTTAAAGGGTTTTACCTATTAGTACAAATTGTATGGAAAAGCTCCAAATGGGGGGTGTCCTTCTTGATGGCCAAATGCTCCAAATTGATCCCAAACTGAAATGGCTCTCCACCAACAGTCCATAAACTCAATTTAGAACCCAATGCAAAAGACTAGGATGAAAAAGGAGATCTAATGAATAAAATGGGATTTTTTTAGAAGGGGGAAACTTACCTTTCTTTTCTCCAAGTGTAGGAATAATAAAAAGAGGCAAGCCCTAATGAACAAGTGTTTTAAATAGGGTGGGGATCCCTATATGGCTGCTCATAGGTTCATTAATTAGGGTTAGGGTTCACTAAATGGTCCATGGGCTTAAGTCATGATCAATCAAACCATTAAGTCATAAGTCATTTCATGACCATGACTTAAATTCACTAAACCAAACCCCCTCATTCTAAAACTATCCTCTAATGACTAAAATAGGTTAACTCAAGTTAGACTAGGGTCACCATAGCTAGGGTTAGCTTCTAGGCTAGTCCACTAGGTCTCAACAAGTCAAAGTCAAACTAGAATTCACCAATTCAACAAATCACCAAATAATTCAAATGAGTCAAAATGACCAAAATACCCCTAGGCTAAAAATGATAATTAATCATGCTAATGACATGGTTATGCTCTAGGTCATGCAGTCTCTCAGGTTTTACTGGCAGCACATCAAACTCACAAGTCATGACTTAAACCAGTTTTAAAATAGTTTAAAATTTATTAAAAATCACTAAAAATCATAATGTGAATCAAATATCAATAATTAATAATTAAAATTACAAAATTTCAAAATTACCCTCATCTGGAAAACTGGGTGTTACATGAGTCCAGCGATCGTCCTCCAAGCGGAAACGATCTCGCAGCATAGTCTGAATGGACTCAAGGGTAGCAGGAGGCTCGGGCACAGGTTGGCCAAGAGCAGGAGGATCAGCATGAGCATTAGACTCGGAGTGCTCAGACTTAGCAGGGGACTCAACGGCTGCTAGAAACCTCCGTGACTTAGACAGATAGGCAGGGGCAGGAAGGAACTGACACTCATCAAGTAGAATATAGAATGCACGAAAGATCATCGACAAATACAGGGCGTAAACCAATGATCGGGGTCTCTTCCGTGCACTAATCATCCAGTCCATCATCGTGTATGAAAAGTTAAAAGGGACATGGAAGTGGAGATGGTAAAGAGCAGAGATCTCAAGATAAGATACTTCATCGGTCGATCCCGCTTTGGGCAAGATCGTAGAGAAAATAATACGATAAAGTTCATAAAAATACGGGTTAAGATATTTAGCCAGTAGATTACGGGGATGAGTATTGGAGTACACAAGTCATCCTTGAAGCTTTCAAGTGATGATCCATCGGAAAATTGAAACTTGTGGGCATCGACAAGTTTCTCCCAAGAATTAGGTTTCGAGATCTCAAGATATTCCGCAAGCTCAAAATCATCAAAAGTAATGTCGATACCGACGACATGAGAGTAGATTCGTGTGTCGTCAAAGGTTAGATTATAATAGAACATTTAGATAGCATTCAAATAAACTATAGATGAGGTAGAAACTAATCCATCTAAACAAAGATCATGGAACAATGAATCATAAGCCAAAAAAATAGTGAAATTAATCGGATGACCCGTATACACACTCCGTGAACTGAAATTGGCAAACCATTCATTAGAAGCCTCCAGTGATACAAAAATTTATTCATCGAATATGTTGGGGTCTTGTGTTGGTGGTAGATTAAAAAGAGGATGGATTGGAAGAGCAAGAGGAGTAGGAGGATTGGAAGATGATGCACCATCACTCCTTCCTTCTCTTGCCTCTTCCAAAGAGTCTTGGAGCCATAAAGAATTTGAAAAATTAAAAAGGAAATAGAGAAGAATATAAAATTATACCTCACACAAATGAGAAAAGATGGAAGAGGCCCCCCCCAAAGCTTTAGATCTTGAGTTTGGAAAGAAAAAGAGCCCTAAAAGTGGGGTTTCTAGGGTTAGGGTTTGCAAAAATTGTGTTTAGAGGAAGGTGGAAGAAGAACAAAGTAAAGAGAGGGTTTTCTCTCGAGTTTAAGGAGTTTGGGAGCAGCAAGTCGGGTTAAATATGGACCGTCGGATCAAAACAATGGGTGGCTGAGAAGCAAAGAAGGTTCTGTGACCAAGGACACAGAGTTCGGGCCGAACTTTGCCTCCATGGGCACTAAATACTGGAAAGTTTGAAAATGGCTAGGTTTTGATAAAAAATGAATAGTATTTGAAAGTTTGAATTAACTAAGTCATAAACGTAATTAAACCATATAAATTTAAGATAACGACCATTACGATAAAACTGCCATAGAATAGCTGTAGGGGCCGGATCCCAGCTAGCGGTAGTCCGAAGACTAGTGCATCGTGTCGCTTAGGTTTTTATGCCTTGTTGTCAGAAGGACCCTTTCGGCTTGTACCCATAGCAAAGTCACCATAAAGATATATGTCATAATCGTTACTTACGCAGGCTAATTTATTTAATGACCGTTTCATCCAAAATTCCTAACTCACGACAAAGAAAATTAAAGCGCTCTTCGGCCAGTGGTTTGATAAAGAAGTCTGCTAGGTGATGTTCAGTGTCTATGAATTCTAAATTAATCGTGCCGTGTTGTTGATAATCACGCAAAAGGTGATGTCTAATCTCTATGTGTTTAGTGCGTGAGTGACAAATTGGATTCTTGGTCAGATTAATGGCATTAGTGTTATCGCAGAAAATAGGTATGTGTTTGAAACATAAGTTATAGTCTTCAAGGGTTTACCTCATCCATAGAATCTGTGCACAACAACGACCAGCTGCGATGTATTCAGCTTCTGTTGTGGATAGTACGATAGAGTTCTGTTTCTTGCTAAACCATAAGACTAACGCCTTTCCTAGCAAATGACACGTACCATTAGTACTCTTACGGTCGACTTTGTATCCCGCAAAATCAGCATCGGAATATCCGATTCAGTCAAAGGAAGTGGTTTTGGGATATCACAAGCCTACCGTAATAGTTCCTTTAAGGTATCTAAAGATACGCTTAACTGCGGTCATGCGAGATTCTTTAGGATTGGCTTGGTATCTAGCACATAAGCAAATACTGAACATAATGTCGGGACAACTAGCAGTTAAATATAATAAACTACCAATCATACCTCGATACTTACGTTGATCGACCGGTTTGTCGCTTTCATCAGGTTCCAACTTTGCGGTAGTAGCCATAGGGGTGCTGATTGGTTTGATGCTGCCAAGCTCAAACTTATTCAGCATGTCCTTTACATATTTTGACTGACTGATGAAGACGCCTTGCGAGAGTTGTTTGATTTTGTAACTCCTCACCCCGATTTTTTTTTAAAATTTTATTTATTTATTTATTTATTCTACTTATTTGAATTTTTAAATAAATCATCTTTTAAACATATAAACATTTTTTTTGCTATTTCTTGTCATTTCAAAAACTAGCTTTAAAGTAAATGGTTTGAAAGTATTAATTCCTTGTAATAAAAATATTTTAGCTTTGAATTTTAATATTATGCATCATAAAGATGTTTGTCATTATTGTGGGGCTTTTAAAGCATTGACTTCGAAAACAGTTATAGAAAAACATAATAGTTTTATGAATAAAAGGATTCTGTAAAAAAATATACTTTATGATATTGACGGCAACGAATATTATTTTAGTAATTAATTATTTGATTTAATTGAATGGTTTAAAATCGTTGGATATTACTGAATACTATTTTAAAGTTATCACACTGATCATTTAGATCATCAATTGATATTATTGAATATGTTTTAAATATTATGTATATGATTTGGATAAGGTTTATTCATGTTAAGATAAGTTTATTTGATTTCAATTAATATTGCTATCATCTACTAGTGGTCTTGATTAGACTAAATTATTTTAAATGTTTATTTGAATTTTAAATAAAGGGTAGACTTTATCTACTAGGAAGTCTACTCCTCATCTCTTTAGGAGTTCCTACCTATTAAAGAGAGCTGTTCTTACAAACCCAAACAATCCTCAAAGAGTCTCATTAGTACTAATCCCTCGATTTCGAGCCACCGTCCGTCGGAGGACCACCATGCCACGTCATCATCACCACCAATAACTACACTACCACTATAAACACCGCCACACCAGGGTGTCACCACCCACCGGAACACCACCACGGTCGTCACCATGTCGACCACCCTCCGCTATTCCCAAGCCACCACGTCCGATTTCCTAATTACCACTGCCATCGCCGTTGTTCCCAAATCGGTCGAGCCGTCGTTGCTCAAAGACCACCCTGTCACTCGACCCGTCTTCGCGCCGCTCGACCGTGAACAAACAGCCGCCGTCTGATCTTGTCAGAGATTGATGTTGAGCGTCGCATCCGCCCACGCCGGTGGACGGTGAGCCACGACCACCTGTGCTTCCCTCTATCCTGAGCGCCAATCTTCTTTCGCTCGACTAAGCCGTAGCGTGTGCCGCATGTGTCGCCACCTCCGCAGCGTCGGCCACTGTGCCGCCTAGACGATCCGGCCGCATCCACAGTCGAGTGTTGTTCGTGATCGTCTGCCGAACTCTGGCCGGGCCGCACATGTCTTCTGATGACACCCCCACCGTCTTCGCATCTAGCGAGACCGCCAACCGACGGTAAGCCTCGCGACCTCAGCTCTACTTCGGTTGGATCTGCTGTGCGTGCTGACAAGATGTCGAGTCCGACGAGCCCCTCCGAGCGGTGAGCCCCCACTCTCTCTCTCTCTGCTCCCTTTCTAAGATTCTTTTCTCCACCCCTCTCTGTCCCTTTCTCTCTTATATTTGGTTTGACTTTAGTTTTGTTTATTTGGGTAAAGAATGACATGTAGGTGAACTATATTTGGGCCTGGGCTCTGTTTATAAAAATTATATACATAGATATCTGTTGTGGGTCAAGGGGATAGAATGATAGTTGATAGAATTTGTTGTATAAATTATTGGAATAATTAGTTGGGCTGGATTGGGCTGAGCATGACTCTAATATATATTTCTATCGTAATTACTTATACCTTACTTTGGGGCCCATACTCTTACTTTTATTTATATATATAAATTTCGAGTTTAGTTTTTATAAAAAAAATTTAAATGGGTTAAAAAGGGTTTTTGGGTTTATATTAAATCGTAGATATATATATACATACATGGGTCGCATTTTGTTGGTAATGAGTTAATTAATTATATCGGGTTAAGCCCAATAGATTTCATATACGAGTTTTAATAAACTAACTTTTGATTATTATGGGCTTCATCGAATAATATTTTCTATAAATTACATATATATTGCTACTGTCCTTTTATTTCTAGAAATAATCTCTTAATAAGTTATAAATACTTTATAAATAAACTCTTGGTTAAAAGTGGGAGATTTATTAAGGGTTGGGCATTTTGAGTTTTGGAAATCTAAATAAATATATATATAAAAATCTATATTTTCAAAAAGAGACTTTTAGACATAATTTTATACATTTTATTCTAACTAATATTGTGTCAATAGTAATTTCTTAAGTGAGTTCCACATATTTATTATGTTTTATTCTTTAAATAATTTATAAATTTTTTTCCACATAAATAAATATATATAAACTTCTAAGTAAGAAATTATTTTCCTAAGACAAATTTTCTAAGCTTGACCACTAATCACATATTTTCAATATCTTTGCCAATTCTGAACTTCTTCGCATTGACCCTAGCCAATTGGACTATCCTGGACTCAACAAGACTATCGGTTTCACCAGCTAAGGATCCCAGGCGAGTACAGTTTATTGTCTGTTTTCAATATTGACTTTCACTATATTTCATTGTTAGCCATTGGTTATGTGGCTTTGCCATGTTATATTCTATTATAAATTATGGAGTCGGAAATGAGAAGTACCAAGGATGTGTGATATGACCGTAGACATTATTTATTTTCATGCAAGTAGACCTCGTAGACATTGTTTATTTTCATGCAAGTAGACCTCGTAGACATTGTTTAATTTCTGTAAGTAGACCTCGTAGACATAGTTCATTTTTGTGCAAGTAGAGCTCGTAGACCTCGCGGTGTAGTGTTCCAGACTGATCACATATCAAAGGTACTTCTAACAGTTGGGAAGGTATTTTAGTTTATTTACTTGCTATTGATTTTTCGTCTTTTCTCACATCTTTTTGCTGTTTATTTCCAAAATATGTAATTGATGTCTAACCTCTACTTTATAGTCATTTTCATATATTGAAACTACATTCAGTGAATTGTACTCGTTCCATTCCTGACTGAAAACCAAAATTTTACAGATTAGTCGCGGCTGCCTTTAGCATCGGATTCGAGAGACATGGGTATATGCGGAGGCCAAACCTAGAGGCTAGTAAAATAGTTTAGTATTTATGTAGTTGTTTTTTTATAATTTTGTGAGACATTGTACCTTGTATTCAAATGTAAATCTTGTAATAAGTTGTAGATTTGATTTAATAATGTGAATGAGCAATACATGTTATATTTTATGATTTTGAGCATCTTAGTCGTGACAGCGTTCTACCGCCGACTCTGCGGTGTAGGCTGGCTTGGACATGTCTCGTATCCGAAAAGTGGGTGCAGGTCGTGACAAGTTTTTTTTGGGGCCCATGTAAGTCAGTTTTTGCAAATTGTGCGAACTCGTGGTAGTACCATATTAGTCGTACTACTGCGAGCCTGCGATTAGGAAATGCTCATTCACAACTAGGAGTAAGTCAATTTTAGGAGAATGGTTAGGACTAGGAGTCCCTAGTTTAATTTGACAGTTGGGTAGTTAAGGTTGCTACATAGGCCTCATCGAATTCTAAAACCTATTAGATGATTTTCATATAAGTATGCACTATTGTAATCTGATTCGATAGTATTTCAAAAGTGGGCAAATTCATAACCCCTCTTTCCGAAAGTTTGGAAAGTATCCTTTATTTATTTATTTGAATTAAAATATAATTTTTAGAATTATATAAATATTTATTATAGAAGGTCTTAGTCACGGTTAAGTTTTGGATTGCAAAATAACCAAGAATTTTGGCACTGAGAGTGTGGTCGAGTGCTTTGACTAGTGTTCTAGCCATGGTAGAGAAAGACGAGTCATAGGTGTGCACTAACTAGGAAAATTAGGCCAAATCGTGACATAACCCTGGGGATAATTTAATTACTTATTATTATTAAGATTATTGGCTTTTAGAAGACCTGGTTGTTCCAAACTAGCCCGAACCCAACCCAAGTCCTGGTGGTAATGTAGTACGACCAACATCGTCCATATAGATATATAGACGTGTATATATATTGGTAGTCCATTTCTAGTATTGTGAATAATTTTTATAAATTATATATTGAATATAATATATGTATTATTGCTATTTAAATTTATATTTTACATGGAAATAGGATAACCTTCTCTTAGAATAATATTTTAGGATTTACTTAGGCTATATATTTGTGTATAAATATATTCAGAATGGGTAGACATAGTGCTTTATACATATTTTCCCTCGATCTTGAATATTAGAGAAATATAAATTTAAGTTTATATTCTTTTTGCCCTCGGTCATTTTCTTCCTAATTATGATCGTTTGTACAACTTTGTCTTATGTCTTTTCTAGACATCGCCATATCATAACTTCTTATCACTTATATCATTTTCCTTGGACCTAAGGAATTATTTTTTTAAAATAACTTCTCACTCAATTGTCTATTAATCTCGAGTTAAGTTTTTGGATTCAAAAGTTTTCTCTCAATCGTTGAATATTGAATATCCATGGAATAAGGATTATAAGATTTTTTTTTACTTATTTTGACTTCAATCATTATCCTTCCTAACCAATTGTTTTTCCTTTCAAGAAGCTGATCTTATGCTTGAAGAACAAATACTTGCATTTTTTTTTCTATCTTCATCAACTTGTATGATATTTTAAACTCCTTTGATATTCTTGGGGATATAGTTGAAATAATTTTGATAACATGCGATGACAAGACAGCAGTGCACTGTCGTCACTTATTTGAATTATCGAGACTGCGGGTTCACTGCAGCTAGCAGCGTACTGGCGTGGCATGACCCCTAAGTTGAAATAATTTTAAATAAGCGTGGATGATCGAACATTATTAAAATTATGTCTTGGTCGTCTCATTTCATCCTTGAGTTGTTATGTCAAGGTTAGATAGAGTTGATAGGGTATTCGTTACCGCAACATAGCTTGAGTTGTGGAACCAAGGGTTTAATGCAACTAGCTGTACACTGGCGAGGCATAAATTTTCGGTAAAATGACTTCGACTATAGTTACAAGTTTCGAATACCAGAGATACTATGTCTTATTGGCAGATAACTATTAATTTTTCAAATTGATTTGTGCTTATTTCTAGTCACAATCTTCTCAATAAATCGGTAATCCTCCCTTCCTTTCTTATCCTTCTATTTTTGATTGTCATCTTTTAATGTAATTTCGACTGAATTCCTAACCTTTTCTAGATTTTGATTCTAAACTCGTGCCTAAATGATTATGGGTAAATAATTAAGAGCATATAAACGGTTTTGCTTAACTAATTGATCATGCCAAAATGATTTCAATTTTGATCGTTCTTAAAATAATTTTTATAGTGACTAAACTATTTCGACTATAGTCATAATCGTTCCTATACTTCAACTTAATTATTTATATTTCTATTCCACTAAGATCATGACTATTTTGACCTCATTCATGCCCGTGCTAACTTTCTAATTTCGATAAATGCTTAGGTGACTTGCATGATTTACCTTGATCGTGACTGCACCTTAATTGTATCTAAGTGATTCTAACCATGTTTAGACTTTTTCTAAATTTTGATTGTTTACCATGCCTATATAATTCCAACAGTAGTTAATCGTGCCTAACGACTTTTTCTTGTTTAGCGAATCATCTTTCAATTACATCATTGACCATTGTGACTAGACCCTTTGACTATACTTGTGCCATGTGTTACCTTTTCTTAAAGACCAATTATATTCACGATCCAACCCATTTTGATCAATGATTATATTATTTCTTATATTCTTAATCATGACAAATCGTGCCCTTCAAAATTTTGAAAAGAATATTTCTAAGGTAAGTAGAGGCTTCGATTGAAGAATTGTCCTTAAGGTCATTATTAGCTTGTGTTGAATTTTTTGAGAATACTTAGAACCTTTGTGAATCATGTCCATAGCCTAAGATTCTAACATCAAACCCTATTTATTTATTTATTTATTTTTCACTTCCATCCTTCTTTTGATCAATATTTCTTATTAAGAAAGTGTTTGTTATCCTTGATCTTATCTTATCAATCAATACCAGTTTATTAAAATTTCTGTTATTACATTTTCTTTCGGACCTATCGAGCCTATTTATCATAGACAATCTATAAATTCGAGGACGAATTTATTCCTAAGGTGGGTAGATTTGTAACTCCTCACCCCGAATTTTTTTTTAAAATTTTAATTTATTTATTTATTCTACTTATTTGAATTTTTAAATAAATCATCTTTTAAACATATAAACATTATTTTTGCTATTTCTTGTCATTTCAAAAACTAGCTTTAAAGTAAATGGTTTGAAAGTATTAATTCCTTGTAATAAAAATATTTTAGCTTTGAATTTTAATATTATGCATCATAAAGATGTTTGTCATTATTGTGGGGCTTTTAAAGCATTGACTTTGAAAACAGATATAGAAAAACATAAATAGTTTTATGAATAAAAGGATTCTGTAAAAAATATACTTTATGATATTGACGGCAACGAATATTATTTTAGTAATTAATTGTTTGATTTAATTGAATGGTTTAAAATCGTTGGATATTACTGAATACTATTTTAAAGTTATCACACTGATCATTTAGATCATCAATTGATATTATTGAATATGTTTTAAATATTATGTATATGATTTCGATAAGGTTTATTCATGTTAAGATAAGTTTATTTGATTTCAATTAATATTGCTAACATCTACTAGTGGTCTTGATTAGACTAAATTATTTTAAATGTTTATTTGAATTTTAAATAAAGGGTAGACTTTATCTACTAGGAAGTCTACTCCTCATCTCTATAGGAGTCCCCACCTATTAAAGAGAGCTGTTCTTCCAAACCCAAACAATCCTCAAAGAGTCTCATCCGCACTGATCCCTCGATTTTGAGCCACCGTCCGTCGGAGGACCACCGTGCCACGTCATCACCACCACCAATAACCATGCTACCACTATAAACACTGCCACACCAGGGTGCAACCACCCACCGAAACACCACTACGGTCGTCACCATGCCGACCACCTTTCGCTGTTCCCAAGCCACCGCGTCCGATTTCCTAAAGACCACTGCCATCGCCGTTGTTCCCAAATCGGTCGAGCCGCCGTCGCTCGAAGACCACCCCGTCACTCGACCCGTCTCCGTGCCGCCCGGCCGTGAACAGGCAGCCGCCGTCTAATCTTGTCAGAGATTGATGTTGAGCGTCGCATCCGCCCACGTCGGTGGACGGTGAGCCACGACCGCCCGTGCTTCCCTCTATCCCGAGCGCCAAGCTTCTTCGCTCGACTAAGTCGTGGCGCGTGCCGCGCGTGTCGTCGCCTCCACAGCGCTGGCCACTGTGCCTCCTAGACGAGCCGGCCGCATCCACAGTCGAGTGTTGTTCGTGCTCGTCCGCCGAACTGTGGCCGGGCCGCGCATGTCTTCTGATGACAGCCCCACCGTCTTCGCGTCTAGCGAGACCGCCAACCGACGGTAAGCCTCGCGACCTCAGCTCTGTGCCGGTCGGATCTGCCGTGCGCGCTGACGAGATACCGAGTCCGACGAGCCCCTCCGAGCGGTGAGCCCCCACTCTCTCTCTGCTCCCTTTCTGAGATTCTTTTCTCCACCCCTCTCTGTCCCTTTCTCTCTTATATTTGGTTTGACTTTAGTTTTGTTTATTTGGGTAAAGAATGATATGTAGGTGAACTATATTTGGGCCTGGGCTCTGTTTATAAAAATTATATACATAGATATCTGTTGTGGGTTAAGGGGATGGAATGATAGTAGATAGGAATTTGTTGTATAAATTATTGGAATAATTAGTTGGGCTGGATTGGGCCGAGCTTGACTCTAATATATATATTTCTATCGTAATTACTTATACCTTACTTTGGGGCCCATACTCTTACTATTATTTATATATATAAATTTTGAGTTTAGTTTTTATAATTTTTTTTAAATGGGTTAAAAAGGGTTTTTGGGTTTATATTAAATCATATATATATATATATATATATATATATATATATATATATATATATATATATATATATATATATATATATATATATATATTTTTTTTTTTTTTTTTGGGTTTATATTAAATCATATATATATATATATATATTTTAATATATATATATATATATATATATATATATATATATATATTAAATCATATATATAAATATATATATATATATATATATATTTATATATATATGATTTAATATATATATATATATATATATATATATATATATATATATATATATATATATACATGGGTCTTTTTATGTATTTTGTTGGTAATGAGTTAATTAATTATATTGGGTTAAGCCCAATAGATTTCATATACGAGTTTTAATAAACTAACTTTTGATTATTATGGGCTTCATCGAATAATATTTTCTAAAAATTACATATATATTACTACTGCCCTTTTATTTCTAGAAATAATCTCTTAATAAGTTATGAATACTTTATAAATAAACTCTTGGTTAAAAGTTGGAGATTTATTAAGGGTTGGGCATTTTGAGTTTTGGAAATCTAAATAAATATATATATTGAAATCTATATTTTCAAAAAGAGACTTTTAGACATAATTTTATACATTTTATTCTAACTAATATTGTGTCAATAATAATTTCTTAAGTGAGTTCCACATATTTATTATGTTTTATTCTTTAAATAATTTATAATTTTTTTCCACATAAATAAATATATATAAACTTCTAAGTAAGAAATTATTTTCCTAAGACAAATTTTCTATGCTTGACCATGACTAATCACATATTTTCTATATCTTTGCCAATTCTGAACTTCTTCGCATCGACCCTAGCCAATTGGACTATCCTGGACTCAACAAGACTATCGGTTTCACCAGCTAAGGATCCCAGGCGAGTACAGTTTATTGTCTGTTTTCAATATTGACTTTCACTATATTTCATTATTAGCCATTGGTAATGTGGTTTTGCCATGTTATATTCTATTATAAATTATGGAGTCGGGAATGAGAAGTACCAAGGATGTGTGATCCGACCGTAGACATTGTTTATTTTTATGCAAGTAGACCTCGTAGACATTGTTTATTTTTATGCAAGTAGACCTCGTAGACATTGTTTAATTTCTGTAAGTAGACCTCGTAGACATTGTTTATTTTCGTGCAAGTAGACCTCGTAGACCTCGCGGTGTAGTATCCCAGACTGATCACATATCAAAGGTACTTCTAACAGTTGGGAAGGTATTTTAGTTTATTTACTTGCTATTGATTTTCCGTCTTTTCTCACATCTTTTTGCTGTTTGTTTCCAAAATATGTAATTGATGTCTAACCTCTACTTTATAGTCATTTTCATATATTGGAACTGCATTCAGCGAATTGTACTCGTTCCATTCCTGACTGAAAACCAAAATTTTACAGATTAGTCGCGGCTGCTTTTAGCATCAGATTCGGGAGACATGGGTAAATGCGGAGGCCAAACCTAGAGGCTAGTGAAATAGTTTAGTATTCATGTAGTTATCTTTTTATAATTTTGTGAGACATTGTACCTTGTATTCAAATGTAAATCTTGTAATAAGTTGTAGATTTGATTTAATAATGTGAATGAGCAATAAATGTTATATTTTGTGATTTTGAGCATGTTGGCTGTGACAGCGTTCTACCGCCGACTCTGCAGCGTAGGCTAGCTTGGACATGTCTCATATCCGAAAAGTGGGTGCGAGTCGTGACAGATTTGTAATGAAAGGAAGTAGTTGAGCTCCCCCATCATGCTCATCTCGAACGCATTCTGCATACACTTGGCAAATTCTTTGCATAGACCCTTATTAGTAGACCCAAAAATAATATCATCAACATATATTTGTACTAAAAGAATTGTGTCATCAAGAGATTTTATAAACAGTGTAGTATCGACTTTCCCTTTTAATAAACCTTTATCTAGTAAGAAAGTACTAAGACGATCATGCCAAGCTCGAGGAGCTTGTTTTAGGCCATAGAGAGCTTTCCTAAGTTTAAAAACATGATCGAGAAATTTGTAATTTTTGAAACCAAGTGGTTGTTTGACAAAAACCTCTTCTTTGATAAAACCGTTTAGAAAAGCACTTTGCACATCCATTTAGAAAAGTTTAAAGTTTTAAAAATTTGCAAATGCACAAAGCGTCCGAATGGATTCAAGTCGGGCAACAAGAGCATACGTCTCATCATAGTCGATGCCCTCCTCTTGGTTGTATCCTTGGGCTACGAGATGAGCTTTATTACGAATGACTGAACCGTCCTCGTTTACTTTGTTACGAAAAACCCATTTAGTGCTAATTATTGAGTGGTCAGTTGGTTTAGGAACAAGTTCCCAAACTTGGATTCTTTCAAATTGGTTGAGTTTTTCTTGCATTGCGGAAATCTAAAATTCATCATTAAAAGCTTCTAAAACGTTTTTAGGTTCTATTTGAGAAATGAATGCGGTGCTAGCTATAGTGTCTCTTAAAGAGGATCGAGTAGTTACCCCTTTTGATATTTTACCTATTACCAAGTCCTTTGGATAAGAGGGAGTGAATTGGAACTTCTTTGGTAATTCCTTCGGAGGGCTGGTTTCAGACGTTGCATTTATTGGTGTAGAAGTTGATGGTTCATCATCATCATTGGGAATGACAGCTGTACTATTATCCTCATCAAAAGTTACATTAGTAGACTCTTCAACAATTATGGAGCGTTTGTTGAACACTTTATGTCCCTTACTCTTGGCCCCATAGCCAAGAAGAATACCTTCGTCAGCTTTGGCATCAAATTTACAGTTGTCTTTGGTAATCAGGATAAAGCAACAACAACCGAACACTCTAAAGTAAGAAACATTAGGAGCCCTACCAAACCAAAGCTCATAGGGTGTCTTCTTCGAAATGGGTCAAATCAAAACCCTATTCAAAATATGGCACGCTGTGCTGACAGCTTCTGCCCAAAAATATTTTGGAAGAGAGAATTAATTTAGCATAACTCTAGCCATATCGCCAAGAGTTCTATTCTTCCACTCCATAACACCATTTTGTTGAGGAGTTCTTGGACACGAAAATTCATGACTAAAACCATTTGAATCACAAAACTTTTAAAAATTAGAATTTTCGAATTCGCCACCATGATCACTTCGGATACGAGTAATCATGTAGCCATTTTCATTTTGGACATTTTTAGCAAATACTTTGAAAACAAAAATTGTATCACTTTTGTTTATAAGAAAGAAGACCCAAGTAAATCTTGAAAAATCATTTACAATAACCAAAGCGTAGAGTTTTTCGCCAAGACTGGCTACTCTACTAGGACCAAATAAGTCCATATGAAGTAATTGCAATGGTCGGGTAGTACTTACAGTGTTTATGGATTTAAAGAAAGATTTGGTAGCCTTATACTTTTCACATTCGGCACATATCGTGTTTTTCTTGAATGTGATATCCGGCTGTCCTTTGACTAGCTTCTTGGTGGATGTATGGATATAGTATCCATGTTGGCATGACCAAGATGCTGATGCCATAAGAACTTTTCATCTTTGTGAGCATAAAGCCTTCTTTCTGCACTATTAGTATTACTAGATAGATAGAAAATGTAAATGTTATCTTCCCTTATTTTCTCAAAGGCGATGTCTCCAATTGATCTATCATAGATCGATAAAGCATTTAGTTTTTTCGAAGTTAATATCATAACCATGATAAGCAAGATGACTAATGTTGAGCAAGTTATGCTTTAACTCAGTCACTAAACAAACATCGTTATTGATAGGAGAGAGGATAACCAATTGTACTGTTACTTATGATGTAGCCTTTAAGGTTATTGCCGAAGGAAACGTATCCTTCCTTTTTCATCAATAGTGTTGTGAATAGATTTGTATTTCCAGTCATATGTCACGAGCATCCACTATCGAGAATCCACTTGCTTCTAGTTGAAGAGGGAAGGTCCACCTACACCACGAGTAGATGTGACGTTTGGTACCCAGATTCTTGTGGGTCATGAGAGGTTAGACTTTGGTACCCATGCATATATATTTCTATCAACTAATCTCCTAATCCTTCATTATGGAGAAATGTGTCCATGTAGGTTACAATAAGTACATCTAGCATGCATGTTTATGCTAGGAGCATATTGATAGTGATGTCTATAAGTAGGGTGATGATAGCTAGTAGGGTGATTATAGTGACTGTGTGCAGCATTATGATGATGATAGTGATTGAGTGCAGCAGGATGATAATGATGTTTACGTGTATGTATCTTACGTGCTGCATATGAATAGGTATACATGAAAGCATAATTTTGTGTAGCATGTGGATGAGTGTTCTTGTGGTGATGTGCCTTTTTGTGTTGAATTAGCACATGTTTGTACGTGTTGTGACTATGAGACTATTTGAATAACTTGCTTGTCCAGTTTAATATCTAATTTCTTAGAGACGACATTTAACTCATCACATTTAGCAGTAAGACTGTGTATTCTACCTGTAGCAATTTCGAACTTGTTTTTCTCTTCAGCCAGTTCTTTGTTTAAAGCCGTGATATCAATTGTTTGTTTCTCAATGATTGATTCGGCATCGTGTAGGCTTAATTTAAGCTTGGATACCTCTTCAGTGTTTTTTATGGGTGTAGTGTTTCTAACATCTTCTAGTAAACATGAAAGTCTATGGATCTCGGTTTCGTAGTCCTTGACTTTATCCTTTGTATGTTTATATTTATTGATAACCTTTTTGTGATCTTCAAGTAGATCACTAAAAGCATCACCAAGTTCATCAAAAGAGAAATCATCAAAAGAATCTTTTACCTTTTCTGAAGTCGCCATTAGACAAACGTTAGCCGTGTTTTACGGAGAGTCATCTTCCTCGTCTGAATCACTAGCCTCACTTTTATGCCAGATGCTAGTGTTGTCATACTTCCTTGCAGTTGGCTTCTTGTACGGCTTCTCATATCTGCTTCCCTTCTTTGCTAAGGGATAATCTTTCTTGACATGTCCCATCTTTTTGCATCCGAAGCAGGTGGGTTCTTCCTTATCGTCTCTTTGTTCTCTCTTCTTTTTGTTGAAGCGTAGGAACTTCTTGAAATTTTGAACTAAGAGAGCTTGGTCGTCACCTTCAGAGTCATCGTCATCAGTGTCTTCTGAGCTGGTTCTTCGGCGATGAGCTCTCAATGTAATCTCCTTCTCTTTTGGAGCTATTTCTTTGAAATCTTTTAGATCGAGCTCATGTGTCATCAACTTGCCCATCAATGTTTCTAGTGACATTGTCGTGAGATCATTGCCTTCGATGATCGTCATAACTTTGGGGTTCCAGACCTTCGACAATCCTCGTAGCACTTTGTGTATCTTCTTATGGTTGGAATAATCTTTTCTAAGAGAAGATAGCAGGTTGACGATGTCGAGGAATCTGGTGAACATTTGAGTGATCGTCTCATTTGGCTTCATCTTGAAAGCCTCGTACTCTTGTGTCAGACGACTGACTTTTGATTCTTTGACTTGTGTGGTCCCTTCATGAGTCACCTCCAAAAGCTTCCATACTTCGTGCGAGGTGGTGCATGTGGATACCCTGTTGAATTCAGTCATATCTATGGCACATAAAAAAGCATTAATAGCCCTAGCATCTAGACTTGCCTGTTTCTTCTCCTGATCAGTATACTTTTCGTAGGGTTTCTCGACGAGACTCCCCTCGACAGTTATTCTAGGAGGTTTCTTGTAGCCATCAGTGACTACAGTCCACATGTCAAAGTCTAGAGCCTTAAGTTAAAAACTCATTCTAGTCTTCCAATATATGTAGTTGGTCCCATCAAATAGGGGTGGCCTATTTGTGGATTAACCCTCACCATAGTTGGTAGAGATGGGTTGTGTGGTTGCCATGGATCAACTCTAGGATGTAAATCTAGAGAACAGGGCTCTGATACCAATTAAAGTACGTGTAGGCACCTCTAGAGGGAGGTGAATAGAGTACCTGTGTCAATAATGAACAATTAAAAAATTTAACTCTATTCAATCCCAACTAGCAAATAATTAATCAGAGTGTAAGTACAAAAATTAAATGAAGATAAGAGAGCATACGGAGGCACAACAATTTTAACCTTGTTTTCCTCGTGGAGGACTAGTCTAGGCGTGAGAACTCTAGCACAGGATTGAAATCCACTATTTGTGAAATAGCTTTACAACCATGTGCCTTTACTTAGAAGAGCACGCCAACTTCTTGAAAGATCGCTGAGGCGAAACTTAGAATTTTTCAAGTGAATTTTTCAAGACTCTTGCACACAAACTTCTAATTGACTCGTACCGAGCACCTTGTAGGCTTGGGAAGTTTTGTAGCTAGTTGTTGAGAAGAGTATGGCTCTTTAGTATAGGCTATACGAGTAGAAGAGAAGAGAAGATTGGATGATTTGAAATAGAAGAAAAGGGTGCCTATATATACTAGTTCTGGGAGGCAGAGTTCGGCCAGAACTCTGTCCAAAAATTTGAAATTTTGGCCGTTGGACAACTTGCAATGAGCAATCCCTAAAAATTAGCTCCTAAAAATTAGGAGACAAATTTCGGCCCAAACCCTGTGTGGGGGCAGAGTTCGGCCCGAACTCTGCCTCCTTGGAGACAGAATACTCATGGGCTTGTTGGGCTTTGGCAGTTTGGCTTTTTGTTTGTGGAGCTTTTTGGTTATCTAGTCTATGGTTGAGGTACTCAGTGCGACTCAATGTATAATATTCTAGACTCAATAAAAGTGTGAAAAAAATAAAGACTTCCAATGACAAGTTCCAGTAGTATTCGTCTAGCAGTTGTCGATGATGATTGTCTGACTTGATATTTGATAGTCGTCTGATTTGTAGCTTGATGACGATTTACGTGTCGAGTTGGATCATGTCAAATATCAATTTGTTAATTATCAAGATTAGGTTAATTGCGATCCAGTTTGGGTCAACAAATAATTCCATTGAGTCAAATATACGTGTAGAACATGGAAAGTGTCAACATGTTGCTTAGATGTTCTCTACGGTAGTTTTCACAACTTGGCACTTGGTCATTCGATATTGAGTAAAATAAGTTATGCCACGGACTATTGACTTGATGTCATAGCAGGTACGGTCCTACGGTTCCACGACTTATTATAGATACAGTCCCACAATTTCAAGGCTTGTCAAATAGAGTATGACTCGGTTGGTGGTACTGTACGGTACACGAATTAGTCAAAAGTTGAGTAGGAGCGCTATCAAATATTCATTCCTGAGTTTTCACAACTTTATGTTATATAAAAATGTTGTTGTCCAGTCAGGATGGGAGCAAATACAATACATAATCTATTATTCATAACATAATAGAAACTATACAACATGAAGTAGAGTAAGAAATCAAAGGTAAATAACTGTAATCATGATCTGATAAGTATATAGATAATAAAAAGAATAATCATAGAATCATGGCATGTGACATAATGAATATTGAAATGCATAAGTCATAGATATACTAAGTGCATTTTAAATACCGCGTTCTATATGTGATCAGGCTGAGGGATCTACTTGGTACGGCTTAATGATACGTGAACTGTATGATTAGCTATTAGGCGCGGTATCATGAAGTACGGGGTTTTCATCACATATATACTTAGGTATTTCGTGTAAACTAGTAATGAAGGATTCTAATCACAACACTAGACATGAAAATAGATAATCATGGAAACACAGTAAACAAGGAACACTATAATCATAAAATAGAATCCATAAACACTAATCTTGTGTAATAATTGTGACAATAATCATGGAATGTATACTAAATCATGTATAAGGTAACTATCAGGAAATGGAAGCGATCATTGTAAGTACTTGCCTCGGGTATCTGAGTCGATGTACGCGACACAAACATGTCGACACGAAAAATATCAGAGTATAAAGTCTAGAATATAATGGTAATCCCCAGAATAGCATCGTCCAAATAAGTGTCATCGAAAATCATAATGTCCAATAGTAATCCAAAATCGGTCCATCGTCCAATATAGTCCATAATCCGATGATTGATTTGGAAGATTGAACAAAGTCACAAAATACGAAGCACACGATTAGATTAAGATGATAATCGAAGGAAAAGCAAATAAAATACATAAAACCATTTTGGAAAATATTTAGAAACTAAGTTGTATTAGTAACAAAATTTGAAATAATATTTGGAAATATTTATTAGGCTAAACCTTTAATTTTTGGCAAATACGATTAATAGATAATATATATATATATATATATATATATATATATATATATATATATATATATATATATATATATAATTTATTTTATATATTTTATTTTTATATTTTTATATTTTTTTAGTAGGTAAGAACTTCAAAGTTACACCAATTACAGTAGAAGTATCAGAAACAAATAGGTTCGCCATATTGCACCAAAACAAAAACAGACTACAACAGGTGATCATCTATGTGATCAAATGCCCGACCGACCATAGACTACCACAAAGGAAAAATGGTTTATCCATGCTTCTGTCTATATAGCAAAGCAAGTAGGCATATTTCAAAAGTAAACATCATTATCTGTAATAATTTCAACCGAAAAAACGACTTAATGATTGATAATAGTAGTAAGCAAAATAAAAAAGGGTTTTGATTTTATTCGGAGCGGCGGGCGAACCTCTCGACCTTGGGGTCGTTGATATTGATCCCGACCATGGCCTCCCCCAGCCCGCAGCTGATCTCCGCCAGGACCTCCGGGTCGCTGTAGTTGGTGACGGCCTGCACGATCGCCTTGGCCCTCCTCGTCGGGTCCCCGCTCTTGAATATCCTCGAGCCCACGAACACCCCATCGCAACCAAGCTGCATCATCAGCGCCACATCGGCTGGCGTGGCCACCCCTCCTATCGCAAAGTACACCACGGGCAGCCTCCCCATATATATATATATAAATATATATATATATATATATATATATATATATATATATAATATTGATAAAACTACCCCTTTTTATTCATTCAAGGCGCAAAATGCCGAAGCCTTTACAAGTAAGCGCAAAAAGCAGAAAACACAAATGATGCGGGGGGACCTCTCATGGAAAAAAGATCAGGAGGACAAATGCTCCCAGAAATCCTTGTGTCCATGCTTGCAAAGATGGGAGGTCTTGCTGCACTGGCGGATGGCCTCACGAAGTAGCTGCACGACGGAGAATTGGCGAACTTCGTATCTAGCTTTGTTGCGGTTCTTCCATATTACCCACGTGGTGGCGGCTGTAACGATCTGGTTGCAATAAGACGCATTGGCCCAGGTAGCCAGAAGATTATTGAAGCTTCCACCAACCATAACCATACTGCAACAATGGGAAAGGGCTGTCCATATGCTGGCAGAAGAGTCACCATGGCGAAGAATGTGGTCAATTGTTTCCGGCTGCTTATCGGTGCAGCAATGACAAGCTGACGCTAAGCTGTAACCAATGGTGGTGAGGATTTCGACAGTGGAGAGTTTCTTGCGGACCGATCTCTAAATTAGAAATAACCATTTCTTTGGTATACAGGGGTTCCAGAAAGGACTCAAGATAGGTACCGGAGTCCTGGTTCTGCAAATGACCCTTCTGGCAGAGGCAATAGTGAATGCGCCGTTAGGGGTCTCCGACCAAGAGAGTGCATCGACGACCGTACCAATCTTCAGGCCGAAGATCCGGATGGTGGTGGCGGCCTCCTTTCCGCACTATTCTCGGGCTCTGAGCCAATTCCAGCAGTCAGCATTGTTCCATAATTCTCTGATTGTATTGGTTGCCACGGCGACTGGTAGGCGAGGGATAAGGTTGGCTCCCATCCACCTTTCAAGGAATACCGCCGATTCACCCGAACCCAGCTGGAGGTGAATTAATCGCTCAGCTAGGGTGCGACCGTACAGAATACGGCGCCAAGCCATCGATGATCTGTTATTGCTGATGGCACTAGCCGGGTAGATGTGTTTGAAATATCTGGCCTTCATGAAGCATGCCCAAAGGGATCGGCCGATGTGAAGTTTCCACCATATTTTCATGGAGAAGACATCCACAATGTGATACAGTCGGAAGAATCCCAGGCAGCCCTCATCGGTAGGTTTGGCCATGGAGCCCTAGCTGGCCCAATGATGTTTTCTTTGGAGTCATTGTAGCCCTGGAGGAAGGTGGCGAAGAGATTCTCAATGGAGGTGAGGACCTTCTTTGGGGTGGAAATAAGCTGCTAGGGTATATATAGGGATGGATGATAGCACATGAGTTATCAGTACAATTTTGTCGCCTGGCAATAAGGTTGCGTTATGCCAACCTTCTAATCTTTTTCGGATTTTGCCAATAAGACCTTCGAAGATGCCCGCGCCCGATTTGCCGTAGACCAGCGGGCAACCGAGATAGGAGAAAGGAGGGTATGCGACATCGAAGGAGGTGATGTTGGTTAGAGTAGCGGTGTGCTCCCTGTTGGCGTTGTAGTGGACATAAATGATGCTTTTTCTGGGGTTGACTCGTTGGCCGAAACAGCTAGCATATCTTTGGAGCACATTGTGTACAGCTTCCACGGACCCGACGTCTCTGGAGAAGAAGATAAGGATATCGTCGGCATAAGCTAGGTGAGTGATGATTGGGCATCCACTAGCTGTATAAAAATGCTTGAAGTGTGGGGTCCTCGGCAACTTGTTTAGATTTCTGCTCAGAGCTTCCGCCGCTATGATAAAAATAGTAGATGAAAGCGGCTCCCCCTATCTCACTCCCTAACTGGATTTGAAGAAGTCATCCGCTTTTCCGTTGATCACCATGGAGAACCACGAGTTGTTGATCGATCGCCAGACAACACTGATCCACGATTCCGAGAATCTGAATGCTCTAAAAATCCAGATTATGAACTGCCAGTCAAGCCTGTCGTAAGCCTTCTCCGTGTCCAATTTGATAGCGATGTTCCCGCCCCTGGAAGGTAATTTCATGCACGTAATCATTTCCTGTGCCAGCATAATATTGTCTTGTATGTTTTTACTCCGGACGAAGCCGCTCTGTTCTTCTGATATGATTTTGGGGAGAATGTTGGTCGTGCGTGTTGCGATGATCTTGGAAATGATTTTGTTGGTGAAGGTGCATAAACTGATGGGTCTAAAATTTGAAAATGTCTCAGGATTGTCCTGTTTGGGAATGCGGATCGATTTAGCGCAAGAATAGATCTAGGGTACCTGGCTCCTAGGAAAAAGGCGGTCGACGCTTCGTGGATGTCAGTCTTGATGATGTCCCAGCACGTCCGGAAGAATACACTGTTGAATCCATCCGGACCGGGGGCACTGTGGGCGTCAAGTGCCCAGACAGCCACTTTCACTTCCAGCTCGGATGGGGGGAGCTCCAAGTGGGTGTTGTCCATGTCGTCGATAAGGAGGGGGATCTCCGAAAGGGAAACAGGGTCTCTCATGACAATTTCTTTAGTGAACAGCTGCGAGTAGAAGTTTGCCGCTGCCAGTTGGATTCTACGCTGGTCTTTAATGATTCTCCTATTGTCATCGGCGATCTGATGAATGTTGAGCTTCTGTCTGCGGCCCTTGACGCAGGCGTAAAAGTAATTGGTGTTTTTGTCCTCGCCGCTGTCCCATTTAAACCTGGCTTTCTGCTTCCAGAACTCGGTTTTGACTTTTATGAGGAATTTGAGGATGGCTTTGGCTAGATTCAGGGCCTTTCTGGTCGCTTGAGAATTGTCATTCAAAAAGAGGGCTTCAGCTCGGGTCACATCATCTTTGGCGGTCCGTATGGCTTGGATAATGTCCTTAAAAGCCTGCTTGCTCCAGACGGTAAGGGCTTTTCTAGTAGCCTTGAGTTTGTTGGCCACACGGATGAGGGGGTCGAGGGAGTCAGTCCTGGACCACGCGGCCTCCATGATGCTCAAGAATTGAGGGTGGTGACACCAAAAGTCCAGAAAGGTGAAACTTTTCTTGATCTGGTTTAAGTTACGATTGATTTCGATGAGAAGGGGGGCGTGGTCGAATTTGATTGCGTTGAGGTGAGCGAGGTTGGATGTGATACTCATGTCTTTCCACCAGGCGTTGATGAGTGCGCAGTCTAGATGAGAGTATTGTCTGCGGTCGCCTTCTTGCATGTTACACCAAGTGAAAGCGCTGTCGGTGAACTGGAGGAGAGTTAAATGAGCGTTAAAGATGAAGGAGTTGAAGTCTTGCATGGCCACTGGTGGGGGAGGCCTGCCTCTCGTCTTCTCTTCTCTGCTGGTGACAGCGTTGAAGTCACCTACACGAAGCTAGGGGGATAGGAGGTGATGGAGATACTGTCCAGGAGGTCCGCCCAGAGCCGTTTGTGATCGATAATGGCGCAGCTACCATGGACCGTAGATAACAGGGCATGTTTTAGGAGGGTAGAGTACTCTACCCAACATGAGAGAGCTTGCGTCGTGTCGAGCACGATGATATTTACATCAGAGGAATAAAGAAGCCAAATGTCATGTCTGCCAACAGTGGCGTGGTGAAAACCCAGCTGCAGCTGTATCGATTTGAGTCTTTTAGGGGGATTTTGGGTTCTAAGATGATTAGGATGTCAATTTTATGAATTCTCTTGAGGCTGATTAATCTCCTCAAGGTGGTTTGTTTACAATACCTCTAACATTCCAGGATAGGATGGTAGGCATTATTCTTGTTGGGTTGTTGGTGTTTGGGGAGTTTTGCAGTCAACCTGGTGGTCATAGCCATGGACTCAATGGCTCCTTTAGTTTTTAATCTTCTATTTTCTAATAGAGGTACGGTCGTGGGGTCTTCCTCTGTGATGTGGGTATCTATTGCTTTGTCATGACTGGAAGATCCTCTAAAGTGAGAGGACGGGACGAATGCTCATGTGTCAATGGCTTGCTGACAGCTGATGACTTATTCTGGCCAATGATGGCCAGTTCTTCAGTGAGAATGGTTCAGGGTGAGAGGCTCTCCTGACTTTCGATGCCCTCCGTGTTGTTTGTGCTTGCCATGGTTTTGTTGTGGTCAGGTCTTTCTTCAATGCTCTGTGATCTGTTGGGATGAGGGATGTTTTCTTCTTGGTTAACCTGGGTAGCAATGTCAGAGGGTGTGAAGTTGCTCTCCCTGCCAGTGGTGACTGTGCAAGTGTGGTCATCTTCAGTGTGGGTGTTTTCTTCCGACGTAAAGACATCGAACCTGTTATGGGTATTGACGGGTGCTTCCCTGTTCGGCAGTTTTGTTGGGTTGCTAAGTCGGCTGTGGGTTGGCTTCAAATCTGATGTGCGAGTTTGGGTGTGGTAAGAGGGGTGATCTCTGACCCTGGTCCGACCTTGGCTTGTGAACCTTCGGGGCCAGAGTTTTTTTCAACTCTGGGTGGGCTTTGTAACAGTGTTTGATTCGATGTCCTCTCTTGTTACAATGATTGTAATACATGACGGTGTTTTCATATAAGATTGGTTGCATGTGGGTCTTGCTTCCTAGCTCGATGTTGATGGAGTTGGGGAGTTCTGTGGATATGTCGAGTTCCAGGCAGACTTTGGCATAATTGGCTCTGGTAAGGTTCTTAGTTTCCTCCACTATGGCGACAAAGGTACCGAAGGAGTTGACAATCCTTTTCAGAGCTGCTGGTATAAAACATATCAGAGGTAGGTTGGGGAGGGTGACCCATGCGGTCACTATGGGTGAGTCCTCTTTGGGGTTGTGGTCCTGGGACCATCTAACAACTGTCATGACTTTAGAGTCTATTTTGCTCGGGCCCCGAGTCTGGACTAACTTTTGATCTGTCGTGGAGGATAAGTGGAGAAGAATATTTTTGGGGTCGAGTGGAGCCACTCTGTAATCTGACTTAAGGCTCCATTTAGAAATTTCCTTCTGCACTCGGGCTAGCTTAGGGAAACCCAAGGGGAACCGTAAAACAAACGTGGAGGAGAACCGCTCGTATAGCGATGCCAGGTTTACGGATGAGAACGGAATCGATAGTGACTTCCCGGTCGCTGGGGTTGGATAGTCTATCTCGGGAAGAGTAACGTCTGAAAGGATGGGTTTTCTCTGGACAATCTGATCCGGGCGTACTTTGTCAGCATACGAGGTGGGGCCAACCAAAGCTTCTAAGGGGACTCCTCGCTGGTTGGAAGTTCTTGCAACTTACGGAGAAAGAGGGCACTGCTCCCCAGGAGGAGGCCAGCGGAGGGAGGCTGCCAAAGGGGATGCTGCCCAAGTAGAAGGAGCTGGGCACATAGATAGTTCGGGAGGAGAGAAGGGGGTGGCGCATAAGAGGGGCAGGGAGGTGTCACGCTATGCACGGAGGGGCCAGTGAGGGTTCTGCTGTGGGCACATAGAAGGAGGGCACTGCTTTGGGCGCATAGGGAGAGACTCGGCTGTGGAGAGTCGAGGGGAGGGGTCGCATAGGAGGGGCTAGGGTGGGCGCCACTGGCTGTACGAGGGAGACGTAAGGGGGGATCCAGTGGAAAGCGCATAGGAGAGGCCTCGGAGGGAGCGGAGAAGCTCGGAGGAAGGCTCGGGGGGTGGGCGCATGTTGGGAAGCACAAAGGGGGGCAGTATTGCTGGGCGCATATGAGCGAGGGGGCCCTCGGGAGAGCTCCCAAGGGGGGCGCATGGTCGGACGCAACGCATGTAGCGTCTGCGCCCCAAGTTGATGGGGAGAGCTTGAGCAAGAAATGAGTGATTTTGAAATTTGAATAGTGAACAGGAAGAAAGTGGATGGGGAGAGGGCAGGAACTGCGGGAGGGAGGTTGGGGCGGTGGGAAGAGGAGGGGGCAGAGATGAGGCGGCGGGGGGGGGGGGGGGTGAGGCGGAGGAGAGACGAAGGGGAAGGAAGACAGGTAGTGGGCGGCTATCGCGGCCAGGACGGGGGGCTGCCAAGGCCGCGGCAACCAGTGTCTTGACCTGCACCCGCTTTTCGGATACGAGGCCTGTCCAAGACCAGCCTACGCCACAGTGTCGGCGATAGATCGCTGTCTAGTATACACATGTCACAGAGTCTATAGAACTAACATGGCAATTTAGATCACATCCACAAAAATGTTATACGATCAACTAACTCAAATAAGACTGAATAATATAAAATAGAATTTCATGTTTATCCAGAATTCAATGTCATGTCCGGTGGACACAAATCCACTACAAATAGACAGAATAAAATAGAACATGAAATTGAATTAACTGAGTCAAATCTGCTAATCATCAAGGTACCCTCGTCTGCAATGGTACCGTGGTCCAGTGCTGGCTCAAACCTGCTCGTGTGCACCTGACTCAATACTCGGCTAAACCTGAAGAGATCATCAGGTCCTCAGAGGACTAGCAAGATACATAATATACAAGCCTTTCTAACAGTTTATCATGTATGAAGGAAAACCAGGATATAAACATGTAAAGACTAAACGATCATGAGACATGAATGTATGAACAACTACATTTAAATGAACTGTAGGAAGAACAAGTAAACAAGAGATCAATGGAATACCAAACCCTCGCCCCGAGTGTGGACTCGCAGGTTTGAACTAATCACTAACCCTCGCCCCGAATGTGGACTCGCAGGTCAGTTTAAGACAAGTCACCCTCGGCCTGTGTGAGGATTCGCAGGTACAAACGGTCAACTCTTGCCCCGTATGTGGACTCGCAGGAATCAAAATAATGAAATAGCAGTTCAATCTATAATGCAGTCGTCCTACGATACAACTCAATCCGGTACAAGGGAAAAACATGTCCAATATGGCTACAAGGCTAACTGTGAACAATGGCTATATAATAATAAAGAAGCACATGACAGTAATCAAATCAAAATCAACTGGATGATGTAAGAAGATAAGCATGTAATAAAGCTGTAAAAAAAAATGTAAGGTATACTTGCCTGTGGTCCTGAGCTGCTGTTACGGGTTGAGAATCCATATCGAGGTCCAAGTATCCTGTTTTTAGAGTTTATCATGTCAATAAGTGAAATACATCAACTGTACTAACTATTTGCGTATTAAGTCTCTAGGGTAACTCTAAGTCATCTTGGTTTCCTTAGCTCTTTAGACATACAATCTAGACTCCTATAGTTCCTGCCCAATGTGTACTTATCTTCTTTTCTATTTTTGTCTGTGTTTCTCATTCATTCATTCCTCTAGGTATATAAGACCTTTGTTTAACCGTATTTTACTGTTAGCCTTCTAATTACCATATACTTTTTATTCCTATATATGGTTATACATCAGATTTCCTATATTTCCCTGGCACTACCTAATCACAGATACTCTTTAACATACCTATATATGTGCACAAGCTTTGTTTTATTGTACCCTTTTACCTGTGGTACATCGTTCATAAGGTTTTATACTCCAAATGGCATTTATGAGGACCATTCAAGGCCATATCCTTATGCACAGGATTCCCCATTGTTGCCACTAACCCGGACACATACCTACTTGGTATAACTTCTCATGTGTCTTATTGATACAAGAGATGCACAAGATATAAATACTAACCTGCTACCAAGTATTGGATTTGACACCAGGTATCACTCCATATCCACATGTTCCTATGCACAATCTACCAATGCTAACACATTCAATAACTGAACTCAATAAGGGTTTTTGGCACCCACAACTACCCTGTTCTATTTTTTCCGAGGTTCCAGCTGTTGATGTACAACCATGTACTCATGTTGCAGCTGTCCTTCTATACGAATCTCAACCTCTGTTATACTATGCCTTCTTATTAGGTTCACCCGATACCTATATTTCATTATGACACATAGATGGTTTCAATATTCACTCATCTATATAAGTACAAGCACATGTACCATCTTTATGTACCAGTATGAAACTAGAAAACGAATACCAAGAATCCCCTATTTGTACTTGGTTTGACCCCTACAACACGTGCCCCTGCATTAGGCTTGATTGATATTCAGGTAACCAGTTACAGTGTTATCTTTTACACGAAATTCTCGACCTGGTTCACTAACTGATATGCTCATAAGTACTAGGCTTACCTGCTACTAGTCTCCAGTCTTTGATCAATGTAATAGGACTTGCCAATAGTTAAACTGGAATGAATCCTCTGCATTTGGTACTGTTATAAAGGGACAACCAAGACATGCCCTTACACTCAACTACATGCCTAACTCTTCTAGTTCACTGACACTCTAATCGTTTAACTCTCAAAACTTAAACTTGGACACCTAATACCAACTGTATTGTCCCTGCACAATTCTATTGGCAGGTACAAGTTCCCAAACCTGGTACCCTTCAGGAGTGCATACTCATACCACTGGTACCCGTATAAAATATATATAGGTATACACAAGCAAAGGAAGAGAAGGGAATAAGTAAGGTAAGATAGCCCTCTCATTTCCCTCATTCCTGACATGGTATTTCCTTTACTTATCCTATTATAAGATACACAGCTATAGCAAATAGATGCACTCACACAAAATCCTTCCTACCCTTATCTCTCCTTATCAAATATTCCTTATCACCACTGCCCATGTTCGGCTATAAATGCCACAATTTATCCCACTCTTAATACTAACATATATATGAATCTCTTAACTTCTCTTGATACCGACTAACACTATATACCGGTTGCCATAATGAAGTCTGCATCTAATTATAATAATTAACCCATATGGCTAACAACCAAAGCTATTGGACAGAACATAATGCAAGTGGTAAGGGTATGGACTTCACATCTAATACCAACCCACTAGAAATGGTCTGAACCAAGATATACCTGGCATTGATTATAGTGGCTTGGGCTAAGCAAGTAATAGACAAAACAATGCTTAGCAATTAGCTTAGGATGAGGGTGAACATATGAAGATTACCCAAATGTGGTTTCAACTGATACTTACCAAGGGGGACTGGTATCTACTACTGTAGGTGACTAAAGATCTTATAGTTGACTGGTGCATAAGGGACTCAACCTATATGAGTAAAGGCATCTAATTCAAGGACTGAACACTATAATAAAGTGGATAAGGGACTAAATAGAGGCTCTGGGCAGAAGCTAAAGGTAATTGGATTCCTAATGCATACAAAGACATATATATACACACATATATATATATGCAAAGCTAATCAAACATATAAATTGGACTGTACATTAAGGTTTAAAACCAAATAAGGACTGATAAAGTGAGGTATACCCAAGTATCAGTCGAGAACTTCTAAGAGTGAAGGGTGATGTGAAAGAAAAGTGTGGCTAATCTTCATATGGATAGAACCAGGTACAAAGATGGGGTTTTGATCATACAAATAGACTAAAACTCTAAATATGAAGGACTGCATATATATAATCATGGGTTGTATAGGCAAGACAGTGGACTGAAACAATATCCAACCCAAGCTCTCCTACTGCACACTCATATCATAATTCCTGGGCACACCAATCCTCAAAACCTGGGAGTGATACTTGGTGCTCATGGAGTTTATACGTACCCAATTGCTGGGTTGTTGGAAGTTTTGATGTATGAGTTTACAAATGGTACTGGCCCTCGTCATAGGTTAACAGTATGTCTACTAAGTTCTAACTTTTAGTTGGAACTTCCTGCTAATGAAGTTTCCTACGGTTTGCATAAATCGATAGGCTACCTAGTACTAATACAACCCGTCTCCCCGATACTTGAACATCCCTTATAATATTGATCTCCAAAACAGTCGCTATTACGGCTAGTTCTTTTAGACATATCCTCTATTACTCTCACTACCATTGAGAAAATGGTAAAACTGAATAGTTTCAGGAATCATCATATATGGTGGATGAATGAGAAGGGAGTTACCTGTCCGAGGAATCGACTTTCCTATTCTCTGTCGAACTATAAGCTACTCTTCCCGAACGGAGGAGGCGCAAGAGGAGATTAGGGTTCTTCGTGAGGGATTGGTTGCCTCCATCTCATCTATATATAGGGTTTGATTCGTTAGGAGGAGATAGGATGGATCGGATTGGGGTCGATCTTGGTTAATCAGTTTTAGGAGGGAAACTTCTATCGAGTTGTTGGTTTAAAACAAACAGAGTTATCCCCCCATATGAATCGGCCAATAGAAATTTGAAGTGGGGAATTTGAAATTAGCCCCCTTCCAAAGATTTTCGCATAAGGGCCTCCCTTAGTCTAAGGTTAGGGTGTGCTGGTATATATATATATATATATATATATATATATATATAATTTCCCTTTCTAAAAATCCTTTAGATATAATTATATTAGTTTAAAAATATCTAAAAATCCTAAATCATTACACTGGTCAATAATTAATAATAATTACTCAAAAAATATCAGGTCGGGGGTTTACAGCCGGGAGGGTGGTGGAGTGGGAATGGAAGGGGGCAGAGATGAGACGGATGGGGGGTGGGGCGGAGAAGAGGCGGAGGGAGGGAGGGGCAGAGAGGAGGCGGAGGGGGGGAGGGGCAGAGAGGAGGCAGGGGTAGATCAGAGAAAAGGTGGAGGGGGAGGTGGAGGTGGGGAGGGGGCTGTCACGGCCAAGACAGGGGGCCAATGCCACGGCAGCCGGGCGGCCACCCAACTAGGAGCTGGTCGGAAGACCAATGAGGAAACGCAGACAGCTGATCCATGCGGGGGGGAGGAGGGGGGAGCTCACGGCACAACGACCGCCCGAAGGAAGACGCGGTGGAGGGGGGCTGAGGGGAAGCCGGCCCGACTAGCGCGTCGGCGTCCCCCCCGCTGGAACCCGCAAGGAAGAGCGTGAAGAAAGGGGGAACCATCTGTGTAATATATATTAGTCAAACCCCTCTCTTTATTAATCAAGCTCAAAATACCGAAGCCTGACACGGATACAAGTCAGAACTGTACAAGTATACCACCCAAAACGAAAAAAGCGGGGGAGACACCGGAACGTCGGGATTAGGGTAGGGGAGACCAGAAAGATTGCGGGCTGTGGGAGCACAGAGAGCTCCTTTTGCATATATATATATATATATATATATATATATATATATATATATATATATATATATATATATATATATATATATATATATATATATGAACAATATATACATGGCTTTAGCCTTAGCCCAAAACATAAAACCCTAATTCAACCCAAATGGTGAGCCCATGACATAAATATAAATACAAACTCAATGGACCGAATGCCCAGCCCACAATCATCCAAACAAAATAAGTATAAATTAAATATAATTCTACTGGGATTTGTGCCCTGCCTGACCCACTGGGCTCAGGCCCAGTTGTTCTCTACTCTAGGTCTTGGCCCAGTTGTTCTCCTCTTTAGGGCTTGGCCTATTGTCTGCAGCTTCCATTCATTAAAATGGAGAAAGAAGGGCAGAGAGAGAAGGAGTAGAGGAAGAAGAAGAAAATGAAACGAGAGCAAGAATAGAGGGAAGGAGAGGAGAGAGCAGAGAGACTCATCGAAGACGGCTATGACGGCTCTAGGCGAAGCAAAGACGTCGAAGCCAGGTCGGGTCATATCACCGGATCTAGTGAATCTGACCAGAGAAGAACAACGGGGGTGGTTTGTTGGTCAAGGCTCGGCCGTTGCTTTCGGAGGCGCTCGACGCTAGATCATCAGAGGTAGATGTACATGCGCTGCGGGATCTGGAGACGAGGTGGTCCACGAACTGGATCTGGCATCGGTGCGGCTCTACGAGGTCGTGAGGCTAGAGGCGATATCGGGTGAGTAGATTTGTATTTTGGTAGTGGCGGTGTTGATGAAGGTGCTGTGTGGTAGCTTATATGGGTGGAGACGGTATACGGGTGGCGGATTTGGATGTTCAGTGAGTGATAGCGGAGGTGTTGTGCAGAGGTCGGAGTAGTCGAAATGGTAGAGAGAGTTGCGATGGCGTTAGTGAAAGTGGTGGTGCTCGGTCTGAGTTGAGATTGGTGCTGTATATATGGTGTCGGTGGTGTAGAGGGATGACCGGAGTAGATGGCAAGGAGGTGGTTAAGAACAAAAGGAAAAGGAAGAATTCTGGCAAAGTCGGCGGAGTTGTATGACGGCGCACGGCGGTCCGACGGGCGGAGCACGGCGGAGCACGGTAGAGAAAAGCTAGCTGTGAGTGGAGAGAGTGTTATTTATTATAAAATAATTCTAGTCCCCAATATTAGATAGTAAAATAATGGAGTACTCTCCAAGCCTTGGTGGCACAAATGTAATATGTAATAGGGCAATAGTGGAAGACCCTAACTAACCATAACTAACACTAACTAATTTTTATCTAATTGCTAACTAATTACTAACTAATCAATTAATTAGGACTACTAATATTAGTCATTCCAAAGGCCCACAATCCAAATCCAAAGCTTGGTAGGCAAAAAAGTTAGGCAAGTCCACAATCTAAGCCCAAGGCTTGGTAGGCTCACAAGAATTTAGTTAATAATAAAATAAATCCAACAATGATTTCCTATTTATTAATAGTAATAATTAGATATTATCAATAACAATAATTCACAAATGAATTTGGAAAGAAATATTTTTTATAAATTTCAAAAATAATGACATTGATTTTCAAAAGTAGAAATTTGAATTCTAGGTAGTTGCAAGTACGACTCAATCATACGGGTAACGTATGATCGATTATCCACAATAGTACGGCTCAATCATACGGTATCGTATGATCGGCTATCCACAATATCATAATAGTACGACTCAATCATATGGGTAACTTATGATCGACTATCCATAATAACACAATAGTACGACTCAATCATACAATAATATGATCGACTATCCACAATAGTACGGCTCAATCCAATAGAATTAGCTATCCACAATAGCACAATAGTACGGCTCAATTATATGGATAACGTATGATAGGATATCCACAATAGAACGGATTAATCCAATAGGATTGGCTATCCACGATATCACAATATGGTGTCAACATATGAACATGGTGATCGAAGTGTACAATGAGATGTGAGAAGCAATATATATCACGACGAAAACCATAACAACTAATTCGTGCAACCATCGTGTCATGAATCAAGTAGAACATCACTAAATACATGGATCATAGAAAATATCAGATAATAGAAACTATCAAAGAATATACTTGTCTGGAATCCTGTAACACCTCTTCTCGATTTTTCAAACAAATTTATTATTTATTATTTTAATTATTGTGTATAAAAATAATTTTTGTCGAAGCTTGTGAATGATATTTTTGATTAATTCTTTTACTAGTTTTAAATTAATATTTTGAGAGTGCTAAATTATTTTAATAAAATATTTTATTAAATAATATTATTGGAATTATGAAAGATATTTGGTTATTATTTTGGATTTTATTAAATTTGGTTTCAAAAGAAATTTGGAATTCATAAGTAGTTTTCAATAATAAAAAGGTTTGTCCATCTATTTTTTAAATAAAGATTTAGATAATTTAAATTTATTTTGATGTTATCAAATGTTATATTTAAATAAGATGACTAATATTTGAAAAATATTTGAATTTATATTAGTTGATGACATCGAGTATTATTTTAATGATAATCATTTATTTGGTTAAATTTGAATTTATTTAAATTACCTTGATAAATATCAAATCTGATTTAAATTATTTGATAATGTTGAGTACTAGTTTAAATTATTATTTGTAATCCCTATAAGGATTTCGATTAGGTTAAAATTGTTTTAAATAATTTATTTGATTTCAACTAGAGGAGAGGGTTATCCAATTTGATTCATAGTCTTTATCCAATTAGAAGTCCTCCATCTATTTAAAAAGGCCTTTCTCCTAATTTTTTCTAAGTCTTTCCATCCCACTGGCCATAACCAAATCCCACAAATCATCATCTATCAACACAAACCATTGGTGTTGTGCATCACGCCCGTGTTCTCCATCCCTTCCACTATTCATCTTTGCAATTATAATTTCTCGCTGTGTTCGACAACCCCGGACACATTGACATAATTCCACAAAGATCCTCCATGTTCGTGTCACATAGGACACTTCGACACCATCTCCAATGTCACTACCACTTTTCTAGAATAAGGATATTTTGGTAGTTGTGAATTTGATTATTTTTAATATTATTTAAATTGGTGTATTGTGATTTTGTTGTTTGCTAGTGAGACCCTGGAACTACTTAGCCTAGAGACTAAACATGGCCATGGAGACCTAGCTAATGATTTTAGATTAGTAATTAGACTATAATCTAGCTAGGAATCACTTAGAATCCAATTGGGGATTTAATTCAATGTGTTAGTTTGGGCCTTTAGCAAGGAAGCTAGATTTTACAACATAGAAAGGCTTTTGGGCCATTGCAACTTGACAAAACCCTAGCCCATTATAGGTGGTTGGCCATAGCAGTTATCAACAGCCCTCACCCCTATGTAGATCAACATTAGCCCCCTTTCTTTCCTCTTACAACCCTAACCCTAATTTGTGTTCTTCCCCAAATTTATCTTTTTTCCTCAAATCAACTCCAATTTTATCCAAACCAATTGCATTCTCTTCATCTTAAGAAGAGGAGGTCTCTTCTGCTAGCTTGGAAGGATTTAGAGAAATTTGACCATTAGATTTGGTGGGAGAACTTTTCAAGAGAATTTTCTTTGGGATTCCAACTCCTAATTGGTAAGAGCCTCTAAATCTATTAGATTTCAGTTTTATTATTGTAGATGCATTCATTTAGGGTCCCCCTACTCCTAGGATCGATTTGGGTTTAATTTGTGTCCATTTGAAGTACGTATCATGGGCGTATCGCTCCGTATCGAATACGTATCTTAAGTGTTCGACGAAATACCATATAGGAAGTTTTGGTCACCAATTTCTAAATAAATTAGATATTTGGATAGTCTGTTACTTGTAGATTACATTGATGTGTGACTGAGTTGATTTCTGTGTCGTATTGGACACGGGGATGTGCATTTGTCACAGCACACGTACTTGTAGGAGCGTAAAAAGTGCTTTATTTGACTAATTCAAAGGAATTGAGGACTTTATGCCAGTAATTCTCTATGAGAGCTATTTTTACGCCAGGATTTTTGTTGTTTTACGCCAGGCTAATCTGTACGCTAGCTATCCTCTACGCTGGCTACTTTACGCTGGGAAGCTGTCAGATCATGCATTTAATACAAGTGATAATGACTCTGATTTGCTGACAACATGCACACAGAAGTCAAGAAGATCGGATTTTTACCAAGCTCGATACTTGTCGTATGGTGTGCAAAAAAGGCTACTTTACGCTAAATAATTACTTCTTTTACGCACGATAGTTATGTGAGCTTTTACGCTCAAGGCTATTGTGGGCGTAAAGTCTATTTGGGCTAAGTTTTACGCTCAAGGCTATTTTAGCCACTTTACACTGAAAAGTTTTAATTGTGTTGTTTTTACGCCAGTTGCTACTTTACGCTCGGAGCATATTTTGGGGACGTTTTTACGCCCGATCCTTCCTGACTACTTTGGAACGTGGTTTATCCACGTAGCTTTCATGCCACATTTATTGAGGAACGTATACATGCTCCCTATTTTTGTTGGAATAATGGGATGCATGTCAACATTTTCAGAGGGTGACTTCTATCGTGGGTGACAGTTACCAGCATAAAAATCCAATTTTGTTGCTTTTTATGCACAATGGGTCAAGTCTATAAATAGACTTATTTCTTTATAACAAGGGCATCAGGAGCAGAGAGACAAGAGAGAATACAAAAATCAGAGCCCAGAGACTTTGATTTTCGAGAGCATTCTTCTTCATCTTTTCTTCCAAAACAGAGTGAAGCAAAGCAGGAAAACAATCGTCCTCGCCATCAGTGCCCAAGTGCGTCGATACCTTTCTGGTGACTTAGTTCTTCCGGCTGTTCATCTTCTAGCAGTGATCTTCATCATCATCGTATGGTCCAAGGAACAAAGTGATCGCCTTCAGATCGGACTTCCATAGCAATACTTCCCAGAACAATTTGTACTTCTTATACTTTTTCTCGTTTTATTTTCAAAAGCCAATTTTTTTTAGGCATTTGTTAAGTGAAACAAAATGGCGACTCTGCTGGGGACTACCTTCTCATCTGACGAGAAGACAATTGCTCAATATGATGATGTGTCGACCGGATCGACAAAAAAGACTCTGGTTATACACTTCGACCAGATTGCTTACGAAGAAATGCTCCGAACTGGGGGTGGTACTCGCTGCTCCAATATTCAGAAATCGAGGAAGGCGCAAAAAGTTTGGATTCCCAAATCCAAGGCATCCTCGGATTTTCCGGCTGTCTCGGAAGGCAAAGGAATCCTTCCTACTCCTGTTGTAGAGGTTCCCATCTGTGATGAAGTAGTCTCTACTTCGGTGATACGTCATGGGCATAAAAATCAGTCTCCCGTTGGTAATGTGGCAGACCCTCAGGTTTTTTGCTCTGGGCGTAAAAATCAAGTTGTACGCCCAGCGCGTAAGAACAAGTCTCCCGTCTATGACGTGGTAGACTCCAAAGCTTTACGCCCCGCACGTAAGAACAAGTCTCCCGTCTGTGACGCGGTAGACACACAAAATTTACTCTCCACGCGTAAAGGAAAATCTCCCGTTTATGATGTGGCAGATACTCATGTTTTGCGCTCTGTGCGTAAAGGTAAATCTCCTGTCTGTGACAGTGTAGATAAAATTCACAATGATGTTTCTGCATCTAAAGTGAATGTACCTGCACGTATGAAGCATAAAAACATAGTTGTTAAAACCCCTGTTTTCAACCAACAACCTTCTTATACTGCTGTACGCAAGGTACCAAACCTTCAAATTACACGCAATGAAGATGGAGTCCTTTGTGCTAAAAAATCTCAGGATTTACGGACGTAACTCCAAGCGCATAAAAATGTAAAGTTTGGTTCTGCGAATGCAGCTAGTAATCTTCTTTATACACAAGGGACTAAACGTTTTTCAACCCCAAATGTAATAAAGAAGACTACTCCCTCTACTCATTCTGATTTACGCGAGTTGCTAATACAAAAGCGTAAAAATAGACAATCTCCTGTGACCCTCCCCCCAGAAAATTACCATTGTGAGTGTCACCAGATTGTAGTCAAATGTTGTTGTTTGGATTCTAAACGGTCAGTTTTTGATCGGTTAAGCTTCAATGCGCCTCAACAGCAAGCTGTTGACCAATAACATGAGTTGTCATATGCGTCAGTTAATATGGCATCTCATACCAACAGACGACGTCCAAGACGCAACACATCTCAGACTCCAGGTCAACAACAATTTAACAGACTTCTTGATTCCTTTGAAGGAGTATATCAGAATACTCGATCAAGAAGGCAAAGACAGTTGCAAACTTCTGATTCAGAAGCTGGGGGTACTCAATCTTTTGAGTCCGAAACTGATATTGTCGATTCATACCTCTATACTAATCCCTCTGTATCTTCAAGAGAGGTTGAGTCCTACGCTATTGGAGATGAACCGGAGACGTCTTCTGCTAATACAGAACAACGTCTCACTGCTGTTGAGCAATCATTAAAGGACATGCTTACCATGATGCAAAGCATGTACCAGATAATATTGACTCAGCAAAATGCTCAATCGGCAGTGGTAACACCAGTGCAGGTAGCAGCACAAACTCAAGATAGTTAAGGGGTTAACATACCTTTTAATAATCAAGAGCCTGCTATTAACCAAAATTCTGCATCTCCAGATCCCATCATTCCAGAAGATGTACCACCTCCAGTGGGGGTCACGGTACATCCAACAACTATTCAATCAAACGTGCTTCCTCAAACCAGTGAAGCCATTCAAGCAGTATGTGAATTAAAAGCGCAGTTTGAAGTTTTGAAGCACAAGGATCTGCTCCAGAGGTTAGGGATTAAGCAACCTTATCCTCTTCATTGGAATGATGTACCCTTTTTACCAAAATTTAAGCCACAATCAATGGTATTGTTTGATGGAAAGGCTTCTCCTAGTCAGTATATCAATTACTTTGATATTATGACTGTGCATCTGCATAAAGATAATGCCCTTCTCACTCGAGTGTTCATCGGGTGTTTGACGGGTTCAGCTTACGACTGGTATCGTAGTTTACCCGACAATTGCATTTTATCTTTTGATGAATTTAAAGCAATGTTTCTCTCCCGTTTCTATGAATGGGGCATGAACATGAATATGTCCTCCCTAATAGAAATCAAACAAAAGGAGAAAGAAGATACTCGGACGTTCATCGAACGTTTCCGACAGGCGACTCTAAAGATGCCTCCTGGTATGCCGGATTCAACATTGATTGATACATGCAAGATGAATCTGCGACCATCCATTGCTGTCTTTACGGGTTCCCAATTCACAGATTGGGCCTCGTTTATTATAGCAGCAGTTTCTGCCAAGACCAATGGTAAGTTGGCTCGTGAACATGGGATGGTTTTTGCCTCAGAGGATAAAGGAAAGAAAGGCTCTTTTGGTAATAATTCCGGTAATCGTAATGGGAAGGAAAAGGATACCCTCATGGTTAATCTTTCCAAGAACAAAACGACGCCGAATAATCAGGAGTCTTCTAAGCCAAAAGAAGAATACTCTTTTGACGAAAGTGATATCGCAGGGATATTTCAATGTCTAGTAAAAAGTGGCAAACTCCAGATTCCAGAGCCAAAAAGGCCTAATGAGGTGAATCTGACTGACAATCCCAAGTATTGTATCTATCACAGATACATAAATCATCCCACCAGGGCTTGTTATGTTCTAAAAGAAAAAATCCAAGAGCTGATCAATGCCAATGCCATTGCTTTAACTAACGATGAGCATACGGTCACAACCAATATGGTTTCTCTTCAATTCGGAGATTTTCCTCCTCAACAAGTCCCAGATGGGATTGTCCCAATTTCGAAGGCGACGATGAAGATAGTGAATATCCCGCCTGCCAGAGAGGAAAATGAAGGATTGTTCTCTCATATTAAAGAATGGTAAAATTATGTGGGTACATCCTGACTTAGTTTCTAAAGTGGAAGATGTAGGTAAAACTTCAAAATCCAAGAAAGGTAAAAAGTCAAAACCTGCAACATAATTTCTCATGTTATTCCAGATCCTGATGAATTGGATCATCTATGGGATTGCATTCCTTTGGAAGATAGACTGAGAGGTTTGAAGATATGCCCTCCAAGTCTAGCTCCTCCTACTAAAGTCATACTTACTCATCAGCAGTGGCTAGCTATGAATAGTGTCCTTTATACAGGGCACAACAAGTTTTTGCTGCTTATGAAAAAGCTCCTACAGGGATTTTTTCTTGTATCCCAAATTCTTCTCCTCCCGTAGCTACAGAGGCTTCTATTCCTCATTCTCCTGTAGTTATAAAGATCTCTTCTCCTTCCTCTATTGAACTACCTGTTAAAAGTACACTGCCCATTCATTTATACAGTCAGCAATCAGTCCTTCTCATGAAGAAGATGGGCTATGACTTTCAGAAGGCAGAAGGTTTGAACTATGATAAAGGATACGAATTCCTTTACAGATTCAAAGTCAAAAATCCACTGTTGGATTGGGTTCTGAGCTTCCTCGAAAGAAGAAGGCCAAGGGAAAGAAGATTAAATCCTGCAACATGGTACTTCCTTCTCCTGAGTCTGAGGAAGAAAGCTTTGCTGGTACGAGATCTGGAAAAGAGTACCACAAGGATTATGAGGGACCTTCCAAAGAAGCAGAAGATATAGTGGAAACACTACCAGCTCAACCTTCTTCTGTTCCTGCTAAACCATCTGTGGTTGAGAAGGGAAAACAGAAAGCAGTACGCTTTGACATCCCGTTGAAGTCTGCTTCCAGTCAAGAGGTGATGATGAAGCCCTACAAATTTGATATTCTAGCCCAGTTAGCTAATACTCCGACTAGACTCTCTATCTTCGAGTTGCTTCGCCTTTCTAGAGAAAGTAGGAAGACTTTGAGTGAAGCATTGCTTCAAGCAGATTCATGCTTAGCTCAACTCAATAGTCCTGATAATATACCAGTTTCGTGTCCACAATGTCATAGTGTGATGGAGGCAATTCCTAATATTACCTTCACACAAGAAGACATGCTGTTAAAGCATAACAAGCATGACAGGCCTCTGTGCTACACTGGGTATATGGATCCACTGAAATTGACAGGATTTACATTGATCCTGGGTCTTCAATTAGCATAATTCTTCAGAGTATGCTAAGACCTTTGAGGATTCCTACTAGTGATTTGACTTACACTAGTACCACAATAGTTGGTTTCAACTCTGGCAAGAGTAAACCAGGGAAGATTCGTCTAAAGATTCAGATTGGTGATCTTCGAACTATGGCTACTTTCTATGTTATTAACTCCGACGTATCCTACAACATCCTTCTCGGGCGACCGTGGATACATGAGCATAACATTGTGCCTTCAACTCTCCACCAATGCTTCAAGTACGTGGATTCGCAAGGAGTTGTGAAACTGAATTTGCTGATATCAATCCCTTCAAGGGTGTTGAAGCCTATTTTTCGGACTCAATACTCTACAAACAAGAGCATGTGAAGGAAATATCAGATATAGCTGAAGATCAATCACCTGTTGAAGATCAGTCTGTCAATGAAGATCCTCCAGAAGACCAACCTTTGAAGATCAAGGTCAAAGGTCGAATCCAACCCCAACCTGTCAGTGATCAACCTCTGATGATCAAGGTTAAAGGAAGAACTCTAGCTTCATCTGAGGAATCAATGAGTATTCCTGTCAAGAGCCAAGTTCAACCCCTTATGATCAAAGTCAAGGGACGTACTTCTCGTACGAATGATCCAGAACCATCATTGGTCATCAACCTTGACAAGTCTACGCAGAAGACGGATGATGGTCCGTTAATGATCAATCCGAAGCGTAGTAGTCAAATTGTAAATGATGTAAATATTGATCATTCTGTACTTTCGATATCAATGAAGATTTCCTTTTTGAGTATATGGCTGTCAAATTTGTTGAAAGAATGACTTTATCTCTTGATGATCAAAGTCATCAATATAAAGATGACATAGAGGAAACTTTATACATTGACTATAAGGAAAATTCTTTTCCTCCTCATGTCGATGTTGGACCTTATGCTCAAAGGTTCTTAACATCTTCCCTATCTTCTTTCTGTAGCCGCTTCATCGCAAGCTTGTGTAACTTTTAGACGTCACGAAGAATCTTATTTCGTGATTCCGTCTGATAAAAAAACAAGCACCAAATTGTGTTTGGCCTGGCTAAAATATCCCTGTTGTTCAGACGGATGATCTTAGAGATAAAGATAAAGGAAGAATCCGAATTGACAAATATAGTCAACAATCTCTCAAGATTATCCAGAATATGGGATATGATTTGAAGACTATGCAAGGTCTCAATCAAGGCAAGGGTAGACGATTACCATTATGTGGTGATCCGTTTTACCAGAAAACTCGTCATGGGTTGGGATATGATCCGTCCCACATGTTTAATGATGATACAAGAAGAATTCTCTTCTAGTTCTTCACAATCCTCAGAATCCGAAGAAATCCATTTCATCGAATCTGAATATGCTGGAGAGGACTATTACGATGAATCTGAATGTGTATTCTCAGTCAACATGGTTCAAACTGAAGAGGAATCTGAATCATTTGAAAATGACCCTTGGGCTCAACAGATGGATACCCAATGGGAACTTCGTTTTGAACAACGACAACCACCTACGGAGGATGAAATTCTCCAGATTGATGTTGGAGAGAACTACATCCAAGCCAATATTCATCAGTAAGAACCTTTCCGAAGATGAAAAGGAAGAGTTGATAAAACTGATTAAAGAATATTGATATCTTTGCATGGAGTTATGAGGATATGCCGGGTCTAGATCCTAAAGTTGCTACTCATAAACTCAAATTCTTCCTAATGCCAAGCCTGTGAAACAACAGCAACGCATTTTCGACCAGACATGATGGATGCAATCGAAGCAGAAGTCAAAAAGTTGATTACATGTGGCTTTGTTCGTGAAGAAAACACCCAGATTGGGTTGCTAATATTGTTCTGTTATGAAGAAGAACGGAAAAGTCCGAGTTTGCATAGATTTTCGAGATCTTAATGCAGCTTGTCCAAAGGATGAATTTACTTCCAATAACTGATGTCATGATAGACAATACATGCGGTTTTGAACGCATGTCTTTCATGGACGGATTCTCAGGATACAATCAGATCAAGATGCATCCAGAAGATGAGAAGCATACTGCTTTTCGTACACCCCTTGGGGTTTACTGCTATACGGTTATGCCATTTGGTCTCAAAAACCGGTGCCACGTATCAAAGGGCTATGAGCAACATCTTTCAAGAACATCTACGAAGACAGTTGAATGTTACGTAGATGACATTGCTGTCAAAAGTCGATCAAAAGATGATCACATTCAAGACTTGAAGACAGTATTTGAATTGATGCGTCATCATCAATTGAAAATGAACCCTACTAAGTCTTTCTTAGGGGTTTCCAGTGGCAAGTTTTTGGGATTTGTCATCACTTCTCAGGGTATTCATGTTGATCCTGATAAAATCAAAGCAATTCTTGAAATGCGTCCTCCACGCAATCTAAAGGAACTCCGAGGCTTTCAAGGTCGCATTGCTTATATCAGGAGATTTATATCCAATCTCTCGGGAGATGTCAACCTTTCTCCGTTTATTAAAGAAAGGTGTATCCTTGTTTGGGATGAAGCATGTCAGAAAGCTTTCAATGACATCAAGCAATACCTTACAAATCCACCTGTTCTGGTACCACCAGTGGTAGGAAGACCATTTTTGCTATATGTTCGAGCCTTAGATCATTCACTTGGTGCTCTTCTTGCACAGAAAAGTGATATGGGTCATGAACAAGCAATTTATTATCTCAGCCGAATGATGGTCGGAGCTGAACACAGGTATACTCCTGTAGAAAAGGAATGTTTGGCTTTAGTTTTTGCTGTCCAAAAGATACGACATTATGTGACAGGACAGACTATCCATGTCATCTCCAGAATAAATCCTATTCTGATGAGAAAACCAAGCATTCTTAACTCCAGGTTAGCTACTTGGGCGATGTTGCTCACTCCTTATGACATGGTCTATGTACCTCAAAAATTAGTGAAGGGTCAAGCATTAGCTGATTTCTTAGCAGCTCACCCTATACCTGAAACAACGAAGCTATATGAAGATATTCCAGATGAAGTTGTGGATTGTAACATGACTTTGAGAAATGATATTTGGCAGTTATACTTTGATGGAGCATCACGAGTTGGACCTAAAGGCAATATTGTCTCTGGGGTAGGAATAGTCTTGGTTTCTCCTGACAAAATGGTCATATATTGTGCTTATTCTCTCGAAGAGCCATGCTCCAACAATGTGGCAAAATATAATGCTCTGTTGATTGGTCTCCAAGTAGCAAAACAGTTGGACACGAGTTCCTAGAAGCTTATGGAGATTCTCAACTGATTGTTAATTAGGTTAGAGGGACTTATGAAGTCAGAAATCCTGATCTCATCCCTTATCATCAAGTGGTAATCGAGTTGGTCCTTTCATTCAAAAGATTCTTCATCGAATTCGTACCACGTTCTCAGAATGTGGAAGCTGATGCTCTTGCTAGTCTACCTGCAGACTTAGCTGTTCCAATTCGAAGACAAAACATAATCACATTGTTGGACCGAGACTTATTCTGTGTCAAGAATAATCTGTATATTGAACAGAATTATATTATAGAGTCAAGTTCCCAGCAGACGGATTGGAGAAGTCCATTCATTGATTATACAGTTCATGGGATTTTACCTGAAGATCCAAAAGAAGCTGCATCAATCAAGAGACGATCATTTCGATTTTATTATGATTCGTCTTTACATATGCTATACCGTTGTTCATATGATGGACTTTTGCTGCGCTGTCTCTCAGAAAGTGAAGCTAAACAAACACTTTGCGAAGCTCATGATGGTGTTTGTGGTGCTCATCAACCAGGTCCGAAATTATAAGACCGCATTCGATGAATGGGGTGTTATTGGCCATCCATGATAGCAGATGCTGTAAATTATGCCAGACAATGTAAAGCATGTCAGATTCATGCTGATTTTATTCATCAACCGTCTGAATTCTTGCATCCTACGGCAGCTTCTTGGCCCTTCAAAGCTTGGGGCATAGACATTATTGGTCCGATTAATTCTCCTTCTGTCAAGGGACATCGGTTTATATTGGCTATAACCGATTACTTTTCTAAATGGACGGAATCGGTTCCTCTTGTTGAAGTGAAAACATCTAATATGGTTAATTTCATCGAACATCATGTCATTTATCGTTTCGGGATTCCCCGACGAATAATTCATGACAATGGACCACAGTTTGCCAGTCAGGCATTTTATCGGTTTTGTAATAAGAATCGAATTCAAAATCTGGTTTCTACGGCTTATAATCCAGTTGCGAATGGTTTAGCCGAAGCTTTCAACAAGATGATCATCAAACTTCTCAAAAAGTTTGTCTCTTCTAATAAACGTAATTGGAATGAGAAACTTGGAGAATGTTTATGGGCTTATCGAACGACAGTCCGAACTCCTACTGGTTTTACACCATTTTTATTGGTCTACGGATGTGAGGCTATTCTTCCACTGGAAATCCAGATTCCATCTCTTCGAATAGCCATTGCTAATGAGCTAACCACAGAGAATAATGATCACTTACAACTCCAAGAACTTTAAGGATTGGACGAGAAGCGTCTTCAAGCTCAACAGCATATTGAAATATATCAAGCCCGTATATCTCGAACTTTCAATCGTAAAGTTAAAGAGAGGGTATTCAAAGTAGGTGAACTAGTATTAGCTGTTCGAAGACCGATGGTGATGACTCATAAGAGCAAAAGGAAATTCCAAGCAAAATGGGAATGCCCTTATGTTATTGAGACAGTTTTTTTCCAACGGTGCCTATCGGTTATCTAAGCCCAATGGAGATTTACTCATGATGCCGATCAATGGCAAATTTCTTAAAAGTACTATGTATAAAAAAAACACAGATTGAAAATAAAATCTTTTTTATTTTTGTTCAGAACAAAGGATTAAGGATGAGGACCACTGCCTTCCTTATTGAATACATAGTCAGCCAATGCATCGAAAACATCATTGCCTGAGTTCATAAAAAACTTGCAGGCAGCCATCCTCAGCGCCTCTTCTTCAGGAGTTTTTCCTGGCTCTGTTAAGAACGCGAAAATGTCTTGCGGTGGCTTGGGCGTAGAAGAGCCTTTGCCTACTGCGGTTGGACCCGACACAATTGGCTCAATAGGGCGCATCTCGGTGACGTCTTCAACCTTCATGGTGACTTCAGTCTTTTGCAACACGTCCTTGGAAGACATTTCCGATAGAAGAGTAGAAATAAGGATGAAACTTTACAAAAAAGTTCTCATCTATTTATAGGAGAGAGCTATTAATGAACCGGTTTTGGAAATTGAAACAACTTTTCATTTTCGAAAAGACCTATCCATTCATTACTTCAGATTCATCCATTAATTGTGGAATTGAAATAATCTTTCTTTTCCAAGAGAAATGCTGGTTCATTCATTCTTTCATAATTTTGATATATATCCTCAATGACGTCTGTCTTCTTATTTCCCCAGCTACCAATGTTTGGTTAAGCTGATTACTTGTCTCTTCGGAGAGAAATTTTAATCTTTTATCTTACCAGTTGGTATAAAAAGTTGGATTTATTATTTATCACGTTCTTATGACCTCTGAATAAATATTAAATCTACTTTTTTTCCTATCTATCATGTCCATTTGGCCTCTGAATAGATATAAATCTATTTTTCTTTGAGTTGTTACGATCTATCATGTCTATATTACCTCTGATAATATTGTATACTCTGAAACAAAAAACGAGATTTCATTTATGTCTATATTACCTCTGGATGGATACAAATTATTGAGTATAGAAGACTTGTCATTTCAATTCTCACTTTATCATCATAAAAGTCTATTACATTTCTTAGACATTCTTATAATCATAATGGAAATCTATTACATCTTGGATTTTGATTCTATACGACAACGATGGCCTAATGGAGATCTATTACTTCTTTGGATCTTCTTCATCAGATTCGTTGTTGGTGGCAATTCCTTGCTGTCTGAGCCTCAATGGCGACAAGAGCAGTAGGAATTAACTCTGGTCTTCTCTCTTAGACGAGAGAAGAACCCCAGAGTATGGCAGCCCGAAGACGCGTTGCTGCCAATACAACTGGTGGAGAAATGACGGCCCTTTAGAAGAGATAGAAATGTATCCAGCATTGGGATACGATTTCTAGTTCTGCCGTGAAAGGAACTCTTCTACCCAATTTCTCGGGTTAGAGTTGACTCCACCATCCAACTCTCCGTGTATAAAGGCTCTTCCTACCATCTGAGGAAGACCCTTCTATCCCACGAACAGTTCTGAGTTGTCTGATTTACGCATCAAAAATGCATGAGCTCCCTGATGTGTGTGTCAGAAGAATGCTCCCCACAGCATCAATATCGCCAATGCCAGTTCTGGAAAAGTTCTTTAACCAAGCTTCTGCAAAAAATAGTGCAAAAAGAGAAACTAATCAATAAAAGTGTTATCATTATCAGGCACAAACTGGCCCATCAAAGACGAGCATACTCTGTTTTGTTAAAGACAGATGCTCGTGCACTTTGTTTAGACAAATATTTGTCTTCAACAGGCGCACCTTATTTATCAAGGAGTTTGCGCTCATTTTGCAAGCGCACCTTATCTATCAAGGATTTGTGCTCATTTTTCAAGCGCACCTTATCTATTAAGTATTTACGCTCATTTTTTTAGCAGGCGTACCTTATCTATCAAAGATAGGCATTTGTTTTCAACAAAAGTTCAAAGGCAGCCGATTTTGCACCTTGTTTAAATTAAGAAGAGCACACCCTGCCCCTTTTCTGTAAATCAAATACCTATTTCGGTGAAATGTGATGCGCATAATAATGGATAAATGATGATTGTACACATAAAAGCTACTGTTTCACGATGGGCTTACCATCAAGATCAGATAGTTCGGCCCTAAGAGTTGTTGAATCAACGTCTGGTGACATGATGCATAGGGGAACTACATCAAAAAGCATCGCCATTATCAATCTCTTATTGGAGAATAGAATCTTACAAAAAGCTATCTTCGGAGAAGAAGAAGAATAAAGGAATGAGAATACATTCTTTAACTCAGCTATTTATAATGGTTCAAATGAGCAGATGGCGTAAGTCTATTTCGGGAAAGATCCTAATAAGAGGCATTCATAACCATAGAACAGCTGCCACGTGTTGTTTTGTTTCTCTTGGGAATAAACGAACATGGAAACAGTCAAAAACGGTGTAGAATGATCCTATATCAATGCATCACAAAAATAAAGGTGGAAATAACACCAGGATTTTTATTTGATAACGAGTAGGCCCCTACAGATAAGCTGAGTGTCATAATACATAGATGACACTCTTACACAAAACATTATTTCTTCTTCTCTCCTTCGTTGGGCTGACGAAGGAAGGCGCCTAACTTATGTACATTGTGGATTCCAGAACGACGCACTAAATTGAGGAATGCTTCAGCATCACCTGATCCTTCGTAGGCAGTTGAGGGACCACCATTTATACGATCGAAGATCGCTGGAGTCAGTCCAAAGCACTCCATAAAGTTGCGCGCTCGCAGCGATTGATCGACCTCTGCCTCTAGGTCAAGCTTTGAGCATTGAGCCTTTTCCTTGTCAGCCTCTATTTTTTTCTTCGGTGCCATAACAATATGAAGATGAGAAGTGAGAATGAAAAGCTTTTTCTTATATATACAATCAATCAACCCTTCATATTCCCTATGGGAAATTGAACATTATCAATGCAACTCAGGGAGACGAAGAGGCGTTCGAATGTTTCGAGAGAAAATTCATTATGACGGTGAGTATTGACCGGCGTCATTTCTTGACTTTTCATATTCAAAGTATTTCGAAATTTTTGAAGTCTTTCAAATTCCGAAAACTTTGAAGGGGGTCTTGTAGGAGCGTAAAAAGTGCTTTATTTGACTAATTCAAAGGAATTGAGGACTTTACGCCAGTAATTCTCTATGAGAGCTATTTTTATGCCAGGATTTTTGTTGTTTTACGCCAGGCTAATATGTACGCTAGCTATCCTCTACGCTGGCTACTTTACGCTGGAAAGCTGTCAGATCATGCATTTAATACAAGTGATAATGATTCTGATTTGCTGACAACATGCAACATAGAAGTCAAGAAGATCGGATTTTTACCAAGCTCGATACTTGTCGTATGGTGTGCAGAAAAGGCTACTTTACGCTCAATAATTACTTCTTTTTACGCACGATAGTTATGTGAGCTTTTACGCTCAAGGCTATTGTGGGCGTAAAGTCTATTTGGGCTAAGTTTTACGCTCAAGGCTATTTTAGCCACTTTACGCTAAAAAGTTTTAATTATGTTGTTTTTACGCCAGTTGCTACTTTACGCTCGGAGCATATTTTGGGGACGTTTTTACGCCCGATCCTTCCTGACTACTTTGGAACGTGGTTTATCCACGTGGCTTTCATGCCATATTTTTGAGGAACGTGTATACATGCTTCCTATTTTTGTTGGAATAATGGGATGCATGTCAACATATTCAGAGGGTGATTTCCATCGTGGGTGACAGTTACCAGCATAAAAACCCAATTTTGTTGCTTTTTACGCACAATGGGTCAAGTCTATAAATAGACTTATTTCTTTATAACAAGGGCATCAGGAGCAGAGAGACAAGAGAGAATACAGAAATCAGAGCCCAGAGACTTTGATTTTCGAGAGCATTCTTCTTCAACTTTTCTTCCAGAACAGAGTGAAGCAAAGCAGAAAAGCATTCGACCTCGCCATCAGTGCCCAAGTACGTCGATACCTTTCTGGTGACTTACTTCTTCCAGCTGTTCATCTTCTAGCAGTGATCTTCATCATCATCATATGGTCCAAGGAACAAAGTGATCGCCTTCTGATCAGACTTCCATAGCAATACTTCTCAGAACAATTTGTACTTCTTGTACTTTTTCTCGTTTTATTTTCAAAAGCTAATTTTTTTAGGCATTTTGTTAAGTAAAACAGTACTGTACCAGACCCTTGCTTCTGCTGTTGCTGTGCGCACTGGATACGACACGAATTCCTTTACTAGTGGCATGTTTGGGTAGCCCCATGACTGACACACTGCCTAAGGTTTTGTGTTTGAATTGGTGGTGATTTCGATCTGCGGCATTAGCCACAGATCCAGCTCGAGCAAGTCGAGCACTGCACATATGTTGTTTGGACACGTTTCAATTGCCACTTTGACACTGTCACTTAGACACTTATTGACACACCCTATGACACATTGACACCCTCATTCACTTATTCACATGTTCTGTCATTGACACTCTTCATATTTGTATTGGCACTCGATACTTAACATGTTATGAACACATCCACTTCACTCAAACACTTTACTGCACTCACTGGACACCTTGCTTGACACTGCTTAGACATGTTTCATTTGACACATTCATCTGGATACTTCACACATTGCTACTTGTTGACACTAACTGGCCACTCACTCTGACACTCGAACACATTCCCTGTTGTCTGCCCATTTTTCTGATACTTTGATATCTTGTTGCACTTGATACTCTGGACACTTTGACACCTTGCTGCACTTGCCACTGTTACACATATTAGACACTTGTATTTGCCACTTCACTCATCTGTACACGCACATACACCTTGATTCATGATTGACACTTCTGACACTAGTTGTATACCATGCTCTAATGCAATGCACACCATCACACACCCATTTCTCTGATGCCTGTACAGCAGACCCCCCTGTCCAGTTTGAGTTTGCTAAATGTATTTAAGTTAGATGTAAGTCCAGTAATCTGAGATGTGTGTGGGATAGGTACTATATGTATTTTTGAGTTTTAGCTTGTTGTGTGAATATGTGGGAAAAATGGTGATGTGGGATAATACACTATATGATTAGATATCTGATATAGACATGAGGATTTGAAGGATACAACATGTAACATATATGGGATAGATACAATGTGTGAGGGTATGAGATATAGAGTATGTGGGTTCAGAAAATCTGAGAGGATATGGGACAGGTTAGAGTATGTGGGTTGCTAGATATATATGTGAGGATATCCTATATGTTAGCTATATGGGTTATACATATAGGTAAGGGTTATATACATATATGTAATATATGAGGATATGTATATATATTGTGAGTATATATATATATATATATATATATATATATATATATATATATATATATATATATATATATATATATATATATATATATATTTTATATACATATATATATATTTATATAAAATATATATATATATATATATATATATATATATATATATATATAAATATAATATATATATATATATATATATATATATATATATATATATATATATATATATGATATGTATTTGTGAGTATATATATGATATATATTGTGAGTGTAGATATGATATATAAATATATGGTAATGTATATGTGTGGTATCCTAGTCTCTATTATGAGATACCCTATAGAATGACCTAGAAATGGACTCACTAGGCCTATGTGACCTTGTTGACTAGAGTTTGACCAAACCCTAGACAGTTGACCAAGTTAGCCTTAGATGTTGACTTAGTTTGACTAAAGGTTTACCAGAGTTGACTTTGACCTAGAATTATGTAGATTACATTGTAAACTTCAATTATTATATTTTGGACATATTGTAACTTGTACTGCTCTAAATAGGACTCAGTTACTACAGTTCCGACATCTGTACACATCGCTCAGAATATCTGTCGAGTACATTCTTTATTAGTTTTCATTCCTGATAGTATCTAAATTGTCTTCTCTAAACTACCTTACTTGATGCTGACACATGGTTAACACAGATTGGTACTATATGTATCTTGTCGTGCGATGTTATCCCCTTACCGGGTACATCGGGTATCCCATGTTCATGTATTTCATCGTGTACTCCTTGTATTTGGGTCTATTCATGTGCTTCGTGTGAAATGATAATCGTGTACGTAACATATCATGGTCGAATCCTTGTATATTGACCGGGACGGGAGAGTAGAAGTGGTCATGTGATTAAACCCCCTTAGCATACGCGTATACATGTCTATTATACCCTCACATATAATGGAGACCCCTTAGTATACTCGTGTACAAACCTAAACCAATCACATGGTCATCTTGTGCTCTAAAACACTTATATTTACTTACAGTTCTTATTTTCTATATATCATTCTGGTACTAAAAGTTTGTCTATATTCACTGTTCTTGTACATCTCTTTACAGCGATTCATGTATTTTATTCTATTACTTGCTCTATATTTCCTACCATGTGATAGAACTGCTTTCAGAGTTATGTATTCGCTCCCATCCTGACTGGACCCGTTGATAAAATTTTATAGAGAATATGGAGGACTTTTGTACTACCTATTATAGAGCTGGCGTAGATGACACTTGCGACTTGGACCCTCAGGAGGATCTAGTTTGCACTAAGGAGACTACCATAGTTCCTAGGCTAGACTGCTAGGATTTTATCTATCTTATTTCTGTTGTCTTGAGTTGTATTTATTCATATATTCTGTTGTAGTATTGATAACACTTAAACTTATTTCATTTCTGGTTGTATCTCACTTTGTGGATTTCATATTTATCTTATCGTGCTGATTATCTATCTTTAGAATTATGATTGAGTTCTATCTTCTGAGATGTCCTTCTATTGGAGAGTATATTCTATACAAAAATATTTATACTATGTTAGATGTTTGAGACCTAGGACATCATTCTACTGCCGACACTGCGACGTAGACTGGACGTACCCATGGTCTCGTGCCCTTACAATGGTATGGGTCGTAACATATTTTTGGTGGTGGCCCATGCAGGTCGAGTTCTGAGTTACGTCTCAGTTCGTAGTGGTACTCGAACTAGAGTATCGCTACAACCTACAATAGGATATAGGAGATAGGTTTTAAAATACTCAATCACAATTAGGAAAAACTCTCATCTAAATTTCTGCCATCTAAATTCTTACTAATAATTGTCTTCTTTTGAGATAAACTTTCCTCCTTTGATTATATCGCTTCCTGCTCAGTATTGACTTCCTTGTTTGATCTGTCTTCAGGATGGTGGAGATTAGATCGCATCGCTCCGTCCCAGCAGCTACTAAGAGGTCTGCCACCTCTCGTCCGGCTCGGCTAGACACTGGGATCGCAGCACCTCTTATTCCTGCTTATGCGGGAGCTTCTGCATCCTTTGGGGGTTATGAAAAATTGGATAGAGTCTTTAAGATTATTTGCTTTTGATGTCTTTGAAGTAAAATTTTTATATGGTTTGATAAATTTATTGATAAGGTTAATTTTTAAATTTTTAGGAAATAATTTTGATTTATTTAACGATAAATAAGATCGTGGGAATCCTTGGAGAACTATTGCATTTAAAATTTTTAGGAGATTGTAACAGAGCAGATTTAAGTTTAAATTTTGAAGTGTTTATATTTGGAAGATTTTAAATTTTGGATTTTGATTTTTGAAATTTGGATGGAGTTATGAAAAGGTGGATTTAAAATATTTCGAGGAATTTAAAATTTTGTGAAGTTTATATTTTGGAGAGATCATGGCAGAATAATTAAGTTTTGAAGTTTAAAGACTTTTGGATTGTGATTTTGAATTTAGAATTTGGAACGAGATATGAAAGAGTGGATTTAAAGTATCTTTTATTTTGTTTTATGGAATTTAAATTTTGGGGAATATTCGCTAAGTCAATGTTGATAATTTTGCTAAATCATAATCTTGAAGATTACGATAAGGGTTGAATTATTGATTAAAATAAAATGATTAAAATTTTGAAGTTATTGAGTTATGGATCTAAATTTTTGTATTTTAAATTGGAGAGATTATCTTGAGGTTAAAATTTATGTATGATAAGTATTGGGCAGTGATTTAAATTTTATGATCGAAGAAAGAATTTTTGAAATATTCTTGAGAATACCTACTTATAAGATAGGTGGGTGATTAGTTAGGTGTCATATAGGTAGTACTCCTCCGAACCATATTTGTTGACCATATTTTTCACCATTATTGATCCATTTTCTTATTGAGATTTTTTATTATTATTATCTTTTCATTTCATTAAGTGGATTTTATTATCTTTTCATCTCATTGAACATTCTTCTGACCATTCCTTCTTATTAAATTCTTCTATCTTTTTCACTTGACTAATCGAGCATAGTTGTCCTAGACATCCCTTAAATTTCGAGGAAGGTGACATGAAAAACTTGTGATATAGAATGTGATTTTGAAACTGATAACCTTGTGATCTCATCTATAATAAAATAAAAACCATTTCGAGGATAATGGAATGAGATACAGTGATAATGAAAAATCATGACTATTATTGCATAGAGTCATTGATATGCTTAAATTTTAAATATTGTTGAGTTTATTTGGATTGATAGACATATACATGTGAGATTAAATTGAGAATACTTCCTTGATAATATGATAATTGTTTCCAAGGTGTTGGTTTTTCAATTCAAATAATTTTGGAAGACGAGAATTGATAGGTATTGTGTTCCTTTGAGGTTTGAATTTTAATTAGTTTGATATCTATCTACGATAAGACTGAAATTTTGTGCTTAGAGAATATTTTGATGACAATTTGGATGAGAAATAAAAGTTGACCTAATTTTTAGTAAACATTATGAGATAATTTAAATTAGTTTGAGTTTTGTATTTTGATAAGAATGTGTGACTAAAGGTGACTAGAAGCTCGAGGAATTATAATATTGGTAAATAAAGACAATATAATATATTGTTGATTAGAATTTAAATTTCGGAGATTATGATGGTGGATTTAAACTTAAATATTGAAATGTCTTGGAGATCTTTATGAAATTTAATTTTTGGGATTGAAAACCAATATGGATAACAAGTCGAACTTGAAAGACGGTAAATCCTGATTTTCTTAAAGAATATGATGAAGTTTTTGGTTTTGATTTAAAGGTTAATGATGGAACTGAGGATGTTTTATAATGTTATTAAGGTTAAATTTCATAAAGATGATGGAAAACTTTGACTGAGATAATAAGTCGTTGGAGGAAATAAGTTATGGGATATTTTCTAGACTATACTCGTTAGTCTCATTTTTCTAGCTATCTAAATTATATGTCTTATCTTCTGTAAGAACCTTTTAGAATTTAGGGACATGACCTAAATCCTAACATCAAGACATATCTATTTTTTTCCATTTCCATTCTTTCTTGGTCAATGATTTGACCAAATATTTTTTATTAAGAAAACTCTTGCTAATCTTGATCAATTTTTATCTTATCGATCAATACCCTTCTTATTAAATTTTTTTTTACTATATTTCCTTCTAATCTATCAAGCCTATATATTTCTTAAACTCGAGGACGAATTTATTTCTAAGGTGTGTAGATTTGAAATTCTCTTTCCGAATTTTTAAAAAACAATTATTATTTTAGTTATTGTGTATAAAAGTAATTTTTTTCGAACCTTGTAAATGATATTTTATGATTAATTCTTTTACTAGTTTTAAATGAAATATTTTTAGAGTGCTAAATTTTTTGAATAAATTTTTTTATTAAATTATTGGAATTATGAAAGACGTTTGGTTATTATTTTGGATTTTTATTAAATCTGGTTTCAAAAAGGAATTTGGAAGTCATAAGTAGTTTTCAATAATAAAAAGGCTTGTCCATCTATTTTTTAAATAAAGACTTGGATTTATAAAAATATACTTTAAATTTATTTTGATGTTATCAAGTGTTATATTTAAATATGATGACTAATATTTGAAAAAGATTTGAATTTATATAATTTATATTATTTGATGACATCAAGTATTATTTTAATGATAATTAGTTTTTTGGTTAAATTTGAATTTAATTTAAATTTCCTTGATAAATATCAAATATGATTTAAATTATTTGATAATGTTGAGTACTAGTTTAAATTATTATTTGTAATCCCTAAGGATTTAAATTAGGTTAAAATTATTTTAAATATTTTATTTGATTTAAACTAGAGGAAGAGGATTATCCAATCAGACTCATAGTCCTTATCCAATTAGAAGTCCTTCATCTATTTAAGGAGGCATTTCTCCTAATTTTTTCTAAGTCTTTCCATCCCACTGGCCATAACCAAATACCATAAATCATCATCCACCAACACAAACCATTGGTGTTGTGCATCGTGTCTGTGTTCTCCATCCCTTCCAATATTTATTGTTTACAATTACAATTGCTCGCCGTGTCCGACAACCCCGGACACATAGACACAATTCCACAAATATCCTTCATGTCTATGTCACATAGGACACTCTGACACCATCCTCAGTACATGAAACCCTATCTCTAACCATAGTCTATAGTCGCTGCTAGAGCTGACCTCGACCAACCATGACCTTCGTACCGATGCAGACTTCCGACCGCATCCCCCGGTAATCCCTCGCCCACCACCGCAGTAGCCAACACCAACACTGTAGAACCCTAGAGGGGGGGGGGGTGAATAGGGTAATTAAAAATAAACTATAACAAATGATGCAATAAAGAGTAAATAGTAGAAAGATCAAACGCAAACGCAAGGATGTATCCTGGTATCCTCTTTTGAGGCAATCCAGTCCCGGAACTCTCTCCGGCTTTAATCCACTATTATGCAAATAGTACACACGAGTTTGGATCCGAAGAACTCGCCAACTTCAACACGAGTTTGGATCCGAAGACTCGCCAACTTTTACACACGAGTTTTCTTACGAAGGCTCGCCAACTTCAAACAAAAGAGAATGAGAACTTGTTGATCTTCTAACACGTGAAGATCGAAATGTACAACTCTTTAATACTCTAGCACTTTGGGAGAGGATGACAATGAAAAGCTTTGAGAGAGTATTAATGGTGGAGCTCTTGGTTGTTGGAAAATTTATGGAAGAGTTGGTGAGAAAGCTCAAGAGAGAGAGAGCTTCCTTTTATAAGAAAACCAAGAGTGGGTGGCATTTAATGCTTCTGAGTGTACGCAGACCGGCATGCCGTCGGTATGCCGCGGCATACCGCCGGTATGCCGGCCAAATAGTAACGGTCATATTTATGACCGTTCAAAGCATTAAATGCGGCCATTAATGCATGTCAGACCAAATCGAAAAGCAGATTATTCGAAATTCGGTATACCGCCGGTATGCCGGAGCATACCGTCGGTATGCCGACTAAAGTCACAGAAAATTTTAGAGCTATAAGAAACGGCATGCCGCCGGTATGCCGTAGCGTACCGTCGGTATGCCGACAATAAATCACAGCATCTATTGTGTTGCTAGGAAACGGCATGCCGCCGGTATGCCGCAGCATGCCGTCGGTATGCCGACATTTCGAGACAGCAACTTTCTGGACACAGAAAGCGGTATGCCGAAGCATGCCGTCGGTATGCCGCTTATTGTCACAGAAACTTTTCTGGACACGAAAACGGTATACCGCCGGAATGCCGTAGCATGCCGTCGGTATGCCGCTTTTTGTCACAGAAACTTTTCTGGACACAAGAACGGTATACCGCCGGTATGCCGGAGCATACCGCCGGTATGCCGCTCTGAATTACTTGATTTTCGATTTGTGCTTTTAAGTTATCATCCATCCTTTAGTGTTTTACAGAAATACCTAGACCAGTACAGACACGAAGACTCTAAGCAGGAAGACGCCGACTATATGTAGGGAACGCCGGTAACTGCTACGGTCTTCAAGGACGAAGGAGGAAGCTCTTGAAGTGAATAGCTCCATGTAGTGCATCTTCTGAGAATCTGAAGAACAGAAAACTAAACTACGAAGATGCTGTTTAATTACTCAAAATAAAATGTGCCAACAAACACCTCCACCCCATCACCGTCGCTTCCATTCCCCTGCTCTTCCCGCAGTGCCGACTTTCTCTATCTTCACTACTACTCGGGCCACTTTGGCCAACACCACACTAGAGAACCCCACGACACCACTCACCGCCTCAACACACGACCGCCACCATCACCAGCAGAAACACCAACACCACCTCCAATAAAGGGGGTTACCTGACGCCGGTCGACCTTCAAAAACTGCCGTAACCACTGTGCCCCTCAACCGCGTCCAGCGTCGTGACCCACCGGCCATCCCCGGATGAGCCCGCGCTCCACCTGAGCCTAGCCGCCCATCGCTGGATATTCCCACGCCGCCGATCCACCGTGCCTCCCAGCGGGTTGCCTCACCACCACAGATCAAGCGCCTCCGACGATAGATCTGCAGCCTCAGCGCCATAAAGAGCATCTCTCTGATGATCGAGCTCCTCCACTCCCGTGACCGGTCGCCGTCCTCCGGTGAGTATCTCCCCAAACTCTCACCCTCTCTTCCTCATTGAGCCATTTTTTCTTTGTTCTCACTCCCTCTCAATGTCTCTCTCGAAACCCCTCCCTCTGTATTCCTCTCTTCCGCCCTCTCTATTGCTCACTCTCTGTCTCCCTCTGTAACGCCCAGGCCAGCCCCAAAATACGTAGGACTAAGAACGTAGACATGCCAGCTGTATTCATACGAAGTACATAGGTCTTGTATGGATACATAAGCTGTAAAATGCAGTAGAACCATAACTAATCTCATCCACACAAAATAAATGAATAAAAGATATCATATAATCAACTATGAATTGTCATTGGTACATGTAGTTGGGCGGAGAAAAATCCACTACCAACTATGAAAAGAAATACATAATATACAAAAGAGTGATTTTGGCGAGCGAAGCGAAGACGATCTAAGTGCAATCATCCTCGAAGAAATAGAGATGATCATAGCCACAGCTAGAACACCTGCGAAAGATAAAAGCACACACCTGGAGAGATAACCAGGTCCTCAGAGGGACGTAACAAGACACATAATATCATGCCTTATAAACTGAATAAATATTGCTCAAATAAAAAAGTCAATTGAATTATAATATGGTCCAATACACACCTATTGAACTAGCTTACCATCCCCCAACCAAATAAGGACAGGAGATGGTAAACTATTTCACGGTAACGTATCTTTCAATGCTATGTATCCAATATGGTATCCGGACCCCAACAAGGTTCAATACCTTCTCATCGGAGTAATAAGTCACACCTACAACCAAACAAGGACAAGATGTGATGAACTAATCTGCGACAAGTTATTGTTTAAAGCCACGGTCAGATACAAGTACCCAAACCAAAAGTACTCATACCTAACGGATAAAGGTGCCTAACCAATCTAAGTAAAATGTTGTTAAGAACAATCCTTCCTACGTATGGGCCCTGGCTAAAATGGGATCGGCGTGGTCCCCCTTAGGGCACCAGAGGCCCAATCAATAAGAGCATAACTTTCTGCAGAACGCTAGTGGCCGTCAGTAATCATGGGTCATCAACCCCGTATCTCAAGCAGAGCTTTCGGGTCACAAGAAAAAGTGCATCGAAGTCCATACGCTAGGGAATTATCCTCCCCGCCCAATGCCTACTATGTTGTATCCACAACACAAAACCTCTATTAACCGCTAAGTCAAACTAAGCATGCAACCTCTATTAGCGGTTATTCCTATCGCACGGCTTATACGTACCGGTGGCCAGCCAGTCACGCATGTTCGGGTTCTACATACGACACACAACTTCGTGGTACAACGTGTCAAGGCCAATGAATGCAACACACAAGGTGGTCCCTTAAATCTAGGTTTAATATATAAGAAAATAATGCATAGCAGAAAATATAACTGAACAGTAAGTTCTAACAGGTTATGCCATGTATCACAGTTTATTTTGCATAAAAATAATAATGAATAATGCATGAAATATGTGCTAAATAAATAAACAGCAAATGGCAAGGTGTCTTGCCTGGTAGAACGTCTGGTGTACTACAATGATCAATATGACACAAACTGCAACTTCGGTACAACAACTATGTAGGTGACCTCTGATGGTGGCACGGGCAGTTCCATCGGGTCCAAGACGGTCAAATTGGTTAGGGTCGATAGGAGGAAGGACATATTGGCGAGGGAATATGAAAATGGGATTAGTTATGTGAAAGACGATGATCAAAGAAAATGGATAAATAATAAGATATAGAAAACTATTTATAATACTTGAAAACGATATATTATTAGTTAATATTTGTTAGAAAAATATGTTTAAAAATCTAGTAACTCATTTAAGGCAAATCCTTAATTTATCAAAATACCTTTGGCTAGCAAAACTAGATGTAAACATACCCCAAAATATTTTATATTGATTCATACTTAAAAATCGTTTCTAAGCATGAACTTGAAGTTTGTCAAGGTATAAATTTTGATAAAAAAATATTTTATTAGTAAAAAAATTTAGAATAATACTAGAGATTTCAATAAGAATTATTGCTGGACTTTTAGACCATAATAAACATATGGAAGCCAAATATTTATAAACCTATAATATTTAAAATTATTTATCCTATACATTTTGTTTGGTAATAATAATAATTAAATAATAAAAATGTTGAATATACACACCCTCTTAATAATAAAAACAATAATCATAAATATGACAAAAACAAAATAACAAAATAATAATAATAATTATGATGATGATAATAATAATAATAATAATAATAATAACAATGATTAATCAAATAAAAGTAAACACAAAAGCAAAAGCAAAAATAAAAAATAAAAAAACCTAAGCTGCTGCTATACTCGACATTGGACAAAGAGAGAAGAGAGAGACTGAGAAAAAAATAAAACAGAAGAAAGTGAAGAGTGAGAAAGAGGGAAGTAGGGGCGGCGGGGGAGTCGGTGGTCCGGCGGAGGAGCGGGGGATAGGCGGAGAAAGAGGAAGGAAGGAGAGGCGGGTGACGGCGGCTGGGTCGGGCACGACGTCGAGGCGGGTTCGATCAGGCGGCACGCATGCGCTCGCCAATGGAGAGAGTTGCGCGGCGGAGCTGCCGGAGAGGGTCGACAAGACACGGCACCGGTGTGCGTCGGAGGAGCATCAGGCGTGGACGTCGTCGGGGCATTTTTTGATGGGAGCGGCGGAGAGAGGCCGCGAAGGCTGGCGGAGAGAGGCCACGAAGGCTGGCGGAAAAGGCGGCGTTCGCGCGAGCGGTGGCTCAAGATCCGGTCGACGGCCACGAAAAGGGGCGACGATCGATGGATCTGGACGGCTGGAGGCGGCGCCACGACGAGGAGGTCGGCGGCACTGGCCGCGATCAGGTTAGGGTTCCAATTTCTCTTTTGGTTTCATGGTGTGGTGATAGGTTTGGGTGGTTGGTGGCGCGGCTGTGGTGGGCTGGGAGTTGGCCGGAGTTGGAGGTAAGGTCCGGTGGTGGTTTGCTTGACCAGGGATCGGGATGGGGTGGCTATCCGAGGGGATTGGTTGATCTGGGTGTGACTGGGATGGTTGGTCGGTCGGGTTCCGTCGCTAGTGGCGGAGGTCCGGTGGTGGAAGTGGTGCTGGCTAGTTGTCGTGGGGGGGTTGCCGCGGTGGTGCGGAATGAGTCGGAGGGGTACGGGTTGGCCGAAAGTGGTGGCGACATGGCTGGGTTGGTTATGGTGGTGTTGGCCGAGACAGGGAGCGGCTGGTTGTGGGGATGGCTGTTGGCGGAGTCAGGATTGGTTGTTGATGGACAGCGGGGTGGCGTCGAGACGGTCGGGGCGATCGGGGTGAACCCGGGCAGGCTTAGAGTCGGGTTTGGGATTCGATGATGTCGGGGTGTGTCCGACACGGGGAATGAGATAATGTATATGTAATATGGAATAAGATATGGACATGGACACGAGGCACTCACTTTGTGGTGGAGGAAATTATGGATAATAAAAATTTATGGATGAGTACCTGTCTTTTATAGGATGTAGAAATCCCCAGTTGGATAAGGATTAAGAGTAGTTTAAATCCCCGTTAGATAATACGCTATTTATTTTAAATCAAATTCAATAAATTTCAAATCCAAATATAAATCAATTTAAATCTAATTAAATTCCATCCTTTAGTTTAAAATCAAATAGGATAAATCAAATTTCAAATATAGATATTAATTTAACTATTTAAATAAATCCATAAAATCAATTCAAGATTTAAATCGTCACAATCATTTCAAAATATATTTTCCAAAAATACTAATAATAATAATTTCAAAAATTATATTATTATTTAAAAATAAACTAATAAATAATTACAAAATATATATGTATGCCCAAATAATATTTACATAAATATACTTTTCTAAATACCATTTTATTGGAAAAATTATTTATTATTACAACTGTATAAATGAAAGGCTTTTCATAATTAAAATCATAAACTTGGAAATTTTGGTACCATAGCTAAAAATAATTATTATCTAAATTACTTCGAAACTATAAAAATAGAATACTATTTTTTCAAAAATATGTACGCTCGTACATATTCGCACTCGTCGAGCAATTATGAAAAACAAAATTTCGCGCGCGACGTACAATACAACTACGCGACGTACAATATACAAAATAAAAAAATCAGTATCAAATTTATTTTAAAAAAATAGTAGAAATTTAGGGGTTTTATACCCTCTTTTCAAAGTAATAATGTCATGACCGGCACCCTGTTTAGGGGCACGAGCATGTGGGTACGTCCAGCCTACGTCGCAGCATCGGCGGTAGAACGCTGTAAGGGTCATCTAGAATATATTGTATCTATGACATAATAATATAACCTGTCATCTCCGCACGGAGGAATATAATCACAACTCAATCACATAATTCTGAGGAAGACAAGCATGATGATAAAGATAAAGATAAAATAAATAGTCTGAAATAGTACTGTGTCACAATCGTAAGTTCAGAATTTAAAGACATAACACAAGATACCAAATAAATACTACAAGTCTCAAAGTATCAAGCTGGAATATAATCCAGACAAAATCTAGCTAAACTAAGTCACTGCAGGCGGTACGTCGTTTACGAGCACCGGATCCACAGGCAGGTCTTGGTCGTAGACTCTATCTATGCCAATAGCAGTTCCATGTGAATTGACAAATACTATAAGATACAATTATAATAAAATACAAGATAAAAGGTCAAACTGGAAGTAAAAATAGTAAAGTGGACTGGATATCATGTCAGGGTGAGATATAAGGTAAAACTAGAATATAAACAGTGAAAAGTAAACTGAGGTATGTTGTAAATATAAAAAAAGTGCTATGAGATATTAGAGCGTTATATGATCGGCTTGGGTCAGGATTAGGTTGTTCCATTTGATCGACTATCACAGGAAATGCATATATAGGGTCAAGCCGGCCAACCTGGAAAGCGAGCACAAGAAATATAGGATCTGGCTACTGTGGACACACAAAAAGAAGAAGAAGAAGAAAATGCTGTCTTTTCTTTATTGGTGCAAGGCACCACAAATTGAGTACGCCTGAGAGATCCTGCACTGAGGATCCCCAAGTACAAAAAAGAATTCTGGAGAATGGGACGATGGAGATCGAGCGGCAGTTGCTCTTTTACTCCGTTAACACTTCGATTACAAAAGTAAGAGAAAACCTAAGAAAATTGCTAACTTTCGGCTCACTGGCAAGAAGTACAGCAATTTGGCTCTTGAAAATGCTCTTCGTTCTGTCTTTTGAAGAGGGATGAGCTTTTATAGTCGTTCTTGAGCTGGAATGATGTTATACGCCCACATGAGGGAACATGCTAGTTTTTATGTGGGTGCATAGTCCTACTTTGGGTGCATAGGATGTAGGTACATACAGGATATGAGATCGTGGGTTGGTCGTGGTGTTAACGTGGCCGCAAGGTTCGATGCACGACTGCTCGTGGAGACTGACGTGGCCGTGCGCTTCGGTGCATGTTTTGATCATGACTTTGACTGAGTCAGGCTTGGGCGCATAGCCAGGTCTCAGGCTATGCGCCCTCCTTTCGGGAGAGCTAGTCTTGGGCACATGAAGCTACACTGACTGGGCACATGGAGCTACACTGACTGGGCGCATGGAGCTTCACTGACTTGGGCATATGGAGCTTTATTTGCTGAAATTTTTTCATGCTTCTACAAGACCCCTTCAAAGTTTTCGATACTTGAACAAGTTCGAAATACTTTGAAATAAGCATGGATCGTCTTCTCGTGATGCAATGGGCGCATAGGACGGCTCTCTCTTTGGGCGCATAGTATTTGGCCAGTCTGTCAGGAAGATACGACTGTTGAGATCTTCCTCAAAATCTGAACTGACAGATTCATCGGAACGGAATTTGAAGCGGTCCATCCTTCATACGTCATCCACGTTAGCAAGAGATAGTCGCATAGTGTGCAGGGAGCTGATTCTTCACGGGGGCGCATAAGCTGTTGTGGGCGCATACAACGTAATGGGCGCATGGGCGCATACAACAAGTGGGCGCATAGGAATTGGCCCGTGCCTATAAATAGTCCCTGAAGGAGAAAGAAAGTTCATTATTTCCTTCCTTTTGAATTTTTCAGAAAACTCTTTGTCTTCTTTCTTTGAGAACCATATCTCGCAAGGTCGCCATAAGATCCGCGAAGGGCAAGGGGGCTGCGTCGAGTGGCTCTCCTCCTGCGGCAGCGTCCTCGCAGTCCAGGACCCAATTCTGGGTGAGGGAATGCTTCAAAAAACAAAGTCTCGAGCATTAATTTGCGACGCTCGGACTTCTCTTCTGCCTGGGCGCTTGCTCATAAGGCAACATACTTCTGTGAGCATCACTATGTGCCTACAGAAGTCATGCGCCAACAATGTGGTGTGCTATGCGCCCACGTATTGCCATGTTATGTGCCTTTTAAGTTGTGGTATGTTAGGCGCCCACATACAGTCCGTGCATTATGCGCCCACATGTCTTGTTTTGGGCGCATATCCCTTTGGGCGCATAGAAGCCCTTCAGAACTTAGTTTTTCCTGCAGTTTTCTGAGCCTGACTTTCTTTCTGCCCTTGCAGTTAATATGTTTGTCCCAGAGCTTGGCGGTATCCCTTTTGGTTCTGCTTGCCATATTCTCGGCACGAGCCTTATAACCAACATGGTCAGCGATGTTCAAACAAAGATCAGTCATGACCAACCTACGGGGCGGGCGATCGCCATAATTGAATAAGAGAAAACCTTTCTGAAGCAAATGATGAATGACGAGAAGCTCGAAGGGTTGTACTGTTCGAAGAAGCCATACTTCCTATTTGGTGACAGTGTAGGTTTGAGGACGACGCGACGATATGTCTGGAATAGTCTTTGGTAACTACGTTGAATGACCAAATAATAGGGCTACCATCAATGAACCGCCAATACCCTCTGTCGGCGTTTGCTGATCTAGCTGTGTAGAGACAAATGAAATGGGACCTGACTCCTGAATTGCCTGGGGTTGTTTCTGGCAGGATTCTGTTCAACTCTGGTGACCGAAAAAAGGACACATTGAAGTGTGTCAAGGGTTCCACATCTTACTCCATGAAGGGCTACAACCGGGTGTTGTACTGAACGATGTCCCGACTGATGTTCATCCCTATGCTGCTGAGACTCTCTCTAACTTGATGCTGTCGAAGGAGTCATATACGGGAGGGAAAATGCGGCTGGAATGCTGGAGACATCCCGTTTCGTTCTGGAGTGACCTTACTGGATGGGTGCTCTCGACTTATGAAGCCACCCTAAAAGCTGCCGGTCTTTTCTATGCTATCAGGGCCACTCAGTATGGTATCAAGGTTAATTGGCCGATGTTCATCTCCTTGGCAGAGCTGTACAACCATCATATGTGCACCTTCTTCACTCCGGGCGGAGAGATAGACTTGGTTCTTCATGAGATGCAGGCGGTTTCCAAACTTCCCTGGAAAACGGAGCCGTATGCCGAATATATCCCCAGCGATGCAGAATTCTCGGATTTGGCGAAGGAGAGCTCTGATAATATGAATGTGTACAAAGAGTTACTTTATTATTTTTTCATCTGTCACCAGACTAAGAAGAAGGGTAAGACCGAGGGGTCCAACCTGTATACGAAATCTTGGATCTACTATGTTTTCACCAGAGGAGGGGAAATGACCCAGTCTCCTTCTCATCGCCTAAGCCTTTGACAATCTCTGAGATAGATCGACTGATGACAAGTCACGGAGCTGCGGATACCAAAGATAGGGACAATCCTGAGGAGAATTCCCTGATCTATCATTTCTTCAGACAAGTCAAATTCAAGATATCAGAAAAGGCGGTGCCTGCCGCTTTTCTGATGATATGGCTTTGTGACTGCGTAGTCCCTGGCGGTTTAGGGGCTATTGAGAGAATCAGTCGGGGGATGATACTTCCAGCTATAAGGCTAGCCATTGGACACCGTCTTGTATTGCTTCCTGCAATGGTCTGTGCCTTCCAACGGGGTTTACGTTATTTTGTTGCGAACGCGATAACATCCGGAGACAAGAAGGACTTTTCTAGGACTGAGTTGCCCTTCTATTATCTGATGGGGTGGCTGATACTGCACTGTCCCAAATTGATGAACGTCGGGCTGATGGCAGATTCTTTGGCGGGAGATACCTTCATTCGGAGGTACAGAGATGCTGATTGGACTATTACAGAGGTGCCTGCTTGTAGGAGGGCTTTGAGTTTTCTGTAGAATTATGAATTCTTCAGAGTATCGCCTCCATCTGGTAGTGGTCGCATGGGAGACCCCCTAGTAGATGAGGGAGCGCTCACTACTAGCCTCCCTCTTGGAGCCTTTCGTTGGCTCCAGTCCATTAGGCCTTCCTATCTGGTGCTCAGGAACAGGAACCTTACTTTCCTGGAACCATACTTGCCAAGCCGCTTTGCACGGCAATTCGGTTACAGTCAGCTTCTCTTGGGTAATCCCAGCCCTCATCTCTAGTCGATAGGGAGTATGATCAACGGGGCGCGTGCATACGGCTGCTACAATGCTGGATATAGAGAGGCAATTTTTATCCTGCCCGAAGATAAACCTGATACCCACATGCTCTTTGCTACTGCTAAGTTCTATATTCAGGTCAACACCCTTCCTTCGCGGTATGATCGTGAATATAGCTTTATATCGAGGACCAAGCTTGCCCCCACCCTTGCTGATATAGGACGAGCACGTGCAATGGGGAGTAGCAGAAAGGAAGGCGCCGCACCCACGATTGAACCTGCTGTAGCACCGCAACAGAGAGTTGTTGTTAATGAGGCTATCGTTGCAGCGCTCAGAGAGAGGACACTAAAGAACCTCTTCCTTCCGTTCCTCACAAGAGGAAGGCTCATACCTAGCTGGTGTCATGGTCAAAAAGTAAAAAGGTTGTTTTCCGGCGGAAGAAGGCTGCGAACGTGGGTGCCGGCTCGCCTCCTCCCAGAAGATCTTCTCGGCAGACGGCATTACAGGCCGTTGCCATTCAGGAGGTAGACCCTTTCCTGGACTCCATAGCCGTTCTGGTCAAGCCTTTGGAAGCTTTCTCACCTTTGTGCTTGTCCTTTGCACAGGGTCCCAAAGTTGCAGCTGAGGTCGGTGCCTCTTCATCTGAGGAGGTGGATGTGACAACAGAGTCCCCTGCTCGTCCTCGACTGATGGATAAGGGCGGGACTTCTTCGGCTATAAGACTTGAGCGACGGGGTGAGCAGGGCGAAGGCCCAGATCCTGACGGCCGTCAGAAGATCAGTTTCTCTTACGACATATCTGTGGAGGATATGTCTGCAATAGGAGCTGCGATGAAAGAGCTGGACGAGAACCAAGTCCAATCGGCTCATACTTCTTCGGGTATATTGCCTTTGCGTCTCTCTTCGGATGAGATCTTTAGACTTCGATTTTGCGTGCCCCTCGTGCGGCTGACCACGTCTGTGTGTTCCCTTGTAGACAAGGGGAAAGAATCCCTCACAAAGATCGTCCCCGCCATTAGGAAAGGGGCATAAGTTGCTCCTAGCTCCTCCACTTTTACTAGTGTGGGGGGAGTTGTTGGTGAGTTGGTATTGGCTACAGTAGGAGAAGTTGAGCAGCCGGCTGAGGGGGCTGTTGCTGAATCTACCCCTGTTCCGGCTGAGCTTGTGGAAGACACTAGGCCCGATGCTGCTCGGGGCCTTGACATTATTCCTCTTAAACAGTCTGGGCCTGCTCTTGGTTTCCCGGAAACCAATGTTGAAGGCGCAGTCCAGGCTGGAGTTGAGCAAGCCGAAGGTACAAAATTACAACCCTTTAGCCTTTCTCTCCTCCTCTTTGGTCACTGATGTGCATGTTGTTCTCCCTGTCAGGTTCGGCTTCTGGTCAGGTATTCCTTTCTGAAGTGGAGGAAACTTTCTAAGCCACTTCTCCGACAACCTCTATTGAGGATGACGAGATAGCCCAGAAAGTCGTCAGAGCTTTCTACTCCGTGCTGAAAGTGAAGCTTCCTGGAGTCTTAAATCGGAATGCTGCCTTCGGCCTTGTGAAGGCTATTGCTGAATATCAGGTAGCGGCCCTCGAGAGCATAGCTGGCTATGAGGAGCGGGCCAACACTCTAAGGAAAGTTCTGAACGACCTGGAGGGTCAGGTGGCCAGGTCGAGATGCCAAATAGCGGAGCCTAACGATGCTGTTTCACGCAGAGAACGAGGCTTTGATGACAGCTCTTGCGAAGGAGAAGGCTACCTTCCATGTAAGAAAGGATGCCCTTGTTCGAGAGATCGGTGAGCTGGCTGACCAGTATGGCCAGTTCAATGCTGCAAGTGAGGTACGTGCTGCCTCGAAGAACAGGCTAGCTGCGTATATCACTGAGAAACACAATCACATTGCGCATGTCAGAAACGAGATCGCCCAGCTGGAAGCCGACTTGAGGGTGACGACATCTGAATAGGAGGATTATTTGTCCCAGGCTGCCATGACTGCCACCACTTCTGCCCGTTTAGAAGAGCAGCTGGCGAAGTTGGAGTGGGAGCATCAGAGTCTAATTCTCTTTGAAGATGAAGCCGCTCGTCAAGAAGAGGCACGACGCTAAGCTGCTGTGAAGTCTAAAGGCGAGATTATAGCTCTGAGGGTTAGCATCAATCGCCTGTGTATCCCATAGATTTTTGTAATTTTTTTTCTAGCCACCACGACTTTTGTACCCCTTTTTTCTGTCTTTTGATAGACATTAAAGTACATAAATAAATAATCTTTTCAAGAGAGAATGTGGTTTTGTGAAATATCGATGCTTGAGGTAATGTAGACGTAGTAAGGATATTTCTGGTGGGTTTTTCGCTGATGAATTTTTATGTGGACCTATTATCCGTTTTATATTAGAATGATTCGAATATAGATAATAAGTTGAACGAAGCTGCTAGTAGAGGTAATATGGACGTAATAGCAGAGAATGTTCAATATCTGACCAGAGGTAATATGGACGTGGAAAGATATATAGCATTGGGGGAGTGGATAGTTCAGAGGTAGTATGAACATGACTATCCTTGATGAATGCTTTGCTCAGAGGTTATGTGGACGTGGCAAAACATTTGATCATTCCACTGGAGAAATAATTATCAGAAAACAATTCAGAGGTAATAGGGACGTGACTTGTTTTCGTCAAACCGAGTTTGGACGGAGTCAAAAACGAAAATGATTCCACTGGAGAAATATTTAGAGGACCTATTATCGCAGAACCGATGGAACGCAAGGCTTATGAATTGTGGACCATTATCATGAATGATCCTACGAGGTAGGCCGAAGCGGTAGATGACGTGATGTTTGATGAAACTGATCACGTTTGACGTCTTCACTTCGGTGAGTGGTATAGCTTCCGCCCATTTGGAGAAGTAATTGGTTATAGCTAGGATAAACCGATATCCTTTGGAGGATGGCGGGCTGATTGGTCCTATGACGTCCATGCCCCAGGCTTCAAACGGCCAAGATGCTGCCGTTGGGTGTAGAAACTCCGAAGGTTAATGAATTAAGTCGGTGTGGAACTGGCAAGCACTACACTTCTTTGCATATTTAACAGCATCTGCTATCATTGTGGGCCAGTAATAACGTATTCGTTTGAGGCGATCTTGTAGTTTGGAGCCTGGTTGATGTGTACCACAAACTCCATTGTGAGCCTCCCGGAGTGCATGCTTGGCTTCTGTGTCTGATAAGCATCATAACAGTAGCCCGTCGTGAGAGCGTTGGTACAACATCTTGGTAGCTGTGTCGGAGTAAAATCTGAGGGATCGTGTTTGGATGGATACTACTTCCTTCGGGACCTCGGGAAGGATTCCATAGATAGCGTAGTCTATGAAGAAAAATCTCCAGTCTTTGACATCGACGTTTGTTTTCGCTGTATAACTGTGATGAACATGCAAGGCATTTTTCACACAGAATAGCTCTCGACCAGACACTGTGATCGACTGCTGAATATTGGCAGAAACGGTCAAGGAAGTAGCGAGACCGGCTAGAGCATCTGCTTATATATTCTGTAGTCAAGGCACCTGCTCGATGAAGAATCCAGCGAAGGTAGACGCCAGCTCAATTGTTGCTCTGTGGTAGGGGATGAGATCTTCGTGACGAACTTCATAATCCCCTCGGACCTGACTAACTATTAGCTTGGAATCGCCGTAAGCTTCTGGATAGTCAACTTCCAGTTGCTTCGCCAGTTGTAGATCGATTAATAGAGCATTATATTCGGCTACATTGTTGGTGCATGGTTCCACGAGAGAATATGCATGGTAAATAACCAGATGATCAGGTGACACGAGCACGACACCTACTCTAGCCACGATAGTTTCTTTAGGTCCTGTTCTTGATGCACCGTCAAAGAACATTCGCCAAATGGGGATTTCTTCAGTTGCAGTGTTAGACTCCACCACTTCGTCGGAGATTTCGTCGTAGAGTTTGGACGACTCCGACACCAGATGAGCTGCTAGGAAGTCAGCTAATGCTTGACCCTTTACTGCCTTCTGAGGAACAAAGATCATATCGTACGGAGTCAACAGTATTGCCCATGTAGCTAAATGGGAATTGAGAGAGCCTGGTTTAGTCATGAGTATTTTGAGAGGGTTGACTTTAGATATAATGTGGATAGTCTGCACAGTCACATAGTGGCGTGTCTTCTGGATGGCAAATACTAGTGCAAGGCATTCCTTCTCCACCGGTGTGTACCTGTGCTCGGCACCCACCATTGTGCGACTAAGGTAGTAGATTGATTGTTCATGGCCGCCTTCGTTCTTCTGAGCTAACAAGATGCCAAGGGAATGGTCCATAGCACAGACATATAGTAAGAAGGGCTTCCCTATTATTGGAGCTACCAATACTGGAGGACTTGTAAGATACGTCTTGATGTCATCGAATGCCATTGAATTGTTAAGTCCAAACGAAAGATACGCCTTTTGTTTATGAGCTGAGTGAATGGTTGACACCTTCCAGAGAGGTTCAAAATAAATCGTTTGATGTAGGCTAGCCTTTCTTGTAATCTGCGTAGCTCTTTGAGGTTCCTTGGAGGATGTATATCGAGGATAGCCTTCACTTTCTCCGGGTCCAGATGTATACCCTTTGAAGTGATAACGAAACCAAGGAACTTGCCACTGGAGACTCCCATAAAAGACTTGGTTGGATTCATCTTGAGTTGGTGTGCACGTATTAGTTCGAACACCGTTCTCAAATCTTAAAGGTGGTTGCCCTTGAGACGACTTTTGAATGCGATATTGTCTATGTAGCACTCCACAGTTTTACGTAAATGATCGTAAAAAATTGTGTTCATGGCTCGCTGGTATGTCGCTTCTGCATTTTTCAATCCGAAGGGCATCACCGTATAGCAGTATACCCCCAACAGTGTTTGAAAAGATGTGTGCTTATCGCCGTCGGAGAACATCTTGATCTGGTTGTAGACTGAGAACCCATCCATGAAGGATATCCGCTCGAAGCCGCAAGTATTGTCGATCATTACGTCAGTGATCGGTAAAGGGAACTCATCCTTCGGGCATGCAGAGTTCAAATCACGGTAGTCGATACAGACTCGAACTTTACCATTTTTTATGACTGAAACGATGTTGGCAACCCAGTCTGGGTGTTGTTCCTCACGAATGAATCCACTGGCAATGAGTTTCTTGACTTCATTCTCGATGGCTTCCATGACGTCTGGTCGGAATCGTCGTTGTTGCTGCTTCACTGGCTTAGCTTTAGACGAAATGTTCAGGTGGTACATGGCGACTTTAGGGTCTAAGCCTGGTATGTCTTCATAGCTCCATGCGAAGACGTCGATGTATTCTCTTATAAGCCGTATAAGAGATTGGCGTTCATCGCCAGATAGGCTTTTGCTGATGAAGATTGTTTGAAAGATTCTTCATCTCCTAGATTGACTTGGATGACTTCGTCTTCGGTAGGTGGTTCCTGTTATTCGAAGCGCAACTCCCACCTAGTGTCCATCTTTTGAGCCCATTGTTCGAGTTCGATTAATTGGACATCGTTTGTAATTTAGTCGATGGAAACCACGTTGACGGACAGAGTTGCTTTGAACATATCGCCGATGCTGGAGTCTGAGTCCCAGATGGAGGAATCAAAAGAATGAGAACAACAATCTGCTTCATCATCTGATCTTTCGAGAGTTGTTGGAGGAGTGACATAGCCCAAACCGACACCGCTTCGTTGATAGTAGTTCTCGGGTTTGCCGAGAGGAGCAAAGTGTCATATTGGCAACCGTCGTCCTCGGCCGTAATTTAGTCCTTTATCGCTTTTGATGTTATATCCCATATTCTGGATGATATTCTTGTCCTGCCAACTATACCAAAAAAGTTGCATTTTTCCAGAGTCATAGTCAGCTTCTGTGTTGTGCTTGGGAGAAGTAGAGTCTGGAACGAACGTTCTCTCTCCAATTATACGACCAAAAATGATTAGTTCTTCAGCCTTCTTTCTGGCTGGAACAATGAAGTAGAGGATATCTTCAGGGTAAACTTTTTCCCGCAGGTGAGGCGTTGTGACCGGCATGCAGAGGTGTGGTCCTATGCCATTCTCTAGAGCGTATATCGTATCTATGTAGTAGTTTACAGATTGATAGACATCGGAGTAATTCAAAGATAAACCTTTACTAAGGAAATACATAAGTTCTTCTTCAGGGATAACATCATCCGTTGAAGGTACATTATTATGAGTATTGATATACTCATTGAGAGGATCATCATCTGGAAGACGAGCCACAGTCTTGGCCGAGTTTACTATATAGGGTAATTTTTCAGGATTGGGAGGACGGGCATTAGTAGGTTCCTCCCGGGGTGTCTTGCTGAGAGTGATGGTCTATGGCTTGACCTTGTCAGGGTTCTTCTTTTTCATCCAGATTGTGAGAGGCTTCAGAGTACTTTTTGGAGTAGCACGTCCTTTGACTCGGATAATCAGGGGACCATCATTGGAGGATGGACTTGCTTCAGCTTCATTGTCAGCTTCGTTACCGTCATCCTTGGGGGCCTGAGATTAGTAAAGTACCGAATCTCCATAGTAAGCTTCGATGCCCTTGAAAGGGTCGACATCGACAAACTCCGTCTTCACGATACCGTCGCTGTTGACGTACTTGAAGCACTGATTAAGTATGGAAGGAACGATCATGTTCTCGTATATCCATGAATGTCCCAACAAGACGTTGTAGGATACATTGGCATCGATCACATAGCAGAAGACCTCCATTCGGAGATCACCAATCTGGCATTTAAGACAGATCTTGCCCAGCGGATGGCTTCAACCAGCATTGAAAGCTATGATAGTTGTGTTGGTTGCAAATAGCTTGTGCAGAGGGATTTCCAGAATCTGAAGTAAGCTTCTAGGAATGGTGCTGAGGGAGGATCCTGGATCGATGTGCATACGGTCCACCTTGATCGCCCCGATATACCATGTATAGTACAGGGGTCTATCATGACAATTATTTTTGAGTAGCATGTCTTCCTATGAGAAGGTGATGTTGGGCACCACTTCCATAGTACTGTGGCAGTGGGGACAGGAGACAGGATCTTCAGTGGGGGCATTGACTTCAGCGAGGTAAGATTCGGCGTGTAGTAATGCCTCTCTAAAAGCCTTCCGTATTTCTTTGGAGAGTCACAATAGATCGAACAGAGACAACCTGGCAGGCGTATTGGGTAGCTGAGCCAGTATGTCAAAGTTGTATGGCCGATCCATGCCTTCGGGAGCTGGCGCCTTCAGAGATTTGTCAAACCGCGTCTCCTTCTGTAATGTCCGTAGTTCGTATTACGTATTTTGGTATATGTGTACGTATTTTGACTCATATTGCATGTCTCATTGCATGGTTTATTTTAGCATTTCATTAGTTATGTTTTATCTTGGTTTGGTTTGGCTTGGTTTGGTTTGCTTTTGGGTTCATCATGAACCCAAAAAAACTCCCTATCTACCACCACCATCATCATTTAAAACCAAACCTAACTTTTCTCTCTCCTCCAGTTTCTCATTTACTTTCTTCCTTCTCCATTAAATCCACCACCAACCAAGAACACCCCTTAGGCAAGTGCAACTTGCTTCATGGAGGAACTCAAATTTTGTTGTTCCATTTTCTTCCTGACGAGATTTTAATACGCTTTAGTACTTAGCATTTTCAATTTTCATGGTTTATTTCTTGTAGATCTAAGTTTGTTGCATTTTCGAATTTCTAGGGTTTTGATCTATCAAATGTTATTAATTTCTAGTTTTGATTGTTTCATGTTGTAGAGAATTTAGTTCTACCCCATTTTGACCTATGGAAGTCAAATTTAGACTTATAGTGAAGGGTTTATGGAGCTTGGATGCTATGGGTTCCATGGCCATCCTTCTCAGATTTTCGTAGAAGATGGGTATCCATCTATCCAGCTGCATAGATGGGTACCCATCTACTGCCGCTTGAGACCCCCATCTACTTTGTCGCATGGAACTCATCTACCCAGCCGCATAGATGGGTATCCATCTACACAGCCGCATAGATGGGTACCCATCTACTGCCGCATGAGACCTCCATCTACTTTACCGCATGTAACTCATCTACCCAGCCGCATAGATGGGTATCCATCTACCCAGCCGCATAGATGGGTACCCATCTACTGCCGCATGAGACCCCCATCCACTTTGCCGCATGGAACTCATCTACCTAGTCGCATAGATGGGTATCCATCTACCCAGCCGCATAGATGGGTACCCATCTACTGCCGTATGAGACCCCATCCACCCTTGGCCGTATAGTGCCAAATTTGGTTGTTTTTCTTGTCCTATTTGGCTGATTTATGGCCAAAATTTCTTCCAACTCCCCACATAAAAGTTGTAGATCTTTTCCTTGGCTTCAAGAATATGTCACTAACTATTTATGCAACTTTTCTCATTTATGATGATGTAAGGATAGAACACGATAGTGGCCTGTTAAGGCACACTCTTAACCAGTAACTAGTAACATGACATGACAGTGGCCCATTGTGGTGCACTCACAACAAGAATGATTGACAAGTAATATGACAGGACAGTGGCCCGTCATGGCGTACTCTTGATAAGTAAACCTGACATGATATACCTTGATATGCTGTTGCGATAGCTGGCATGACATGACAAGAATGAATGGCCTGGACACCGTGGGCGATTTTGTTTGTACAAATAAACCAGTATTGTCTTGCATCATGTCTAGGACGGGGACCCCTGAGTACCACGGTCAGGGGTACCTACTGAAATTGACTAAGGCTAATAACTAGAGTAATCCAGTAGTCATGGAGAGATTTCCCAGCTACAGGCAATTCCGTTATCTGGGCGCACAAGTGGACTTTTAGCCTGCCGATGATTAGGGCACATTTCCAGTACACTGTCATGTGTTACACCCTTTATGAACGAATATTCGACCTGGATAACCTGGATGGTCTGCAGGGCTTGTGGCTGTTGGAATAATCTCATTGCATCTTGATAGTAACTAGGCATGTGATAACCCTAGTTAGTTAAAGTATCAAGCCGTACTTATTGCTTGGCCGTGAATGTTGGATGGAGTCTAAGCCTTGTCTTGTCCTGGTACCTGGTTACTTTAGTAACATGATGGCTCATGTTTACCTTGTCAATAACTGATCGAAATAACTTCTCATTTCTGATATTTATTGCCCTATTTAGATTTCATGTCTTGATTATCTTTTTATTTTACTGATATGCTGGTTTTAGTTCTTAAGTGAAGCCTCCTTTGTGGTACTTGCTCTGTCTGGGATCTGACCCAGCTGGTTTTGCGTGGCCAGATACCGGAGCAGCTCCAGAGGATCTCCCTACCTTCCTGCCAGATGGTGACCACCAGGCGTAACCAAGGCAACGAGTGGGTTTCCCATTTGTTCTCCCATTTTATTGTAAAAATATTCTTTTGAGGCGTTTAGCCGGCGAGCACGTGTTAGCTCGTATTGTACTTTACTTATTTTCTGCCTACGGGCTGTAACATGATTGACGAATCCTAGGGTTGATCATGTATGACTGAAACTCTTGCTAGTCTTCATATTTTGTACGACTAGTTCATGATCATTCAAATATTTAATATATGGGATGCCTTACTATTGCACATTTGATGCTCTAACATCTTGTGTCTGCTATTCCTTGCATAAGATTGAGACAATAGGCTTGTTCATGACCATAAGAGACTGATGGCTTGTAGTTAAACCGTCATGTATCTAGACAGCCGTGGCCGTATAGAGAGGTGGGCTGCTCTTCAATATACGTAGCTGGCTATGTATGCCCCTGCTCTCCAGTATTCTGGTTCTGGGGTGTTACATGGTTTAAGTGGTGGCCCATGCAGGTCTTGCGAATCAAGATATGTTATGGTTTACCGAATAGATGTCTCAATCAGCACTCGTCCTTGATCTCTGCTCGTATCCTCTGAATCCCTGAATTCTTGACCTGATCACATGCTTGTATCTTTGATCTGTCCTGAACCTTCTTTATAGTTCCCTATGTCGTCTTCTTCAGCGGCATTTTTCCTGGTCCTATCGATCGACAAGGTGGAGCACCTTCTGTGGACCCGCAGCAACCTGGAGATCAAGTCCAGCATTCAGGAGTAGCCTCCAGAGTCATGCCTACCGGGGGTCAAGAGCCACCAGTTCAGCCAGTCCAGCCTGTAGAGCATGATGATGGCACCTTGGTGGGTCTCATCAGGACATTACTAGCATCTCAAGATCGTCGGGGCGATGCCCTGTACCAGGCAGTATAAGATGCTCTGAGCAGAGGTGGTCATCAAGGTAACAGTACAACCAACAGCCTCAAGCGCTTGAACCCTCCCTCTTCGACGGCAATGAGGATGCTATTGCCGCAGATGCTTGGCTGTAGGATACAAAAGTGATTCTAGAAGTGACAAAGACGCCCGAGAACGAGAAGGTGGTGGTAGTACGCCTATAGTTATTGGATCTTGCCCGCAGCTGGTGGGCGGCACAGGCCGTTGGATTAGTGGCACCTGTTGCATGGACAGTATTTCGAAAAAGATTCCAGACCAAGTACTTAGATGATGTAGCTCAGTATGATCTACAGACGAGGTTCACCAATCTGAAATATATGGGCAGGATGGTCGACGGATATGCGACTGAGTTTTCAAGATTTAGTCGGTTTGTTCCCACCTTGGTAGCGACCGAGTTTGACAGAGCCCAACGGTTCCATCAGGGGCTCCATCTAGAGGATTTATTGGTAGTGGAGCAGTTTGAACATCAGACTTTTGATGCGATATTGATAGCAGCCAAGAGGCACGAGTATACCTCCCAGAGGATCGTGGATAGGACCGAAGGTTGGAAGCGATCTCATGGCCACATGAATCAGTCTTCAGCACTCGCCCCAGCAGCTAGGGCTTTGACAATTGGAACCCCGAGGCGGGCGGCCTCAGTGACGTCGGTTCAATATTCAACCCCGACGAACCCTCAATAGCAGAAGCAGAAGCACTCTTCCGCAGTAGGATGTTCAGATTGCGGGAAGCCAGGACATGTGGTGGTAGAATGTCGCAGGGCGCAGGGATTGTGCCTGGCTTGTGGGGCAGCAGATCACAAGATAGGATCTTGTCCGAATAGGGGTAGTTCATCATCATCCAATTTTACTAGTCCTTCGGTGGGAGGATCAGCACCAGTCCAGCAACAACAACAGTATCAGCCTCAGAGGCCATTACCGACGCAGGCACAAGCCTTCCAGCAGCAATACCCCCAGCAGTATACATAAGCCCAAGCCTTGATTTAGAGCAGACAGAAAGGTTTTCAGCAGAGGGGGCCGTACCCAGAGGACATGGTCAGGCGATGGAGATGACCGTAGAAGAAGGATTGACACCAGGTGAGGTAGTGGCAGGTACTATTCTCGTCAACTCCTCTCCAGCATCAGCATTATTTGGTTCTGGTGCATCGCATTCATTCATGTCTGTATGATTCGAGACACGGATAGGACTGGAGCCTGAGTCATTATCAGTAAGGCTTAATATACTTACTGGTAACGGTCTTGTGGGAGTAGATAGAGTATTTTTCTCGTGTCGGATCGTAGTTAGCGGTAGAGAGTTCCCCGATAGATTGATAGAGTTCCCGATAGCCGATTGTGATGTAGTCTTAGGGATGGATTGGTTAAGGAACCAGTATGCTAGGATAGACTGCCATGTTGGCAAGGTTATTTTTAGCATTCCAGGCGAGCCAGAGTTTTTTTCTTCTCGAGGCGAAGTTGAACTTTCTTCTCCAGTATTGCAGATGGCAGTAGCAGCAGTACAGTTACCCCAGATAGTCGAGGAGTTTCCAGATGTTTTCCCAAAAGAGCTCCCAGGAATGCTGCCAGAGCGAGAGATCGAGTTTACTATCGACTTGATCCCAGGGATAGCTCCAGTGTCAGAGAAAGTCTACAGGATGGCACCGTCAGAGTTAGAGATATTGTACAAGATGATTGAAGAACTCAGGACTACGGGATTCATTCGTGCAAGTGGATCGCCTTGGGGAGCCCCGATGCTTCTTGTGAAAAAGAAGGATGGTACGTCCAGATTATGTGTAGATTATCGTATAATAAAGAACAGATACCCTCTCCCGAGGATAGATGACTTGTTTGATCAACTCAAGGGGGCAGCAGTATTCTTGAAGATTGACTTACGTCTGGATACCATCAGATCAGAGTCAGAGAGCAGGACATCCCGAAGACAGCTTTCAGATCTATATATGGGCATTGGGAGTTCCTTGTTATGCCATTTGGAGCAACCAATGAGCCGGCTGTATTCATGGACCTCATGAATCGTATCTTCATGCCTTATTTGGATCAGTTCGTGATTGTGTTCATAGACGACATCCTAGTCTATAGCAAGAGTGAAGCGGAGCATGAGCAGCATCTCAGAATTGCCCTCCAGATTCTCAGAGAGCACCAGTTGTACGCGAAGTTCAGTAAATGTGAGTTCTGGCTCGATCATATTTCATACTTGGGTCATATCATCACCAACGGAGGAGTAGAAGTGGATCCCCAGAAGATCGTGGCTATCAAAACATGGCCAGTACCTAGCACATTTGTAGAGGTTTAAAATTTTTTTAGCTTGGCCGGCTACTACCGGCAATTTGTTTCAGGCTTTGCTCGAATTTCAATACCATTAACCCAGTTGACCCACAAGGATGTGCATTTTGCTTGGACAGCAAAATGTCAGGATTCTATTGAGAAGTTGAAGCGAGGTTTGATGACGACATCCATTCTCACGCTTCCAATAGGACCGGGGGATTCTCAGTGTATTGTGATGCTTTCGGTAGAGGTTTGGGATGTGTTTTGATACAGCATAGGAGGATAATAGCTTATGCGTCACATCAACTTTGTGATCATGAGAGGAATTACCTAACCCATGACTTGGAGTTGGCAGCAGTAGTGTTTGCACTTAAGCTTTGGAGACACTACTTGTATGGAGATAGAGTAGAGATTTTCACCGACCACAAGAGCCTGAAGTATGTATTTACTCAGAAGGATCTTAACATGCGTCAGAGTAGAGATTTTCACCGACCGCTAGAGCTGCTTGTAGATTATGACATCAAACTGTAGTATCATCTTGGGAAGGCCAATGTTGTTGCAGATGCATTGAGCAGGAGAGCTGGAGTTTATTTTCTAACAGCGCAACCAGAGTTATTAGCAGATCTTCAGAAGATGGGTATAAAAGTTATCCTTCCTATCAATGTGGCATTGATGGCCAGTATGCAAGTCCAGTCTACTATAGTCGAGAGGATCCAGATGACGCAGTCAACATATTCCAAGCTTCAACGACTCAGAGCAGAGTGTGAGGCAGGACGACGGCCAGAGTTATGTATTTATGAAGATGGTACACTTCGACAGGGTAAGCGTCTTTGTGTACCCAGTGGAGATATCAGACAGGAAGTCCTGGCAGAAGCTCACAGTTTGCAGTATTCTATTCATCCCGGTAGCACGAAGATGTACCGTGATATCCGTTAGCACTTTTGGTGGAATGGCATGAAGAGAGAGATAGCCCGGTTTGTCTATCGGTGTTTGGTTTGCCAATAAGTTAAAGCTGAGCATCAGAGATCGGCTGGACTTCTTCAGCCCTTGCCGATTCCAGAATGGAAATGGGAGCATATAACCATAGATTTCGAGACTGGATTACCTAGGTCCCCGGCCGGTAGAGATGCTATTTAGGTTATTATAGACAAGCTCAAGAAAGTGGCTCACTTTCTTCCGTTCAGAGTAGGTCAGTCGACGGTTCAGCTAGCGGAGATGTACCTCAGGCAGATTGTCAGATTTCACTGTGTACCAGTCAATATCACATCGGACAGAGATTTAAGATTTATGTCGTACTTTTGGTGCAGTCTACAAGAGAGTTTGGGAACTCACCTCCAGTCAGCTTAGTTTATCATCCGCAGACAGATGGTCAGTCAGAGCGTACCATATTAACCATGAAAGATATATTGAGATCTTGTATACTCGACTTCAGTGGTTCATGGGAAGATCACCTGCACCTGGTGGAGTTCTCGTACAACAACATTTTTCAAGCCAGTATCCAGATGGCACCGTTCGAGGTACTGTATGGTAGGAAGTACAGATCCCCGCTAGCATGGGATAATATTGGAGAGAGGCAGATGCTCGGTTCGGAAATGATTACTCAGACAGTTGAGGTGGTCAGAAGAGTCAGAGATCATCTTCGCGTCGCACAAGATCGCCAGCGCCATTGGGCCGATCCTCATCGGCGTCCCCTTGAATTTTCTATCGGCAACCATGTATTTCTTAGGATCTCGCCTACCCGTGGCGTCATTCATTTCGACGTGCGGGGAAAGCTTAGTCCTAGGTATATAGGGCCATTCGACATTCTAGAACGAGTAGGTGATGTGTCATATCGTCTCGCTCTCCCGTCGTCATTGCATGAGGTGCATGATGTCTTCCATGTATCCCAACTACGATGGTATATCCCGAACCCGAGCCACATCCTGGATCATTCGGAATTGGTTGTTGGTGCCAACCTTTCGTATGAGGAGAGGCCCGTATCCATATTGGACCGAAGTGAGAAGATACTCAAGAACAGGACTATCAAGTTAGTCCGTGTTGCTTGAGATCATCACTCTTTGGGTGAGTCAACGTGGGAGCGTGAGGATGATATCCGATCGCGATATCCTGACCTATTTGACTCGTAAGGTATAATGTCTTTCTTATGCCTTATGCTCTCAATTTCTTGCTTGAATGAACGATTGCATGGTGGACTGCTTAGTATAGCTTGTCTGTGATTAGTGTAGCTTGTCCTTGCCTCTTTAGCCTCTTAACTAAATTTTAAGGATGAAATTCTTTTAAGGTGGGTAGAGTTGTAACGCCCGTAGTTCGTATTACGTATTTTGGTATACGTGTAAGTATTTTGACTCATATTGCATGTCTCATTGTATGGTTTATTTTAGCATTTCGTTGGTTATGGTTTATCTTGGTTTGGTTTGGCTTGGTTTGGTTTTTTTTGGGTTCATCATGAACCAAAAGAAAACCCCTACCTACCACCACCATCGTCATTTAAAACCCAACCTAACTTTTCTCTCTCCTCCACTTTCTCATTTACTTTCTTCCTTCTCCATTAAACCCACCACCAACCAAGAACACCCCTTAGGCAAGTGCAACTTGCTTCATGGAGGAACTCAAATTTTATTGTTCCATTTTCTTCCTCACGAGATTCGAAGACACTTTAGTACTTAGCATTTTCAATTTCCATGATTTATTTCTTGTAGATCTAAGTTTGTTGTATTTTCGGATTTCTTGGGTTTTGATCTATCAAATGTTATTAATTTCAAGTTTTGATTGTTCCATGTTGTAGAAAATTTAGTTCTACCCCATTTTGACCTATGGAAGTCCAAATTTGGACTTATAGTGAAGGTTTTATGGAGCTTGGAAGCTATGGGTTCCATGGCCATCCTTCTCAGATTTTTATTGAAGATGGGTATCCATCTACCCAGCCGCATAGATGGGTACACATCTACTGCCGCAAGAGACCCCATCCACCCTTGGCCTCATAGTGCCTATTTTGGTTGTTTTTCTTGTCCTATTAGGCTGATTTATGGCCAGAATTTCTTCCAACTCCCAACATGAAAGTTGTAGATATTTTTTTTGGCTTCAAGAATATATTACTAACTATTTATGCAAGTTTTCTCATTTATGATTGTCACGACCCGCACCCTAGAGTAAGGGCATGAGAAGTGGGTACGTCCAGCCTACGCCGCAGTGTCGGCGGTAGAACGCTGTCCTAGGTCAATCATCTAATAATATAAAGATACCTGTACAGTTTATACTCTCCGAATGGAGGTAACATCACAACATGCTGTCTCAATCACATCTAAGGTAGAAGAATGAAGAACAGATAGATAGATAGTAACTCAAAAAGAACCATAGAATAGATGAAAATGTCCAAGTGTCTAGGATAACATAACACCAGAATGTCAACTCATAATACAATAAGTCTAAGAGTCTATATATATCTCAACATCTCAAAATACAACTCAGAATGTGAGACAAAAAGATAATACCGAAAGACTGTCTAGCTAAACTAGCCTAGACTACTGGGGCAACATCCTCAGCTGCAGGTGGATCCTGCTGAGGGTCCACAACATAAGTATCATCTAGTCCTGCTCCATAATAGGTAGACACCAGGGCCTCCTCCTCATCCTCTGTAATATTTTCAACAGGTCCAATCAGGACAGGAACGAGCACAATATATCTCACGCAGTGCATAGCAGGTTAGGAAATACGATACAGGCAATAGAGTAAGATACAGAAAATACTGAAAGGAAATATACGCTGTAAAAGAGATAGCTGTAAAGAAATATCTACTGTATATAGAGAACTATAAGTGGCTAGTGATGTAGAGTACAAGATAGGCATGTGAATGGCTAGAATTTATACATGATTACACTACTGAGTTTGTACATGATTACACTACTTTGGAATTATTCACATGTCCACTTCTACTCCCCCGTTTCCCCAATCAATACACAAGGATCAATACAAGTTACGTTATTATACATGATATCACATGGGGCCCATGAAAGGGTGCACATGATAGTATACATGAGGGCTCAGTAAACATAGGAGTACATGATCACATGAGTGCACATGAATGATGGAAGCATAGGAGTACATGATGATAGTGAAACACACATAACATGAAGTACCCGATGCTCCCGAGGGGGATAACATCTCATGTAAAGATCCATATAGTACCAATCCGTGTTACCAACGTGACAACAACAAGTAAAGTAATCTAGAGCGAGAAGTAAAGCCTGAACAAGTATGAAACGGTCAGAGAATGTACTCGCCTGATAACTGAATGTCTGAAGAGGATATACTGTCTGAGGAGAGGTATATGGCTCCTAATCAGAGCAATACAAGTCACAATGTATCCACAATGGTAAAAATAAAGTATACAATGCATACTACATGATTCTAGGTCAATCTGGTCAAAAGTCAACTCATGGTCAACTCAATAGTCAGACTGGGTCACAGGAAATCAAACTAAGTCAAATAAGGTCAAACAAGGTCAAATAAGTCAAGATTAGTCAAATCTAGGTTAAAGTCAGCTCTTGGTCAACATTCTAATCAAACTAGTCAACATGATCAATCTGGGTCAAGTCTAGGTCAAACTTAGATCAACTAAGGTTTTGGGTCAAACAAAGACTAGTCAGCAAGGTGATTAGGTCAATGGTCAACTATCTAAGTCAATACCACAAGGCTAAGGTATAACCAATACCTATACAAGTATACCACACATATATATATATATAATACCAACCTAAATCCTATATTCAAGCTAATCCCACATTCCAATCTCAAGTCATGACTTGACTCTAAGTATCTAACTTAACCCATACATAAGTCCTTCCACAAAACCCAAGTCACGATAGTATACTCATATATAGGTCAAACCTAAACCAACTAGTTAATAGCCTAGGGTTTAGTCAAATCTTAGTCAACAAGTCCTTCTATGTTCATCCAAGCCACTTCTAGGTCAATTTGGTCATGGTTGACCTATAGTTGACTTTGGTCAATAATGGTAAATTATCTAGTCAAACTAGGTCTACTAGTCAAGTTAGGTCAACCAATGTCAAACTAGTCATTCTAGGTTAATTCAAGTTCAATTTAGGTCAAGTTTGACCCTAGGTTGACTTTGGTCAACTCTAGTCAAACAAGGGTCATTAGTTAGTGTTTAGGTCAAGGGGTCACTAGTCAATTAGGGTTAGCCTTTATGCCATAGGCTAGTAGCTTAGCCATAGGCTAATATAGGGTTTCTATATAAACCTATACCTAGCAAGTTATCTATATATACATATATACCTATATATAGATATACACTATCTATCCACTACCCAATATCAATATCAATATAGGAATACTATATATGATACCATCACCCACACTCACATATTTATATACAATGACCTAATGTAAACTAATACAAACATATACATATATATCATCATATATATATATATATATATATATATATATATATATAAAAAAAAAATATATATATATATATATATATATATATACATACATATATATATATACTTACATATATACTACAAATATATAGAGAGGGAAAAATGAGAGAGGGATATAGAGTGAGAGAGAGGGTGAATGAGAGAGACAGGACAGTGAGAGAGAGGGGCTGGGTTCCAGATTCTGGAACCACAATTCCAGACCCCAAACACACACACACAGAGTCCATATATACATATATATGTATATACACACAACTCCCTATATACACTACCAAATACCCCCAAAATTTACCCACACTCACACATATATATATACTACATATATACATACTAAAATACACTATTACAATGTATAAAACATATCAAATTTGGGTTTGAAATCCATTTTCAAAAACTGGGAAATATCCCAAAAACAGGAAACAGTGCACTGTGCACTTGATAATAGGTAAACCCAAATTCGTGCACTAAACCGAGCTATGGCTCGACACTAATGGTTGGTAGTTGTGTCCCACAACATACCCTAGTGTCCTAGGTACCTGACACGACACCTCGACACGGATTTATGTGTCCAAACACTCTAAAACTCCACTCGGGTAAACTAGGATACACCCACGCGTGCACAGCGTCGTGCACGCGTGCAGTTCACTCTAGGACACGACACACACGCACCCGTGTCTCGTGCTCGTGCACGAAGGTGCGCCTAGGGGTAGGGTACCTGTCCAATACCCTGCACTATGTCCACGTGTCCTCAGGATATGGCGCAAACACCATATCAGTCGAGTTTTCTCGACTGATACACATTGTTTACACTGCGTCGTGCAGTGAGTCACACGTCTCGTGGACACGACACACACAATATTGTGTCTCGTGTTCGTGTCAGTAGGTAGGGTAGGTCTAGGGGTATGTGTCAGTGTCATGGTCCAGTATCTAAGTTGTGTCGGGTCTAAGTTACAAGGTCGTGTCAGTGAGGCCTGTGCACTCGTGCACAGGATGTGCTCGACCAGTGTGAGTGCGTTTTCTCACTCGACACGACACGACTCGACACGAGACTTTAGGGGTGTCTTGTCAGACATTGCCCCTAGGTCTGTGCCAAGTGGCACGTGTCCACGTGTCTAATTCGTAGAGAAATCAGTGTCGGGTAACAGGGGATCAAACTGTACACAGTGTGATGTTAAACAGTGTGTTCGTGTCCAATTTGGACACGGACACAATACGATTTCGTGCTCAGTCCTAGGGTTTTGGATTCAGGATGTCTAGGGCTACCCAAAAATATAATTTGTTTTACAAAATAACAAGGTTTAATCCTAAGTGGCATTTCACCAAACACAGGTTTTCAAACATGGATACGTGTCCGATACGGACACCAAACCAACCCTAAATTTCACCAAACTTGACCTACAGTTATGGTAGTCCTATATGAATGCATCTATGAAGAAAAAAATAGGATTTTAACTAAGTTTGAGGGAATTTACCTATTTGTGCAAATCTAAGGAAAATCAAAGAAGAGAGGGGTGTGTGTCCTTCAACTTGTTGATGTCTAAAGCCTCCAAATTCTTGATTGCTATCCTCCCTTAGTATCCTTGATGTTGTAGGGTCCCAATGTAAAAGACTAGAGTGAATTTGGATCTATATTGCTCAAGTTGTGTAGGTTTGAAGAAATGGGAATTTGTGAGATTAAAATTCATGTAAATTTTCCATGAATGAAAGCAATGGGGTTATATAGAATGGTGTAGGGCTAGAGGGGGTGTTCTTGGCTGCCATGACAAGGGGAGGGGGTGTCCTTGGGTTGCTTCCAAGCTAAGGGAAAGACTTTCATGGCTAAGGTTGGATATTTTGAGTGTTTTATGGAAAATATCCCATGAAGCAAATATCAAGATATTTATCCTCCTTTAACCAATGCAAATATCTATCCCCTTATCATTCTAGGTTAGTGGCTAACCTATGGATTAGGGTAGACTAGGTTAGGGACTAATCATGGCACTAATCAATAATTAAATAATAATAAAAATACATAAATCCAAATAATTCTAAATAATTTCTAAAAAATTACCAAAATACCCTTTAGGCTAAAAATCACTAATTTGATGTTCTAAGCCTATGGCTAAGCTCTCATGGTCATGGCAACTTCTAGGTTAGAGAAAACTAGGGTTTACACTAAGTTATACTAACCAAAATCACAAAGTCATAAGTCATGACTTAGCATGACTTTAGAAATGGTTTAACTTAACTAAAATCACCAGAAAATCATACCATGACTAAAATACCACTTAATAAATAATAAAAATAATAAATTTTCAAAAATCTCCAATTTCAGAAAACAGGGTGTTACAAGTCTACCCACCTTAAAATAATTTTGTCCTCGAAATTTAGATGGTCGTACTCCTCCTAGGTCAAACCTCCAACAATCAGGGACGAAGCTACTACCTAACAACATACAAGGTCAACAAGCAATATATGGGTAGTAGACCTATACTGGGTCATGTCCAAAAATTGGCTGGCAGTTTTAGGTCATAAGGTGTCCTCAATTCAAATCGAAATCAAGTAACTCCATGGGGTAAATCAGGATGGAGCCTCGGGTCAAGAAGATCGTACTAAGCAAATAAAGCATACGATGGTATGCCTGAGTGGGACACTAAGGTCATGGGTGTATTATGTCATGTCTAGGTCATGTATGTGGAATTTGTTTTGGGAAAACAACTAGTCTTGTGCTCCAAATTTAAAAGTCACGATAATGTGCCTACGATGATCATAATTTAGAGTGGGAAAGGTCTATGGCCTGAATTAAGCCAGAAATTGTGATGCAATAGTGGTACCAGGGGGACAGGTTAAATGGAACAGTCTATGGTCTCATCTAGGTGCACTAGTTATTCTAGATCAATACTGTCCTATGGTATCAAAACATACAAGCAATCTAAGGTGTCCTAATTTGGGAAGGTAAGAAAACAACAATCATCAAGGCTATAGGGTCGTCTACCATCATATATGAAAATGGGTCATTTAACAAGTAACTGAGAAATCATTAAAGTTATCCTTCCATAAAAAGAAAATTGAAAATTTAGGTACAAACAATCACAAATAGATTTTAGTCTTGACACGATCTAAGTTGATCAATTTCAGGAAAAATAGAGATTTGGGCAAGATGGAAAATCAATGAAATTAAGTATGAGCACGAGCATCCAATGATGAAGATCCAGGTCATGATAAATTTAATTCAACTGGATACGAATACGAGGTTCATAGGCGATTAAAATAATTCCAAGGAGAATTGTCAAGGCTGTTGCGGACAAGATTCTAGGGCAAGTTTAACTGTCTCCATCCACGTAGATTAATATATAAAAAAGCGAACCAAAACGTAATAGGTTGATCAGACCATCATGCGCCAGTTCTGATTAGATAATATGTTAGTGGGTGTACACCCAATAAAATATATCATGATCAAGCTCGAAAAGGATAAGCTTGTAAAACTTAAGGATAAATTTATAGCATAAGATATAAGTAAGGGTGGAAATGATTAAAGAAGATACATAGTCCAAGATCCTTAACCAATCGGGTCAAGCATTCAAGGTAAGGTACAAGGTCAAGTATTTAAGGATTCAAGTAGAACACCATCACATGCCAGGTCGAAAGAATTGTGCCAAGGTGGATCTCTAATTGAAATAGGAATTAATTTAGTATCATGGTAGAGGTTATAGTTTAGCCATTTGACCAGAAAATTATATCAAGAAAATAGAGTACAAGGAGACGGATTTTAGTAGGACATGGAATACCTACATGAAGGTAGGCTAGTCTAGGTCTTACATGTGAAGTTTGTTGGGAGATAACAGCTAGTATTATACTCTGAATATCTAAGTCACGGTAAAGGACGTCCAATGATCTAGAATAGGAAGTAGGAGTTCAAGACGTGATAATTGATACAAAAATTGAAGAAGATCAAATTAACCAATGAAATAAAATTAATCAGAAATCCAGTAAATAATTTAGGAACATAGTCCTAAGGATAGATAGGCTACTAGATGAATATATTTAGGGTTCGATCAATCAAGGGTCAAGGTTAGAAGGTCTCAATAAAGTCTAGATTTGAGAAAATGTCGAGTAAGTCAGGTTTGGGATACAGTCACATAGATTGGTAGAAAGTGTTTAAGCAAGGTGCAAAAATAGAGAGGACAGTTTATTTCAATAAAAGGCAATTAGCAAGAGGATTAGATGGCAAGAAACAGATAAGAGTTTTCTCATAATTGTGATTGAGTACCCAAAAAAATAAAAGATATTAATCTAACACTAAGAAATTAAAATCAACAACTACAAAATTTTTTTTTTCAAAATCATCAACTAACACCAGGATTCAAAGTTCTACAGTGAATCCTCCAAAATCAAATTCAATCAAGGGAAAAGGAGTTCAAATCGTAATTTCAAATGAGATTCTCAAGGGTCATCCCAGGAATCTCTCAAAGTATCCTAGCAGTGATTGAGTATCCACTCTCTCTAAGCCTATTCCTTAAATCCTATCACAGGCTGTAGTGATACTCTAGTTCGAATATCACTACATAAACTCGACCTGTATGGGCCACCAATAAAAACGTGTCACGACCCGCACCCTAGAGTAAGGGCACGAGAAGTGGGTACGTCCAGCCTACGCCGCAGTGTCGGCGGTAGAACGCTGTCCTAGGTCAATCATCTAATAATATAAAGATACCTGTACAGTTTATACTCTCCGAATGGAGGTAACATCACAACATGCTGTCTCAATCACATCTAAGGTAGAAGAATGAAGAACAGATAGATAGATAGTAACTCAAAAAGAACCATAGAATAGATGAAAATGTCCAAGTGTCTAGGATAACATAACACCAGAATGTCAACTCATAATACAATAAGTCTAAGAGTCTATATATATCTCAACATCTCAAAATACAACTCAGAATGTGAGACAAAAAGATAATACCGAAAGACTGTCTAGCTAAACTAGCCTAGACTACTGGGGCAACATCCCCAGCTGCAGGTGGATCCTCTGAGGGTCCACAACATAAGTATCATCTAGTCCTGCTCCATAATAGGTAGACACCAGGGCCTCCTCCTCATCCTCTGTAATATTTTCAACAGGTCCAATCAGGACGGGAACGAGCACAATACATCTCACGCAGTGCATAGCAGGTTAGGAAATACGATACAGGCAATAGAGTAAGATACAGGAAATGCTGAAAGGAAATATACGCTGTAAAAGAGATAGCTGTAAAGAAATATCTACTGTATATAGAGAACTATAAGTGGCTAGTAATGTAGAGTACAAGATAGGCATGTGAATGGCTAGAATTTATACATGATTACACTACTGAGTTTGCACATGATTACACTACTTTGGAATTATTCACATGTCCACTTCTACTCCCCCGTTTCCCCAATCAATACACAAGGATCAATACAAGTTATGTTATTATACATGATATCACATGGGGCCCATGAAAGGGTGCACATGATAGTATACATGAGGGCTCAGTAAATATTAGAGTATATGATCACATGAGTGCACATGATTGATGGAAGCATAGGAGTACATGATGATAGTGAAACACACATAACATGAAGTACCCGATGCTCCCGAGGGGGATAATATCTCATGTAAAGATCCATATAGTACCAATCCGTGTTACCAACGTGACAGCAACAAGTAAAGTAATCTAGAGCGAGAAGTAAAGCCTGAACAAGTATGAAACGGTCAGAGAATGTACTCGCCTGATAACTGAATGTCTGAAGAGGATATACTGTCTGAGGAGAGGTGTATGGCTCCTAATCAGAGCAATACAAGTCAAAATATATCCACAATGGTAAAAATAAAGTATACAATGCATACTACATAATTCTAGGTTAATCTGGTCAAAAGTCAACTCTTGGTCAACTCAATAGTCAAACTGGGTCACAGGAAATCAAACTAAGTCAAATAAGGTCAAACAAGGTCAAATAAGTCAAGATTAGTCAAATCTAGGTTAAAGTCAGCTCTTGGTCAACATTCTAATCAAACTAGTCAACATAATCAATCTGGGTCAAGTCTAGGTCAAACTTAGATCAACTAAGGTTTTGGGTCAAACAAAGACTAGTCAGCAAGGTGATTAGGTCAATGGTCAACTATCTAAGTCAATACCACAAGGCTAAGGTATAACCAATACCTATACAAGTATACCACACATATATATATATAATACCAACCTAAATCCTATATTCAAGCTAATCCCACATTCCAATCTCAAGTCATGACTTGACTCTAAGTATCTAACTTAACCCATACATAAGTCCTTCCACAAAACCCAAGTCACGATAGTATACTCATATATAGGTCAAACCTAAACCAACTAGTTAATAGCCTAGGGTTTAGTCAAATCTTAGTCAACAAGTCCTTTTATGTTCATCCAAGCCACTTCTAGGTCAATTTGGTCATGGTTGACCTATAGTTGACTTTGGTCAACAACGGTAAATTATCTAGTCAAACTAGGTCTACTAGTCAAATTAGGTCAACCAATGTCAAACTAGTCATTTTAGGTTAATTCAAGTTCAATTTAGGTCAAGTTTGACCCTAGGTGACTTTGGTCAACTCTAGTCAAACAAGGGTCATTAGTTAGTGTTTAGGTCAAGGGGTCACTAGTCAATTAGGGTTAGCCTTTATGCCAGAGGCTAGTAGCTTAGCCATAGGCTAATATAGGGTTTCTATATAAACCTATACCTAGCAAGTTATCTATATATACATATATACCTATATATATAGATATACACTATCTATCCACTACCCAATATCAATATTAATATAGGAATACTATATATGATACCATCACCCACACTCACATATTTATATACAATGACCTAATGTAAACTAATACAAACATATACATATATCATCATATATATTTATATATATATATATATATATATATATATATATACATACATATATATATACTTACATATATACTACAAATATATAGAGAGGGAAAAATGAGAGAGGGATATAGAATGAGAGAGAGGGTGAATGAGAGAGACAGGACAGTGAGAGAGAGGGGCTGGGTTCCAGATTCTGGAACCACAATTCCAGACCCCAAACACACACACACACAGTCCATATATACATATATATGTATATACACACAACTCCCTATATACATTACCAAACACCCCCAAAATTCACCCACACTCACACATACATATATACTACATATATACATACTAAAATACACTATTACAATGTATAAAACATATCAAATTTGGGTTTGAAATCCATTTTCAAAAACTGGGAAATATCCCAAAAACAGGAAACAGTGCGCTGTGCACTTGATAATAGGTAAACCCAAATTCGTGCACTAAACCGAGCTATGGCTCGACACTAATGGTTGGTAATTGTGTCCCACAACATACCCTAGTGTCCTAGGTACCTGATACGACACCTCGACACGGATTTATGTGTCCAAACACTCTAAAACTCCACTCGGGTAAACTAGGATACACCCACGCGTGCACAGCGTCGTGCACGCGTGCAGTTCACTCTAGGACACGACACACATGCACCCGTGTCTCCTGCTCGTGCACGAAGGTGCGCCTAGGGGTAGGGTACCTGTCCAACACCCTGCACTGTGTCCACGTGTCCTCAGGATATGGCACAAACACCGTATCAGTCGAGTTTTCTCGACTGATACACATTGTTTACACTGCGTCGTACAGTGAGTCACACGTCTCGTGGACACGACACACACAATATTGTGTCTCGTGCTCGTGTCAGTAGGTAGGGTAGGTCTAGGGGTATGTGTCAGTGTCATGGTCCAGTGTCTAAGTTGTGTAGGGTCTAAGTTACAAGGTCGTATCAGTGAGGCCTGTGCACTCGTGCACATGATGTGCTCGACCAGTGTGAGTGAGTTTTCTCACTCGACACGACACAACTCGACACGAGACTTTAGGGGTGTCTTGTCAGATATTGCCCCTAGTTCTGTGCCAAGTGGCACGTGTCCACGTGTCCAATTCGTGGAGAAATCAGTATCGGGTAGCAGGGGATCAAACTGTGCACAGTGTGATGTTAAACAGTGTGTTCGTGTCCAATTTGGACACGGACACAATACAATTTCATGCTCAGTCCTAGGGTTTTGGATTCAGGATGTCTAGGGCTACCCAAAAATATAATTTGTTTTACAAAATAACAAGGTTTAATCCTAAGTGGCATTTCACCAAACACAGGTTTTCAAACATGGATACGTGTCCGATACGGACACCAAACCAACCCTAAATTTTACCAAACTTGACCTACAGTTATGGTAGTCCTATATGAATGCATCTATGAAGAAAAAATAGGATTTTAACTAAGTTTGAGGGAATTTACCTATTTGTGCAAATCCAAGGAAAATCAAAGAAGAGGGGGGTGTGTGTCCTTCAACTTGATGATGTCTAAAGCCTCCAAATTCTTGATTGCTATCCTCCCTTAGTATCCTTGATGTTGTAGGGTCCCAATGCAAAAGACTAGAGTGAATTTGGATCTATATTGCTCAAGTTGTGTAGGTTTGAAGAAATGGGAATTTGTGAGATTAAAATTCATATAAATTTTCCATGAATGAAAGCAATGGGGTTATATATAATGGTGTAGGGCTAGGGGGTGTTCTTGGCTGCCATGATAAGGGGAGGGGGTGTCCTTGGGTTGCTTCCAAGCTAAGGGAAAGACTTTCATGGCTAAGGTTGGATATTTTGAGTGTTTTATGGAAAATATCCCATGAAGCAAATATCAAGATATTTATCCTCCTTTAACCAATGCAAATATCTATCCCCTTATCATTCTAGGTTAGTGGCTAACCTATGGATTAGGGTAGACTAGGTTAGGGACTAATCATGGCACTAATCAATAATTAAATAATAATAAAAATACATAAATCCAAATAATTCTAAATAATTTCTAGAAAATTACCAAAATATCCTTTAGGCTAAAAATCACTAATTTGATGTTCTAAGCCTATGGCTAAGCTCTCATGGTCATGGCAACTTCTAGGTTAGAGAAAACTAGGGTTTACACTAAGTTATACTAACCAAAATTACAAAGTCATAAGTCATGACTTAGCATGACTTTAGAAATGGTTTAACTTAACTAAAATCACCAGAAAATCATACCATGACTAAAATACCACTTAATAAATAATAAAAATAATAAATTTTCAAAAATCTCCAATTTCAGAAAATAGGGTGTTACAATGATGATGTAAGGATAGAACACGATAGTGGCCTGTTAAGGCGCACTCTTAACCAGTAACAAGTAACATAACATGACAGTGGCCCATTGTGGCGCACTCACTGAAGAACAGTTTGGCAACTCTAGAGGGGGGGGTGAATAGAGTATATATGTATAATGACCAATAAAAAATTAACTCTTTCACTAACAATGAATAGTCAGAGTAAAATGCGGAATGTAAATGAAAGACAAGAGAGCATACGCAAACACAGCAATTTTAACCTGGTTTCCCTCGTGGAGGACTAGTCCAGGCCTGAGAACTCTAGCTCAGGATTAAATCCACTATTTGTGAAATAGTAGCTTACAACCCGTGCCTTTTCTTCAGAAGAGCACGTCAACTTCTTACAGAGAATCGCAGTGGCGATTTGCTTGGAATTGTCCAAGCGATTTCTTCACTCTTGCACAAGAATCCTAAATGAGAGATGCTGAGCACTCGAGACTTAGGAGGCTTGTGGCTAGTAGATGGGAAGGGTATGGCTTATAGAGCTTGTAGGAGAGAAGAGAAGAGAAGATTGAGTGATTCAAAATGAGAGAATTCATGCCCTATTTATACTGATTTTAGGGACAGAATTCGGCCAGAATTCGGGTAAGAAAATTCAAAAATTTGGCCGTTGGACAGCTAGCAAACAGCTAACCCTAAAATTAGGGTTCCTGATTTCTAGGGGACAGAGTTCGGCCCGAACTCTGTGTGGAGGCAGAGTTCGGCCCGAACTCTGTCTCCAGAGCACAGAATGGTCCTAAGAGGGACTTGTGGGCAATTTGGTTTTGGTGGAGCTTGGGATTTTGGGTAGGCTTGTATACTAAGTTCCAAGAGCTCAGCATAACTCAGAGTACATAAATCTAGACTCAATGAAATCATAAAATACAGACTCCAGAACACACTGAGAGCTGAAGACTGAGCTGTCATCTGTCTTGAACTGAATGCAGTCGTCGTGTGTCGTATTGAATTTATACAAGTATTATTTGGTCAATATAGTCAATATTTGGTTGACTGTGTCTTTGTGTCAACAATCTCCCCCATATTGATAATTGACAAAATAATATATGTATATTTCAATATTCATACCTGGACACAGTTGATTGTAATATAGCTCCATAGCTCCCCCATAAACGATGCCTGAGCTAAGCGAAAATAGCTCCCCCGTAAACCATGAGCGGTGTTGAGCTAGAAGCTATAGCTCTCCCCCGTACAAATTGCATAGTTCCTGTGATCTGATAGATGATATTTTCCAGAGCAAGAAGCACAGATATACACAGATATACGAATGCATAGAGCCAGTAATAGTATCCCAAAACAAGCACAAAATATACATATGTTTCTCCCCCTTTTGGCAGTTAGCAATATAATAAACAATGAATAGTAATGCAACCACACTAAGAGAAGAAACAGTATAATATGGAGCAAAATAAGCATTGACATAGAATGATAATAAAGATAGATAATGTCATCCACCAAACCAAGTGGCCAACTCATAAACATAGTATATAAAACCAGCTACATGAATCCATAAGAAACTAAATAACTGAAAGCAAAAATAACTAAGACCATCAGCAGTAGCAGCAGCAGCAGATAGTAGCCAGTCTCCATCATGGAGCACGAGAAGGTCCTGGAACATCTGATGGACCATGGAAGGCGCGACGAGGGTCCACAAAAGCATCATCCGGAATCATGTAACGCATAACCCACGGATCATCAATGCGATAACCCGCGCGTGCTGGATCCCGCTCAATAGGCACATGCAGATCAGGATGACGAGCAAGTGAATACCGCATATCATGCAGAGAGTTCCCAAGGGCACTGATCTGTAGAGTGGTACGGTAATCCTGCTGCGTCCAGCGATCATCCTCAATAGCAAAGCGATCGCGAAGCATAGTCTGTATAGACTCCAGGGTGGCAGGAGGAGGAGGGGCATCCTGACCTAGTGGAGGAGCGTCAGGCTCCTCATCAGCAGAGTGCTCAGATGACTCAGAAGCAGCTACAGGCTGAAGGCGTCTTGCCTTGGATAAAAAGGCAGGTGCAGGCAAGAATGGACACTCATGAATTGGAATAATGAAAGCACGAAAGACTAAAGGAAGATAGAGAGGATAAACCAATGCTCTTGGTTTCTTCCGACAGTTGATCATCCAATCCATCATAGTTCGAGGAAAGTTAAATGGAATACGATAGTGAAGATGGTATAAGGCAGAGATTTCAAGATAAGTGACTTCATCGGTTGAGCCAGCCTTGGGCAAGATGGTGTTGAACACAATGCGATGAAGTTCATAAAAGTAAGGAGTCAGATGTTTGGCCTTTAGCTTGCGAGGACTAACGTTAGGAGCACATAAGTCCTCCTTGAATCCTTCAAGGGAAGTACCGTCAACAAATTGGAGTTGACGTGCCTCCACAAGCTTGTCCCATACATCAAGATCAGGAAGAGCAAGATAGTCTCCCAACTCAGATTCATTGAAAGCAATGCTAATACCAGCAACCCGTGAGTAGATGTGGGTTGCATCGTGAGTCATATTACAATAGAACATTTGAATTGCACTATGGTAAATAACAGAATTTGAAGCAACAAGTTCATCCAAACAGAGGTCACGGAATAATGACTCATATTGAGCAAAAATAGTGAAGTTGATCGGATGACCCCCAAACACAGGACGAGTTCTAAAATCGCTAAACCATTCATTGGAGGCTTCTAGTGATACGAATAAGCGATCGTCGTAAGTGTTAGGGTCATCGGGACGTGGTGGATTGAACAACGGATGTATTGGGTGTTGTTCATCAACTTGTTCAACTGGAGGAGGAGGAACCGATGAGGAAGCACCCTCATTGCGAGTCCTTCTCACTCTTTTGAACAAACGAGATGCCATTGCCAAAGAAAATAGGAGAGCTTGAAAAAGAAAGAAGGAGAGATATATACCTGAAAATAACACCAAACAGTTGAAGAGAAAGTTGAAAAACCCCTTTTCCTAGATTTTGGGAAGAGATAGAGCTCTATAGACCAAGAACTAGGGTTAGGGTTTGGAAGAAAGAAGATGGAGAGGTGGAGAAGAAGGAACAATGAGAGGAGAGAGAAAAGAATCCCGAAAAAAAATAGGGCTGAGTCTTAGGTCGGGTGAAAAGTCAACCATTGGATTAGAAAAGATCCAACGGTGGAGCCAGATCCCGATTCTGGAACCTAGGTACCGAACTCGGCCCGAACTCTGATATGGGCAGAGTTCGGCCCGAGTTCTGGCTCAATAGTCCAGAACTTAAAAAGGCAAAAGTCAGGAAGAAAATGTTCAATAATTAAACAAAATGACAGTCGGGAATAACAAAGAGTGTTGAATGAAAGAAATAGATAGAGAGGTATACAGAAAATAGAATAAACTTTTAGAAAATGTCAATTAGGCAATATTAAATTGAAACAAGCCATATAATAAATAAGGACATATACTGTGGTTCAATAGTCCAAATTTGCCATGGGTTAGCTGCAGGGGCCGGATCCCAGCTAGCGGTAGTCCTGAGGACTAGTGCACCGTGTCGCTTAGGCTTTTACGCCTTGTTGTCAGAAGGACCCTTTCGGCTTGTACCCATACCAAATTCTTTGTAAGGAATCACAATATACACGATATTTACGCAGGTGAGTTTCAATTTATGACTGCTTCATCTAAGATTCCAAGTTCACGACAAAGAAAATTGAAGCGCTCTTCGGATAGTGGCTTAGTAAAGAAGTCTGCCAGCTGATGATCAGTGTCAATAAATTCTAAGTTAATCGTGCCATTTTGCTGATGATCACGCAAAAAGTGGTGTCTGATCTCAATGTGTTTAGTGCGTGAGTGACAGACAGGGTTCTTAGTCAAATTGATGGCACTAGTATTGTCACAGAATATAGGAATATGCATGAAAGATAACTTATAGTCTTCAAGGGTTTGCTTCATCCACAGAATCTGTGCACAACAACGCCCAGCTGCTATATATTCAGCTTCTGTTGTGGATAGTGCGACAGAGTTCTGCTTCTTGCTAAACCATGAGACTAGAGCCTTTCCTAACAAATGACACGTGCCGCTCGTACTTTTACGGTCGACCTTGCATCCAGCAAAGTCAGCATCAGAGTAACCGATGAGGTCAAATGATGTTGACTTGGGATACCATAGGCCCACTGTAACCGTACCCTTAAGGTATCGAAAGATACGCTTAACCGCGGTCATGTGAGATTCCTTAGGATTTGCTTGATATCTAGCACATAGGCAAACACTAAACATGATATCGGGGCGACTAGCAGTTAAATAAAGTAAGCTGCCTATCATACCTCGATACTTACGTTGATCAACAGGTTTGCCGCTCTCATCTGGTTCGAGTTTGGTTGAAGTAGCCATTGGCGTGCTAATTGGTTTGACGTTGTCAAGGTCGAACTTCTTCAGCATGTCCTTGGTATACTTCGATTGACAGATGAAAGTTCCATTTGCCAGTTGCTTTACTTGCAGGCCAAGAAAGTAGTTGAGCTCTCCCATCATGCTCATCTCAAATTCTGTCTGCATACACTTGGCAAATTCTTGACAAAGAGTTTCATCAGTAGATCCAAAAATAATATCATCAACATAAATTTGAATTAATAGAATGGTGTCTTTGAAAGATTTGATAAACAGTGTAGTGTCAATTTTCCCTTTAGAAAAACCTTTCTCAAGCAGGAAGCTGCTTAGCCTTTCATACCAAGCTCTGGGAGCTTGTTTAAGGCCATAAAGCGCTTTCTTTAGCTTGAACACGTGGTCGGGAAATTTGTGATTTTCAAAGCCAGGGGGTTGTTTGACATAAACTTTCTCCTTAATAAAGCCATTCAAGAAAGCACTTTTAACATCCATTTGAAATAATTTAAAGTTCTGATGATTGGCAAAAGCACAAAGCATCCGAATGGATTCAAGTCTAGCAACAGGAGCATATGTCTCATCGTAGTCGATACCTTCCTCTTGGTTGTATCCTTGAGCTACTAGACGAGCTTTGTTACGTGTGACTGACCCATCTTCATTTACTTTGTTTCTAAACACCCATTTGGTACCAATTATTGAATGATTGGCCGGTTTAGGAACTAGTTCCCATACTTGGCTTCTTTCAAATTGGTTGAGTTCTTCTTGCATAGCAGAGATCCAAAATTCATCAGTAAAAGCTTCAGAAATGTTTTTAGGCTCTACTTGTGAAATGAAGGCAGTGCTAGCAACAGAGTCTCTTAATGATGATCTAGTAGTAACTCCACGTGACACTTCACCTATGACTAAATTTTCTGGATGTGAAGGTTTGAATGAGAATTTCTTAGGCAAACCCTCCAGAGAATTAGTTTCAGTTGAAGTATTCATTGGAGTAGAGGAAGTTGATGGCACAACATCATCATCAAGAGTACTTACTGCACTGTTATCTTCATCAAAAGTCACATTTGTTGACTCCTCCACAATAAGTGAGCGTTGTTGAAAACTCTATATCCCTTACTTTTGGCAGCATAACCAAGAAAGATACCATCGTCAGCTTTGGCATCAAATTTGCCTAAGTTGTCTTTGGTGTTAAGGATAAAACATCTGCAGCCAAAAACTCTGAAATAAGAAACATTTGGGGTTCTCCCAAACCAAAGCTCATAGGGTGTTTTCTTCGAAATGGGACGAATAAGCACCCTATTTAAAATGTGGCATGCTGTACTTACAGCTTCTGCCCAAAAATATTTCGGAAGAGAAAATTTATTCAACATGACTCTAGCCATATCGCCAAGAGTCCTATTCTTCCGCTCCACAACACCATTTTGTTGAGGAGTTCTAGGACAGGAAAATTCATGATCAATACCATTTGCATTACAAAAACTTTCAAAATCTGAATTTACGAATTCGCCTCCATGATCACTTCGGATTCGAGTAATCATGTAGCCTTTTTCGTTTTGAACTTTATTTACAAAAACTTTGAAAACAGAGATAGCATCGCTTTTATTAGCGAGAAAGAAAACCCAAGTAAATCTCGAAAAATCATCAATAATAACAAAAGCATATAGTTTGCCACCAAGGCTAGCTATTCTACTAGGACCAAATAAATCCATATGGAGTAATTGCAAGGGTCTAGTAGTACTTACAGAGTTGATGGAATGAAATGAGGATTTAGTTGCCTTGTTAAGTTCACATTCGGCACATACCGTGTCCTTTTTGAATGTGATGTCAGGCAATCCTCTCACTAGCTTCTTGGTAGAAAGCCTGGATATAACATCCATGTTGGCATGACCGAGACGCTGGTGCCATAGTAGTCGTTCGTCTTTGTGTGCATATAAACATCTACCTGCATGGTTAGTATTTATAGAGAGATAGAAAATATAGATATTGTCCTCTCTTTTCCCTTCAAAAGCAATGTCTCCTGTTGACCTATCGTAGATGTAGCAACAGTTTTGTCCAAAGTTAATATCATATCCATGATCAGCAAGATGGCTAATGCTGAGCAGGTTATGCTTTAACTCGGTCACTAGGCAGACATCCTTTATAACAGGAGAAGGAGGATGACCAATGATACCGTTACCTATTATATGCCCTTTGAAATTGTTACCGAAGGATACGTATCCTTCTCTTTTCATCGATAGTGATGCAAAAAGATTTGCGTCTCCCGTCATATGTCGCGAGCATCCACTATCGAGAATCCACTTACTCTCAGTTGAGGAGGAAAGGTCCACCTACATCAAGAGTAGATGTGACCTTTGGTACCCATTTTCTTGAGGGTCCTGAAAAGTTAGTTTTTGGAAACCAAGCATATATTTTCTTGTCTACCAGTCTTCTAACTCTACACTGTGGTGAAATGTGTCCATGTTTTCCACAGTAAGTACAGATGGCATTTTTATTTATACTAGGAGCATGAGAATGATATCTATGAGCAACAGGATGAGGATGATATGGAGAATTAGCATGGTAATGATGACTATGCTTAGAGTGAGTGGCCTGATGATGATGTCTGTGTGTCATAGCATGATGATATTGACTGTGAGGAGTGGCATGCTGAAATTGTCTATATGGCATAGTGTGATGTTGTGGCATGATATGATGATTTTGCTTATGTGGCATAACATGATGATTTTGTCTACGTGGCATGGCATGTTGATGAGGTATGGTATGATGACTTTGTCTATGTGTAGAGTGATATTGGTTGTGTCTTTGTGCAATATGATGAGTATGAGGAGTATTTTTACGTGCATGTGGTTTGTGAAAGTTTGTGTAAATAAATGCATGGTTATGTGCTGTATGAGGGTGACGTGGTTGACTAGCATGAGTGGTGTTGTGCTCATGTGATTGGGTTTGAGGTTTAGCCACCTGTTTTCCCAATTTGATTTCTAATCTTTTAGAAACAGCTTGTAATTCATCAACTTTAATATTCAAGCCATAGATCTTAGTCAGAGAAATCTTGTGTCTACTCTTTTCTTCAGTAAGCAATGTATTGAGAGTAGTGATTTCTTGAGTTTGTTGCTCAATGCGTGCTTCAGCATCATGTAAGCTTAATTTAAGCTTCGATACTTCATCAGTGTCATTTGTGGGAGATGTGTTTCTAACATTATTAAGAAGCAAGGAAATTCTTTGTATCTCATCTTCTAGACTTTTGATTTTGTCCTTGGCATGCTTGTATTTACCGATAATCTTTTTGTGATCATCAAGTAAATCGGTGAAGGCATCGCCAAGTTCATCAAAAGAGAAGTCATCTAAAGTTTCGTTTGATACCTTGGTGGAATTTGCCATGAGGCAAACATTTGCTTTGTCTTGAGGAGAGTTCTTCTCTTCCTCGGAGTCACTTGCTTCGCTTTCATGCCAAATGCTTGTGTTGGCATATCTTTTTGATGAGTTCTTCTTGTAGGGCTTTTCATACCGGTTGCTCTTCTTTAAGAGCGGACAGTCTCTTCTGACGTGTCCAGTCTTTTTGCAACCATAGCAAGTTGGCTCTTCTTCATCGTCTTCTTGTGGTTCCTTCTTTCTTTGATTGAAGCGAAGGAATTTCTTGAAGTTACGTACCATGAGAGCTTGGTCTTCATCATCTGAGATATCGTCTTCAGTCTCATCGTGATCAACCTTTCGTCGATGGACTTTGAGTGCTATCTCCCTGGTCTTCGGAGCAGGCTCTTCGAAGTCCTTGAGGTCAAGCTCGTGAGTCATGAGCTTGCCCATCAAAGTCTCCATAGACATACTTGTGAGATCATTTCCTTCTATGATGGCTGTCACCTTAGGGTTCCAAATCTTTGGTAACCCTCTGAGTAGCTTGCGGATCTTCTCATGGTTTGAGTACTGCTTACCGAGCGAGGATAACGGGTTGATGATGTCGAGGAATCTTGTAAACATTTGAGTGATCGTCTCATTTGGCTTCATCTTGAAGGCTTCGTACTCTTGAGTGAGACGGCTTATCTTTGATTCCTTGACTTGAGTGGTTCCTTCATGCGTCACTTCCAGAAGTCTCCATACTTCATGAGCAGTGGTGCATGTAGAGACCCTGTTAAACTCGTTCCTGTCTATAGCACAGAATAAAGCATTAATAGCCCTAGCATCTAGACTTGCCTGTTTCTTCTCCTCGACAGAATATTTGTCGTGTGGCTTCTCAGTGAGGTCACCATCGACAACTATTCTGGCGGGCTTTTTGTAACCGTCAGTTACGACAGTCCACAGGTCAAAGTCTAGAGACTTCAGATAAAAACTCATCCTTGTTTTCCAATATGTGTAGTTAGTCCCATCAAATAGGGGAGGCCTATGAGTGGACTGACCTTCACCATGATTGGAGATCAAGGATTGTGTGGTTGCCATGGATCAGCTCTTAGGATGTTAGTCCTTATAAAGAGAACAGAGCTCTGATACCAATTGAAGAACAGTTTGGCAACTCTAGAGGGGGGGGTGAATAGAGTATATATGTATAATGACCAATAAAAAATTAACTCTTTCACTAACAATGAATAGTCAGAGTAAAATGCGGAATGTAAATGAAAGACAAGAGAGCATACGCAAACACAGCAATTTTAACCTGGTTTCCCTCGTGGAGGACTAGTCCAGGCCTGAGAACTCTAGCTCAGGATTAAATCCACTATTTGTGAAATAGTAGCTTACAACCCGTGCCTTTTCTTCAGAAGAGCACGTCAACTTCTTACAGAGAATCGCAGTGGCGATTTGCTTGGAATTGTCCAAGCGATTTCTTCACTCTTGCACAAGAATCCTAAATGAGAGATGCTGAGCACTCGAGACTTAGGAGGCTTGTGGCTAGTAGATGGGAAGGGTATGGCTTATAGAGCTTGTAGGAGAGAAGAGAAGAGAAGATTGAGTGATTCAAAATGAGAGAATTCATGCCCTATTTATACTGATTTTAGGGACAGAATTCGGCCAGAATTCGGGTAAGGAAATTCAAAAATTTGGCCGTTGGACAGCTAGCAAACAGCTAACCCTAAAATTAGGGTTCCTGATTTCTAGGGGACAGAGTTCGGCCCGAACTCTGTGTGGAGGCAGAGTTCGGCCCGAACTCTGTCTCCAGAGCACAGAATGGTCCTAAGAGGGACTTGTGGGCAATTTGGTTTTGGTGGAGCTTGGGATTTTGGGTAGGCTTGTATACTAAGTTCCAAGAGCTCAGCATAACTCAGAGTACATAAATCTAGACTCAATGAAATCATAAAATACAGACTCCAGAACACACTGAGAGCTGAAGACTGAGCTGTCATCTGTCTTGAACTGAATGCAGTCGTCGTGTGTCGTATTGAATTTATACAAGTATTATTTGGTCAATATAGTCAATATTTGGTTGACTGTGTCTTTGTGTCAACACTCACGACAAGAATGATTGACAAGTAATATGACATGACAGTGGCCCGTTGTGGTACACTCTCGATAAGTAAACTTGACATGATATACCTCGATATGCTATTGCGACAATTGGCATGACATGACAAGAATGAATGGCCTGGACACCGTAGGCAATTTTGTTTGTACAAATGAACCAGTATTGTCTTGCATTATGTCTAGGACGGGGACCCCTGAGTACCACGGTCAGAGGAACCTACTAAAATTGACTAAGGCTAATCACTAGAGTAATCCAGTAGTCATGAAGAGATTTTCCAGCTACAGGCAATCCCGTTATCTGGGCGCACAAGTGGACTTGTAGCCTGCCGACGAGTAGGGCACATTTCCAGCATACTGTCATGTGTTGCACCCTTCATGAACGGATGTTCGACCTGGATAACCTGGATGGTCTGCAGGGCTTGTGGCTGTTGGAATAATCTCATTGCATCTTGCTAGTAACTAGGCCTGTGATAACCCTAGTTAGTTAAAGTATCAAGTCGTACTTATTGCTTGGCCGTGAATGTTGGATGGAGTCTAAGCCTTGTCATATCCCGGTACCTGGTTACTTCAGTAACATGATTTCTCATGTTTATCTTGTCAATAACTGATCTGAATAACTTTTCATCTCTGATATTTATTGCCCTATTTAGATTTCATGTCTTGATTATCTTCTTATTTTACTGATATGCTGGTTTTAGTTCTCAAGTGAAGCCTCCTTTATGGCACTTACTCTTTCTGGGATCTGACCCAGCTGGTTTTGTGTGGTCAGTTACCGGTGCAGCTCCAGAGGATCTTTCTACCTTCCCGTCATATGGTGACCACCAGGCGTAACCAAGGAAACGAGTAGGTTTCCCTTTTGTTCTTCCACTTTATTGTAAAAATATTCTTTTGAGACGTTTAGCCGACGAGCACGTGTTAGCTCGTATTGCACTTTACTTATTGTCTGCCTACGGGCTGTACATGATTGACGAATCCTAGGGTCGATCATGTAAGACTGAAACTCTTGCTAGTCTTCATATTTTGTACGACTAGCTTCATGATCATTCAAATATATAATGTATGGGATGTCTTACTATTGTATATTTGATGCTCTAACATCTTGTGACTGCTATTCCTTGCATGAGATTGAGACAATAGGCTTGTTCATGACCATAAAAGGCTGATGGCTTATAGTTAAACCCTCATGTATCTGGACAGTCGTAACCGTATAGAGAGATAGGTTATACTTTAATATACGTAGCTGGCTATGTATGCCCCCGCTCTCCAGTATTCTGGTTCTGGGGCGTTACACCTTCTGCTTGGATTTGTCCGTGGATTGAGGCTTGGATGGGCCGGCTTCTGAGCTTGTGGGGACAGCAGGAGCTTAAAGAGGTACTGTTTCTTCTTGTGCGGGATCGTACGTCCGAAGATAAGTCTTCTTCGATCGCGTCTCGCTAGATAGAACCTCGTAGATGGGAGAGGATACCATATGGCATGACTTGAATTTCTTGCCCCTTTTTGCTTTGAGAGGTACTACCCCCTGCGTCACTTCTTGCACAAGGTTCGGATGGACCCACATGATCTCACCACGTTCAGTCGTGAGTGGGACCAAGGTCGAGTTACGAACTGGTGGTAGATTGGCGACTTCCATCATCACCTTGGGGATCGAGACCACGCCGTCTAGGACTTCTGTAGGAAGAACGTCACCAAACTAAAGAGAGATCATGTTAGCATATACGACCTTGTCTTTAGCTTCGATGTTGATCACTTGGCTGTCGATAAGCTGTTGTATCTTCTTCTTCAAGATTTTGCAATCCTTGGTGGAGTGATGTACGTACTGATGATAGAGACAGTACTTAGGATCATTGAGTTGGCTCGCCTCTGCAGGACGTCGTGGTGGAGGCAATGTCAGCTTATTACCCTTAGTCAATATGTTGAAGATGGTACCAACATCGTCTTCGTCAAAGAAGAAGGTCTCTTTAGGCTTGTCGGAGGCGCCCTGAGAATTGGAAGCTCCTTTGGATGTGTCGACCTTCAGGACTTCTTTCCCTTTACCTCTACGTACAGGGATAGTTTGAGGATGCTTGCCCTTGTCTTTGGATTTGGGTGTTTTCAACCCCAGTAGTTCCAAGTTAGGAACGTCATTTTCAGCAGCATCCGCAGCCCCAATAAAAGCGAACCATGTATCATACTTATGTATACCTAGACAAAACTTCACTGTAGGAAGAAAGTTATGTCGACAAGTATCCATAAGTTTTGAGTCTGGTATGTCGAAGGGCATCTTAGTGCTAGCCGCCTAAAGCGTTCGATGAAGGCGATGACAGACTCAGTCCTCCTTTGTTTGGTCTCGATAAGGGTAGACATACTAACATATATGCATGTCGCTATTGTAGAACCTTTTGAGGAATAACCTCTCCAAGTCTTTGAAAGAATTGATACATCCGTCAGAAAGACTACAGAACCATTTGAAGGCTACCCCCTGCAATGTGCTAATAAACAGCTTCGACAGGAACGGATCGTCTCTGGGCAAGTACAGAGTCTGCGTGTTGAAGTACGTCATGTGCTGACGAGGAGAAGTCAACCCGTCAAATGAGTTCAGCGTCAGTGGCTTGTGGTTAGGAGGGCAAGTAGCATTCTTCCACTCAGGGAGATATGGTTGAGATATTCCTATCTTCTGAAGCTCGTCTTTGTGTGAGATAGTGTCGAGACGAGCGACCAAGGAATCAATTGTATCCTGTTGATTGAGAAGGTGTTGGAAAACGGCTGCTGAACGGTTGTCAGGCGTCGTTGGCGAAGGACTACCCCCAGTATTTGTAAGACTTGGAGGAGGCACAACGGAATGATACTCCTTTTGTAGTGAAGGAGGGTTGTTGCTGTGAGCCGGACTAGCATGGGCCGAGACGTTTTGTTGAGGTGGAGGAACGGCCCGGGCAGCTTGAACCGTCATGATACTGGTAAGCATATCAGTGATCTTGGCGAATGCTGTTTCAAGACCATCTAGCCGTTTGCTGGTCTAGTCACTAGATTCTTTAGGTCTTTCTTCGTCCTCCATGTATATAGATAGCATACGAGGATGAACAGAGGAAACAGTACAACTGGTGCTGATATTGTCTGTCTCCGAACGGATAAGTCCTTCATCTTCAGATAGAGGAAGTAGATAGTCGCCATCGGATTCGGAGGGATCATCGTCCTCTGGAAGGCTACACCCAATGTAGGGGTCATCCGCTTCAGATTCTGAGGAAATGCTACCCCCAGCTTGGGAATCTTCGTCGTCCATACGGAATCTTGCCTTTGATCGAGTGCCCACATAGACTCCTTCGGATGTGACAGCCTGTTGGCTATCTGTTGGTAGACTTCTCCTTCTTCTTCTCGTGGAGCTAAGAGAGAAAGTTAGGTTCGTAGTCCACCTTCTTTGATTAGGGATTCCGTAATGGGGACCCCACGAAGCCATGTTGGATGAAACACACAGTGGCTTCTCGTCGTCAAAGAAGTACAGCCATCGAAACACAGACTTTCTCTGAGGCACTCTTGTTGCTTTGGAGCAACAACAGTTGATAACAATACTGGTGCACGAAAGTGCCCTATGAATTGTTATGTTATCCCTCGCTTTACGCTTATGATTTATCATGTCGCGCAAGTCAGCGGAAGGGAGTTTTTCCTTACAACCCATGTTGCATGCATCATCGAGCTTCGCATGCGGGTTCATAAGGAGAGTAGGTGCATCCAGACTTAGTTCATGTGTAAGGGCAACCCCCACACCTAAGTTCTGTGATGTCCTTGAAGATAGCCCCGTGCTATATGCATTGGGGCCTGTCTTTTTGTTGTGGGCGCATAGGCCTTTGAGACTGGCCTTGGGCGCATGCTCCTTGACAACATGTCTGAGCCTCCTTGATGTGGGCGCATAGTATGGATCCAGAGAGCCTGGGCACATAGCCTTGGGCGCATGGCTTTGGATTGCCAGTCTGCTGAAGACAAAAGTGTTTTGGTTGGGACTATGCGCCCAAACACTCCCTTGGTCGTATGGCCTTGGGCGCATGCCTGGTAGAGGAGCGTTGTTTTCTTTCAGTTTGGCCTCCTTCGTTTGTGAGCCTCGTCGAGTTTGGCCAGAGTGTTGCACACCCCGATTCATGGCATCATAGTGTTTTCCTTTGCCAAGTCTCGGGTGTTGAACACCCTGTTGTTGGTTGTGCAAGGAAGAAGTCACTGGGCTAGTAGAGCCCAGAACGGTGTAAGCCTTCTTCGTTTGGAGAACTTCTGTGGCAGAGTCATGCACCCATGTGGCAGAGTCCTCCAGTTGCATATCTGCTATGACACTAGCAGGATATGCACAGTGAGCCTTCGGAAGCCAAGTCTTGCGAGACTTGTTTGGCTTCGCTGATTTTGAGGGAGTAGAGCCGCCCCTCGAGAGCATCTCTTCGAACGTCTGCTGATCGAACTTTACGATCAGCATCTTCTGAGTGCTTCCTACTTTGTCGGTATCGGATTGCATCACCACCTTCTCATCAAAAAAAAGGTAGTCCCCAGCAGAGTCGCCATTTTTGTGGATACACACAAAAAAGACAAAGAAAATACTGTCTTTTTTTATTGGTACAAGGCACCACAAATCGAGTACGCCTGAGAGATCCTGCGCTGAGGATCCCCGAGTATAAAAAAAATTTGGGGGAATGGGACAATAAAGATCGAACGACAGTTGCTCCTTTACTTCGAAGTGACGCTCCGATTACAAAAGTTGAAGAAAACCTAAGAAAAATGCTAACTCTCGGCTCACTGGCAAGAAGTGCAGCAATTTGGCTCTTGAAAATGCTCTCTGTTCTGTCTTTTGAAGAGGGATGAGACCCCCCTTTTATAGTCGTTATTGAGCTGGAATGATGTTATGCGCCCACATGAGAAAACACGCTAGTTTTTATGTAGGCATATAGTCCTGCTTTGGGCGCATAGGATGTAGGCGCATACAGGCTGCGAGATCGTGGGTTGGTCGTGGTGTTGACGTGGACGCATGTTTCGGTACACGACTGCTCATAGAGACTGACGTGGCCGTGCTCTTCGGTGCACATTTTGATCATAGCTTTGACTGAGTCAGGCTTGGGCGCATAGCCAAGTCTCAGGCTATGCGCCCTTCTTTCGGGGAGCTAGTCTTGGGAGTATGAAGCTACACTGACTGGGCGCATGGAGCTATACTGACTGGGCGCATGGAGCTATACTGGTTGGGCGCATGGAGCTTCACTAACTTGGGCGCATGGAGCTTTATTTGCTGAAAATTTTTATGCTTCTACAGTTACACCCTACATTTAGTGAGGGTGGAGCCAACACAGGAATAAGTGACAGGATGGGTATTGATCACATAACCTCTAATAACTTCCCAAATCCCCCGAATAGTATAATGGATCCAACCATGACACGTCATGCCACGGGATTTAAAAGCAGGGGGCCAACCCACTCCCAAATCGGTATCTATACAAGTACAAAAAATAAGATCGAATAATGTACTCATATACCAGGTAAACCAGAAATAACGTCTCATAACGAAATCCAATGTATACTAGTCCGTGTAACCTCGTGTCGAGAATCAAGTAAAATACTACAACTGAATCGGATATAGTAGATATCAAGACAATGACAACTATCAGAGAATGTACTCGCCTGAGGTCCTGAGCTGAGGAAATCGAAATTACAAACCACTCAATGAGCCATGAACGGTCAACTCGCACAATAGTCTCCCCATGTTGAAATAGATATTACCAATGTTCTCAGAATAGTCAAATTAGCTAGAATAGCCTACCTATAAGTTCAATTCTGGATACAGGAACAAAACGGTAATTTTGAGTCAAAACGGTGTCCGCTGTTGGACCCGCTTTGCACCAAAAAGTGTGCAAGTATCTACGGTCTCTAAAGTCATCAAACTAAATGTCCACAGGTTCAGTTTGACGAGATGAACCCAACCGTATATCCAAAGTTGGATTCCGATGGGCCGTGTACAATTTTGCCCGTTGGATCGGGCCGCGGGCACGCCAAAATAGCGTTCCGGTCGAACATCTCAGAATCGGACCAAACTTTGCATACAGGACCAATAAAATGACACGGTCCTGTTGGCGTAAGTTTCTTCTCAAAATGACGAATATGCACAAAGTAATTGACAAATTTACAAAAAGCCCAATTCGACGAATTTTGACGGATACACATCAAATTCGTCGCGCACACGCAACCAATTCGAATTTTGTCAAATCCCATATGTCCACAAAGTCGATACGCAACTTTTGATACTTTTGGTTCGTGACCATGTCGCCCGGATTGACGGGACGGATGGTATATCGGGTGCTTTTTAGTTTTAAAAACAGATTTTTTTTCTAAACTTCACAAATGAATTACTTTCTGTATAGTGCATGAAAATCAAATCTAGAAAAAGTAGGTTGTCTACAAGTCTCTTCAAACCAATTTTGAAAACTCGCAACATACTGGTCGCAAATCGCCCGCAAACAGAGGACATTGGGACAGTCTCTAACGTCCAAAAGTCGAGTTTTTTCTCAATTTTGGAACTCGTTTTTTGTTGCACACGAAGCGAAATAAATTAAACTATTTGAAGGGATTCTGAGTCGTATAGGTTGTGAACATACAGGATGAGACGGCTCGCAAAATGACGAACCGAGGACGGAGAAATCTGCTGACGAAGTTGGGTTAATAGCTGTAGGTGCTGTTGTTTCTGTAGGGTTTTTGATAAAATTATCCTAGCTCTCTCTCTCTCAATCGTTTATATGTAAAAGGGGTTGTTCGGGTTTGCTCGAAAAAAGCCCAAAGGGCTCGGCTGTGTCTGCGTGGGTTTGTGCTGTATGTGTGTGAGTTTGTGCTGTGTGTGCATGAGTTGGTGTTGTGTGTTTTTTTATTCTTTTATTTCTTATACTCTTTAGTTATATATATATATATATATATATATATATATATATATATATATAACCAAACAACATTTTATTGAATAGGAAAGGTGGCTCTTAACGAGCAGTACAGGTGGCAGGGTCCAAAACGCACAAAAAGACCCTGGTAAGCAAAATAGAAAATACATAAGGTGAATTTCGAAATTACAAAAAATTACGAAAAAAGAAATGAAAGAGGGTGGGCGGGTGTGGGCGCTCGTCCCTAGGGGGGGTTTGAGCTCACAATTTTTTTTTTTTGGAATTCAAAATTTGAAAAGGATTCAAATTTTAAAATTAGGAGAATGGGGTGGGTGACATGGCGTGTGCACTGCCCCATGCGATGGGCACGCTGCCCAAAGGGCAGGACGCGCGGCCCAATGCGGTGCGGTCCACGAGGGGAACCACGGGCCCTGCCCCTGCACGGTAGCCGAGGCCGGACGTAGGGAGTCGGCGGGGGGGCCTCCGACGAAAGTAGCGCGGAGCCGGTGGGGGGTCCACCGGCGAAGGGGTAGGGACGGCTCGCAGTTCCTCCGCAGGGAGGAGGGCGGGGCACGGCGGCTCCAGCGAGGAGGGCGGAAAGCCGCGGAAGGGGGGGCCGAGGAAGGTCGGCGCAAAGCCCCGGGATGGGCTTCGACGGAGGGACCAAGGCGGAGCCGGGGGAAAGCCGGGTGGCCTCGGCGGAGGGGAAAGGTCGAGGGGCCGGCGAGGAGGATGGGGGCTGATCCGTCGAGAGACCAAGGCGGAGGAGGTGGCCGGCGCCGGCGTATGGGGGTACCAACACCGGGGGGTGCAACGCGCCCAGGCGGAGAAGGGGGAACAGGAGCCCAGGCGGAGGAGGGGGCCACACGTCCAGGCGCAGGGGAGGAAGAACGACCCGACGGCGGGAACCGCAGCGAGAGGGGGACTCCGTCGGAGGAGCCGGGGAGGAGGGGCACCGCGGCGGGAGCGTCGCCGACGGGAGCGCTAGGGGTAGCGTCTCACTCCTAGAGCGAGGAGGACCACCTCCGCCTGGGGATGGGCGGAGATCCAGCCCCACCGGCCGGCGACAGGGTCTTGCCAGTAAGCGTCGGCCGAGGAGGAGGGCTCGGCTACGACGGGGGGGAGGCACGGGGGCGAGAGGCGCGGAGAGGGAGCCCGCGGCCGACGCGGGAAGGGAAGCGGCGGGAGGGTCGACCGGGAGATTGGCTGCAGTCGGGGGGGCACGCGCTAAGGGAGGAGGATCCGGAGGAGGAGGACCGGACCGGGCGGAAGCTGTCGGAAGAACGGAGGGAGGCCTCGCCGAGGGGGGGCGGGGGGGACCTCAACCGAGGCGGCCACTGGCAGCAACCCCGAGAGACGTTGCGGAGAGGGAGGGACGGAGGGGGGAGCCGCGAGCGGGAGGGGGAACTGCGCGCCGGCGGAGATGGCGACCGGAGGCGACGAGGAGCCAGATGGAGACTGCACCTCACGCACGGCGGCGAGGGAGCCTGACGGGGGGCCAAGGATGGAAGGGGCCTGGGGAGTAGCCAGGCGCCGGGGACGACGACACCGACGATGCCTGGGGCGGCGGCTGCGGCGAGGCCGGGAGAGGATGGAGGCGGGCCTGCCGCAAGCCGGGCAGACGCAGGACGCGAGGGGGCACCGCTGGGAGGCGGCCGGGGGAAGCCAGACCGTCCGAGGAGAAGGGGGGCCAGGGACGGGGACCTCGTTGCGGCGGGAGGACCGCCGGGGGGCGGCCGGCCACCGGCCGGGTGTGGGGAATGGAATCCCGAGGAGAGGGAAGGATCCTCTCTGAGGAAGCCACCACCAGTCCATTATTAGTTATATATATATATATATATATATATATATATTTTTTTTTTTTTTTTTTTTATATATATATATAAAGAGTATAAGAAATATTATATAATATATATATATATATATATATATATATATATATATATATATATATATATATATATATATATATATATATATATATATATATATTTTATATGTATATATATATATATATATATATATATATATATATATATATATATATATATATATATATATTATATAATATTTCTTATACTCTTTAGTTATATATATATATATAAAATATATATATATATATATATATATTTTTATACATATATATATATATATATATATATATATATATATATATATATATATATATATATATATATATATATATATATATATATATACATATTTTTTTTTATACATATATACATATATATATATATATATATTAATATATATATATATATATATATATATATATATATATATATATATATATATATATATATATATATAAAATATATATATATATATATATATATATATATATATATATATATATATATATATATATATATATATATATATAAGAAATATTATATATATATATACATACATATATATATATATATATATATATATATATATATATATATATATATATATATATATATATATATATATATATATATATATAATATATATATATATATATATATATATATATATATATATATATATATATATATATATATATATATATATATATATATATATATATATATATATATATATATATATATATATAAAAAATATATATATATATATATATATATAACTAAAGAGTATATGAAATATTATATATAAATGTATAAATATAAAACAATTATATATATAAATAAAATCTGAATTATTTATAAATAAAACTAATTATTTGTGTCCTATATTTATTAATTTAATAAAAGTTTTATAATTAAAAACCTCAACAGTACATATATATATATAATATATATATATATATATATATATATATATATATATATATAATCTTTAAAATAATTATTATTATTATTTAACCATCAAGATAAATACACCAATAATAATAATTTAAGTAAATATTTAAATAATAAATAATGTAAATTACTATAATAGCCCTATATAGGATAGTGGGGGTGACAAATAACCCTTCATTTATTCTTTGCACAAGCTATTTGATTCCTTTCATTTTATTATTATATTATTAGGATGAGAGTAACCTTGTTAATTAATTCTTGTATTTGTTTTATAGGTATAGATATGTATATAATATTATTAATACAATTGTTATTATTACTAATAATATTTTATCAGTATTGTTATTGTTCTTGGTACCATTAGTTATTTTTCTAAATAAATATACATATCTAATATTCCCTTAAAAAATTGTATTTGTTAAAATATAGTATTGGGGCTTGCCCTACATGTAATTTTAAATTGGTTTTGGAAGCCCTAAAAGATACTACTATATTATTTTCATGGTTTTGTAAATATGGTTTGACCTAAAAATATTATGGTAATATTTTCTAATTAAATTATAGCTTCGGCATAAAATAATTTCTAGATTTCTAAATATTTTCCTACAATATTTGATTAATAAAAATATAGTTTTAAATATATAAATAATCTTCAAAATAGTATATGTATTTATTTATGAAAATTCTTTCGATTATAAATCATTGATCGCGACTAATCATATTTCTATCTTTTTTGCGAATTCGAACTTCTGCATATCAATCCTAGCCAATTTGACTATTCTGGACAAAATAGTATTATTTGTTCCACTAGCTCAGGACTTTAGGGAAGTGCATTTCTTATTTGTATCCAATATTGTTAATTACTATAATTGCATGATTAGTGATGATTATACTTGATACTTGACACGTTCGTTACACGGATTAGTGGCATATAGGTTTAGTCATGATATCATATTTTATTGTGTTATTTTACCGTATTTCGTAATATATTATCGTGACTTGATCCATGTGTAATGGTCGGGCGGGAAAGTACTAAGTAGATATGTGATCAGACCAGTAGACCGTGTTTTATTTTTATATTTCATGCAATGTAGACCGTGAGGATGCAAATCCTATGTAGACCATGCGGTGTAGTGTCCCAGTCCGATCACATATTAAAAAGTGTACTTCAAATCACGTTGATGGTTATGTTTTCTTATTCCATATTTTAATTGTCTTTATAGTTCACGTTAGTCGTTTCACCTTACTTTTCATGCTATGTTTACTTATCTCATCATGTATGCCATGACTATTCACTATTTTTATAGTTGTTATCATATATTTGGAACTGCATGCTTGAATGTACTCGTTCCATTTCTGACTAGAAACTATTTTTAGATAATCGCCTACTACATTATGCTTTGGATCATTGATAGGGATATGGGTATATGCTGAGGTCAATCCTAGAAGACTAGTTAGATAGACGAGTTAATCATATAGTTTATTTAGTTATTTTCAATTTTGTGAGACATTGTATTTGTTATTAAATATAATCTTAGAAAATTGTAAAATGATTTAGTTATTATGAATGAGCACATAAAGGGATTATTTTATGAGCAAATATTGTAACTTGTGATGTAATTTGAGATATAGACATCTTACTATGTCGATATGGCGATGTGGGATGCACTTGCCCACGCACTGTTAATCATGTTTGTCTTGAGCATATTTTCTTTTTAGAAAAATGCAGCTTCTTATCCCTTCTGTTATGTTATTTTATTTTGAGTGATTTCTAGTTGGTCGTTAATCCCCATTAATTATGTTATCAAATTTTGACTAATTTTTTTTGTCCACTGATTTCTACCTTTAATTAATAGCATTGATGAAATTATCTGGATTGCTTATTAATCTACGATTGATCATCTCCAATCATTTTAATAGCTCCAAACTTTATGAATTTATGGCAAATATCTTAGAGCTTTGTATTTAGATGAACCTGAAGTTTCATCTCCAAACCTATATTGTATATAAGGCTTAAAGCCAAAATAAAATATGTTAGGCTTGAAGCCTAATTGATAAAACTCAAACTTGTAGATTTGAGTACGCGTATTATATTCTAAATTAATATTTTTTCAGACATATGGCAAACATCACCAAGCTTGAGTTCGCTACTCTTGATATTTTTGGAAGAAATATTTGACTTGGGTTTTTGAGGCTGAGATCCATTTGAGTGCAAAGAACCTTGCACATGCTATCAAAGAGAAAATTGAGGCAAGCGAACAAGACAAAGCAAAGGCATTGATTTTCATTCGACATCACCTCCATGAAGGGCTGAAACCCTAATATCGTGGAGCAAAAGACCTAACTGTTTTATGGAAAAACTTGAAGGAACGTTATGATCATCAAAAAAGTGTGATACTCCCAAAGGCTCGTTATGATTGCAAGCACCTGAGGTTACAAGATTTTAAATTAGTAAATGAATATAATTGCAATGTTCAGAATTGTGTCTCAAATGAGATTGTGCGGAGATAATGTTACTGAAGAAGATATGTTGGAAAAGACATACACTACTTTCCATGCCACGAACATGCTCCTACAGCAGCAGTACCGTAAAAAAGGTTTTACAAAATATTCTCAATTGATCTCATGCCTACTTGTTTCTAAACAAAATAATGAGCTCCTAAGGAAAAACCACAACTCCCACCCTACTAGATCACAACCATTCCATGAAGTGAATGCAAATAACTATAGATAAGGACGTGGTCGCGGTCGCGGTCATGGTCTCGGTTACGGCCATGGTCATGGTCGTAGTTATAGTCATGGTAAAACTCGAGATCATGGTGGTCCTAAATATCATGCCTTCAACCAGAAGGTTGGGCCATACCACTTGAAGTGGAACAACAATGGCGGAAAACATGATAAAGGAAAGGGTATGAAAATAGATTCTCCGAAGAATTATGAAGAGGCTTACTATAGGTATGGAGTAAAAGGGCATTGGTCTCATACCTGTCGTACACCAAAGCACCTAATTGACCTTTACCAGACATTTATCAAGGGTAAAGGAAAAGAGAAAGAAATCAATTTTGCATACTTCAGTAAAATTGTTGAAGATAAAAATGATCCAATAGAATTTACTCATCTGGATGTTGATGATTTCTTAAACGAGCCAAGTGAAGAAATTAATAGAATTAAGTTTTGGGGTGATGATGCTAATGATAACATTGGAAAGAACAAAAATGATTGTGTTGGGATTTAGAATATTTGAACTTTATTTTCCTAAATTTAATTTTAGTTCAATGCTTGTATTCTCATGTGTCCAAGTCTTGGTCATTATAATATCGAATTAATAAATTAAGTTTCATAATGTTTCTTACTTTATTTTTTTTATTTATAGTAATATGAAAAATAAAGATGCAGTGAACAACTCTAACGGTAGAGATATATGTCTGGTTGACAGTGGATCAACGCACACAATTCTTTGAGATCGAAAATATTTTTCGAACTTAAAATTGGCAAAAGAAATATTAGTACAATTTCTGGTACTACAAAACTGATTGAGGGCTCCAAAGAGTGAACATTATATTACCGGGTGGAACAAATATTTTGGTGAAAGAGGCTTTATATTCTAAAAAGTCAAAAAGAAATTTGCTAAGTTTCAAAGATATACGTCTCAATGGTTTCCATATCGAGACTATGAGTGAGGGAAATATGGAATATCTATGTATTACATCCAATGATTCATGCCAGCAGCATGTAAAGAAAAACTCTCAGTTTCCTCATCAAGATTGTATTATGCAAACATAAGTGCCATAGAATCTAATACTGCAATAAACCAGAAGTTCAATGATCCAAAACTTTTTATGCTTTGGCATGATCGACTTGGCCACCCTGAATCAAGTATGATGCATCGATAGTTAGAAACTCACGTGGGCATCCTCTAAAGAACCAGAGATTCTTTTAACTCATGATTGTGTGTGTGTTGCATGCTCACAAGGAAAATTAATTGTAAGACCATCTCCAATGAAAGTTAATCCTGAGTCCCTTATGTTTTTACAAAGAATATAAGGGGATATTTGTGGACCTGTTGACACACCTTGTGGACCATTTCGTTACTTTATGGTCTTAATAGATGCATCATCTAGATGGTCACATGTAAGTCTACTGTCAACACAAATGGTTGCTTTTGCCAAATTTCTTGCTCAGATTATAAGATTAAGGGCTCAATTTTCTGATTATTCCATCAAGACTATCCATCTTGATAATGCCGGTGAATATACATCTCAAGCATTTGATGATTATTGTATGTCAATTGGCATTTAAGTCGAACATTCAGTTGCACATGTGCAAACTCAATATGGACTCGCAGAGTCTTTTATTAAAGGTTGCAATTGATTGCCAGACCTTTACATCTAAGATCAAGTTTATCCACTTCTGTTTGGGGACATGTAATATTGCATGCAGCTGTATTGGTCCGTATTCGACTAAGTTCATTTCATCATTATTTACCATTGCAACTTGTTTCTGGCCCGCAGCCTGTATTTTACACTTAAAAGTTTTTGGTTGTGTAATTTTTGTCCCTATTTCTCCACCTAAATGAACAATGATGGGCCTCAAAGACGTCTTGGAATTTATATTAGTTTTGATTCCCCATCTATAATAAAATACATTGAGCCCCTGACGGGCGATTTATTTAAGGCAAGGTTTGCTGATTGCCATTTTGATGAGTCAGTTTTTTTATTGTTAGGGGGAGATGAAATGTCAACTCCTGTAGAACGACGTGAAATTACATGGAATGCACCATCTTTTATTGACCCACGCACAAGTAGATGTGAGCAAGAAGTAAAAAGGATCATTCATTTAGAAAATATCGCAAATCAGTTGCCAGATGCATTCACTGATATTAAGAAAGTGACAAAATCTCATATACCAGCAAGAAATACACAAACACAGATTGATATCCCTGAAGGACAACATAATGGCACACTAAAACCATGCATGGAATGTGGACGCCCAATTGGCGCTAAAGATAAAAACCCACGAAAGAAAAGGGTACAAGTAATTACTCCTGAAGAGCAGTCTAAGGTAGCTCGTGAAGAGACACATGACGATGAACAAATTTCATAAGAAATCTCTTTGTAAATTATATGAGTACAAGAGAAAGTTGGTATGAAAGAAAATTACTATAGACAATGTTTTTAATTATGGTGTCGCAATAGTAAATGAGAATCCTGAACCAAAATCTATTGAACAATGTCGACATAGAAATGACTGGCCAAATTGAAAGATGCGATACAAGATGAATTAAAATCCTTAGAAGATCGTAAAGTATTTGGACCGATAGTTCAAACTCCGAAAGGTATTAAACATATTGGTTACAAATGGATGTTTGTATAAAAACACAACGAAAAAAAAATTGTGAGATATAAGCACAAGGTTTCACAGAGACCTGGAATCGATTATGATGAAAAATATTCCCATGTGATCGATACGATCACATTACGATACTTGATCAGTTTAACAGTCAAAGAAAAATTGATATGCGACTTATGGATGTTGTTACCGCATATTTATATGGGTCATTGGATAATGACATTTATATGAAAATCCCAGAAGGATTCAAATTTCCTGAAGCAAATAACAAAAAGTATAATAGGTTACACTCAATCAAATTACAACGATCCCTATATAGATTAAAACAATCTGAAAGAATGTGGTATAACCGTCTTAGCGAATACCTTGTTAGAGAAGGATATATAAATAACCAATTTGCCTATGTGTTTTTATCAAAAGATCTAAAAATGGATTCTCTACTAGTGTGATGTATGTTGATGACTTAAATCTTGTAGGAACTCCCGAAGAGCTAACAAAAACTGCTAATTATCTGATGGAAGAATTTAAGATAAAAAAATCTTAGAAAGACAAAATTATGTCTCGGCCTGCAGATCGAGAAATTAATAAATAGAATTTTTTTCATCAATCTACCTATGCAGAAAAGATTTTTAAAAAAATTATATGGATAAAGCTCATCCACTAAGTAGCCGCATGGTTGTTAGATCGTTAGATGTAAAGAAAGATCCATTCCGTCCTCGAGAGGATAATGAAGAATTATTAGGTCCAAAAGTACCATATCTTAGTCTATTGGAGCTTTAATGTATCTTACAAATTATATAAGACTTGATATAGCATTTTCAGTTAACTTAGTGACAAGAATAGCTCGACACCAACAAAATGACATTGGAATGGTCTTAAACATATATTACGTTATCTTCGCGGAACAACCGACATGGGCTTATTTTACTCAAAAAATTTAGAATCACTAGTTGTGGGTTATGCTGATGCTGGTTATCTATCTAACCCACATAAAGGAAGATCTCATAGTGGATATGTGTTTACTTGTGATGCTGCAATAACATGGCGTTCGGTGAAGCAAACATTAGTGGCTATTCTTCTAATCACTTAAAAATTCTGGCATTGCATGAAGCAAGGCGAGAGTGCATATGGTTGAAAATGATGGTTCATCATATCCGAGAATCATATGGGTTATCTTCAACAAAAAATACTTCGATGATATTATATGAAGATAATGCTTCTTATATTGCACAAATCAGAAATTGCGACTTCAAAGGTGATATAACGAAGCATATATACACACACGAGCTACAGAAGAATGGTGACATTGACGTTCGGCAGATACAATCGAATAATAATTTTACATATTTATTCACTAAAGCATTGCCAACCACAACATTCAGAAAGATGATTCAGAATATTGGGATGCGTCAACTAAAGGATCTCTTGCCAATATCAGGGGGAGCATGATCAATAATTCTTACACTTACTCTTTCTCCTTCGACCAAGTTTTTATCCCATTGGGTTTCTTGGCATGGTTTTAACGAGGCAGTTTATCACGCTTACGCATTTTATATGAATATGTACACTTTTTCTTCGTCCAAGTTTTTATCCAATTGGGTGTTTCTTGGCAAGGTTTTTACGAGGCATATTCCATTGGACATCTAAGGGGGAGTGTTATAAATATGGATGTCCCATGCTCTTCTATAACTTATGTAACTCATGGCTTGGTTTCATAACTCATGTAACTTATGGCCTTTGACATTCTGTTGTAGGTCTATAAAAGGACCATTGTAGTCGAGTGTTGGAGATATGAAGAAAGACTATTTTTCTATATTTTCTATCTTGTTCTTCTCTAAAGTGTCACATCTGTGAATTATTTATTATTGTTTTCAGGGAATCAATATTTATTTAGTTCAAAAAGTTTTTGTCCTATATAATAGTTATTTATGTGATTCTCAGTATTTCAAAAAAATAGTTTTTTTAGTCCACTAATGGTGATTCTTAAAGAAACCAAACCTACTGGACCTAATTACATTGACTGAAAATGTAATTTGGATATTGTCTTAACTATTGAAGAGTACAAATTTATACTCAATGAGGAATGTTGTCACGACCTGCACCCACTTTGTGGAATACGAGTATGTAGCCAAGTCCAGCCTACGTCGCAGCATTGGCGGTAGTACGTTGTCTAGGTCTCAATGTCAATCTCAAATAACAAAATAATATTTAATTGCTCAACAACTATTTTATTTGCAAATCCAATATTACAATATAAATCTTTTTTGGAGAATAAATCCGCTAAATATTTAAATAAAAGAAACTAACTAATCTCTTTAGAATCTAAGGTCGACCTCTAAGATATCTATCTCCCCCGTATGGTCTATAGCGCAAAAGTAGAAAGCATGACAAGTCACCTACAGCGATCCAGTCAGGAAAGGAGCAAAGTACAACCTTATTGCATTTATGTAACTTAATACAAAATAAGCTAGACAAGTAGTTATGTGGTAGAGAATTGAAAAAAACTTGTATATGAAGTGAAAACAATAAACATATACAAAAAACTACTAGCAGGAACATGTATGAATAAGACAACTGGAACATGAACAAGCAAAAGTAATCAAATAGTTATTTGAAATACTTTTTGACATGTGAACGGTTGGGCTAATACGGCACATCATGCGATGGTTATCCACATTTTTGGTACGGCCAACCCATACGTGTGGAGTCATCCACATTAAACATCAATTGGGGTTTGTTCACATATCTAACGAACATTTTTCCTTTCGACTCACTTAACAGTCAATAAACGAGCAATGACACAATCAAGCCTATCGTGTCACAATCGTGTCTCAACAAGATACTTAATGAGAACACAATGAAAAGACAGAATTATAATATAATAAGCACATAAAGCAATAGTTTAGTTTCCTCAAGTTAAGTTTCAGTTGATATATGTGACACAATCTCGATTTGGTTGAAATTTATCGTCGTTATGGCTAGCCGTGACCAAATCGATAAATTATCGATCAAATCTGAGTTCAAGGAATTAAATAAAATATTAAACAAATTTCTAAACTTCTAGGAAATTTATATGTTATATATCTTCGTTTCATCTTTCCAAAACTTCAAACGGATCGCAAATCGGAGTTCGAGATCTCCCGAAATCTCGAAAACAGTATGACGCATCAATTTTTGGACAACCGATACTCAAATAAATTTCCAAAAATTCACGTAAATATATACAGAAAATAAAAATATATATTTATAAATCTAACCTCAATATGTTTCTAACAAAAAAACTAGAGGTAAAACGGAGTCCGGAGTTGGTCGCAACAGCTTCGCGAAGTTTCTATAGCTTAAAAAAAGCAAGGCTGAAATTTATGACAAATTTTGGCCTATTTTGGACGAAAAATAGAAGAATTTTGGAAAAGAAAATGTGGAACATGACATAGGTTCAATAGATTTATATAAAGGATAGTCATTACTTAATTAGTATTAGATTGTAAGAGTTTTAGTTTTGGGAGAAGAATAAAGACTCCTTAAATAGATAGAGATTGACTCATAATTTTCTAATTTGGAAGGGTCAAGAATCTAATGAATAAATCTTTCCATTAAATTTAAATCAAATCAATATCAAAACAATATTAATCAAATCTCAATCCATAATTAATCTAATAATAATTGGGTTTGTAGAAAAAAGCAAAGAGAGGCTTCCCATTAAATAGGTATCACGATCCGCACCCGCTTTTCGGAATACGAGTGCGTGTCCAAGCCAGCCTACGCCGCAGTGTCGACGGTAGAACGTTGTCTAGCCACAATGCACAAAATCGCAAATAAATGCTCATTCACAAAATTAAACCAAATTACAATATTCAAATATTTACATTTGATACAAGGTACAATGTCTCACAGTTTCTAAAGAATAACTGAATAAAACTCAACTATCTAACTAATCTCTAGGTTTTGGCCTTCGAATCTCTATCTCCCTCCGTATGGTCCATAGCACAAAAGTAGGAAGTACGTCATCCTCACCTATATCAATGATCCAGTCAAAAAAGGAACGAGTACATTCTAACAGCAGTTCCAATAATTGACAAAATCTATAAAACTGTAAATAGTATTGAAATACATGATGGGTGTATAAACAGAAAATCATGATATGAAACATGTGAGTAAAAGCAGAAGAGCATGGCATCCAAGACAAGGAAGTGACAGGAACTGTAATATAACAAGACTACCTTTAACTAGTGATTTGAAATACACTTTCGACATGTAAACGGCTAAGGGATAAATCCGGTACCCCGCACGTGAATTGTGCGACTGCTATCAGACACGATCAAACATTTTGGATATTTTTGGGTATATTCACATGTCTACTAATGTACTTCCCTGCCCGACTAGTACTAATAGATTCAACAAGTCACGAATAGGGTAAACATGCAAGTCACGAAAAATAACATGTAAAGAATCCATAACTACTATCTCGTGTACGATCGTGTCGAGAATCAACAGAATATCAATGTAAATCACTACTAAATACATGAATCATAGAGTTGATCAAATATAAAAACTATCATAAATGTGCTCGCTTGAGGTCCTTTGCTGGTTAACCGATAATCCCGTTAGGTCCAGGATAGCCCAATAAGCTAGGATTGCCATGTAGAGGTCCGATTCCGCAAAATAGATGAAAAATATTTGATTAGTCATAATAAAGGCCAAACTAATCTAAAGGATTTGGTTTAGGAGAAAAGAATTTCTTAGTATAGAAAATTGTATCTATTTAGAAAAACATACCTATAATCTATTTAGAAATTATTATTGCATTTATAAAACTTATTAGAATTATTGTATATCTTGAATCCAAATTCTTTATTAATAAATCCCATAATATTTTACCATATACAAAATACATACCTCTTTATATAAAATAGTTACATTTAGTTTTTAAGCCAATTAATAAATTTAATATTATATTTTATTTTTTGTGAAAATATACTTAAAGTGCATAACAAAATGTACTTATAGATTTATATAAACCCTATTTTAACGTAAAAGGTTTATTAGCTCAATCTAATAATTTTATATAATCATTTAAGTTCACAAATCAAGTATAGGTGAAAGCCAAGAAATTATTATATCTATTTAACAGATTGTTAAAACCTTAAAAGTCCAAACCAATTAAAATATAATAAAAACTCTAAATCCCATCAAAAGTAATAAATTTCTAAATTAATAATAATTCTAATAACAATAATATTGAAAATAGTATCAAAACCAATACTTGTAATAATACCTACATACATAGACGTATATACTCTATCTCTATAAATATATAACACCCAGTATACAAAAGCCCGTAATTATTTATACACACACTAATTCAAAATGATTTTAATATTTGAAACCTAGCCTATTTGAATGAAACCCAACTTTTGAAATCATTTATAAATCCATGCATAAAAACCTTGCAAGTTCAAAATATTTTATTCCCATATTTACTTCTATAATGTAATGATACTGTGCCTGCCTGCTTCGATTTTGAAGAAGCATAATAATGTCAAAAGCTTGCCATGGTACAATAGTACATGTGTTGTTTTTTCTTTTACCATTAAATAAACTAAAATCTTAGTAATACTAATACTAATTATTATTATTATAAATGATAGCTCTGCTGTCTGCTTTCCATGAGAAAAAGGAAAAGGCTTTTTCTATGGACACCACAAGATTTACTGGGGGCGTCATTTTACTAGGGGGCGTCCCAGGTTTGAGGAACTTTTACTGGGGGCGTCCCGAAAATTACTTGGGGCAGCCCAATATTAGGGTTTTTTCTCTCTCCTCTCTCCTCCTTACTCCTTCTCCTCCTCATCCCTCCTCCTCCTCCTCCTCCTCCTCCTCCTCCTCCTTGCTCCAGCAATATCCACACGCTCCGCGACGAGCAGATAAGCCCGGTCGCCGACCACCGGCTTCAGCACGCAGGCCGCCTCGTAAAGCCTGCCGCCGCTCACAAGGATGACAACCCCCACCACCCCTCTGGACACCGTAGCCCCGATCGCACCGACGGTGGAGAAACTATCGGAACCCTCCGTCCTGAGCACCTCGTCGGCGTTCACCTGGAGCACCAACGTGGGCACTCTGATCTCCGGCCGCTTGAAGGAGGAGCAAGGAGGAGGCGACGGCGGTGGAGAAGCGAAGGGGGCGGAGGACGGGGCCGGAGGAGGAGGAGGAGCAAGGAGGAGGAGGAGGAGGAGAGAGGAGGAGACATGGATGGATGGATGGATATAGGTGGTGTTGCTTCTTCTTCTTCTTTTTCTTCTTCTTCTCCTCCGAGGATTGCCAACTTGTTGGCAGTTCTAACATATGTTAGGACTGCCAACTTGCTGGCAGTCCTAGGACTGCTACTAAGTTGGCAGTCCTAACATATGTTAGGACTGTCAACCCGCTGGTAGTCCTAACATATGTTAGGACTGCCAGCAGGGTGGCAGTCCTAACATATGTTAGGACTGCCAACCTGCTGGCAGTCCTAGGACTGATTGGTGTGGTGCCCCAAGTAAAAAATTTTGATGGCAAACTTGTAATTTTTTCAAAAAATTTTGGGACAGCCCCAAGTAAATGGTGTGGTGCCCTTAGAAAAAGCCAAAGGAAAAACCCTTTAATGTGTATGTTGGAGAGAGAATGGGATTTAATTGCAAAGGAAGGAAAGTGGGCGAAAGGAGTTACCATACGAGGGAGCGAGATCTCTCTCTCTGGCGGTCCTGTAGAGACCAGTGACTCGCCGGTCCGGAGGTCGCCCGGCGAATAGAAAGTCGAAGAAGATAAAGGCCCCGACGTGACACCGGCGATCGGTGCTCGGCGTTCGGTTGCGTCTATGCGGAGGAGCTGGACGAGGCACACACGGAGCTGGCTGTGGCTGGGTTGTGGCGATGGAAACCGCGGTGGTGCTCCACGCGGTGGGTTCACCGGCGGAGGACTAGCGTACGGAGGCGAGGGAAAGTGGATCCTAGCGGCTGCGGGTGGCGGGTCGACGTGGACTGCGGAGGTGCGGTCACGACATCGAGCGGCGTTCCAGGGCGCGATTACAATGCTTGCCCGAGGGCGGTTGGGGCACAGATGTGCTCGATGCCAGGAAGCCGGTCAGTCACGGCAAAGTCCTCCGCAGGGGTCTGGTACGTTGGTGGTCATTGATTGCATTTGGGTTAGATGGTGGTGGTGGAAGGTTCTGTTGGTGGTGACGATGATGAGGAGGTGGTGACGATGATGATGAGCTGGTGTAGGCAGTGTGGTTATGGTGGTGGTTCTGTGGCTTGGTTGGGTGGTGGGAAGGACTGGAGGGGCCGGGGATTGCTGTAGAGGCTGAGAAGGGGTCGGGTTGCTGCGGTGGAAGTCGAGGTTTGTGGAGCTTTGTTGGTATGGCGGTCGGCCAATTCCCTTATATATTCTACGTCATGATATGTTTTTGATTATGAAAGAGATTATGAGGAAAGAGATTCATAGATATCCTGCCTATAGATTAGTTTGCTTGGAATACGGATAAGATTATGTGAACTAGGATTTGTTTAGTTGGATTATAAATGGGACCTAGGATTTGGAAGTTCGAAAAGATATGCTTATATATTTTATATATAGTTGAACTTCGATATCTAAAATATATCGATTTAATTTTTAATATATATAAATAAATTCAATAATCATTATTTAATTCAATCTAGTTCAATACCCATTAACTAATTAAAATCAATACTAATTTAAATAAATACTTGATAATATCAGTTAATTTAAATCATATATATATATATATATATATATTTTTTTTTTTTTTTTTTTTTTTTTTTATATATATATATATATATATATATATATATATATATATATATATATATATATATCAACTAAGAGATCAACATAATAATTAAAATATAATTTAAAGCACAATTTTTGTATTATCCAATAAATATTTAATCCGATCTAACTTGATGAGAATAATAAATTAAATCCATATGATTCAGATATATTCATATATCTAAAACAATTTATTAAACCTTTATCTAACAATTAATCATAATCATAATGGGAATGTAAAGCAATTCTAATATATTTTAGAATTCAAATACTGCAATATTTGATTAATAATAAATCCAGAATAAAGTATATTCCGTAAAATCTCATTTTAAAATGCATTTTGGCAAATTTCTTTTCTACTTAAAATATCTATAGCAGAATTTAAAAATAAACTTTTAATTTATAACTAGAAAATATTTAAATTAAACTAAATTAAATAAATAGAAATTTCAAGATCCGGGAAGTGGGCTCACAAATATACCTACCTTAGAAAAATTTTGTCCTCGAAATTTTAAAGGGCACGATTAGGTATGACTAAGAATAGAATCAAGAAACAAAATTTCAATAGATACGAATAAGAACGACAATTGATATAATCAAGAGAATGATATGATTCATGATTCAAATTAGTCACGCATAATCGCGAATAGCATCAAAATAATAAAATAATAGACAAAAGAAGAATATGATTTGGCACGATCAACCTTTAGTCAAAATGGTCTAGTCGATGACAAAAAAAGTTTTAAGAACGATCAAAGTTGAAATGGTTTAACACGACCAAATTATAGTCGACATGGTCTAGTCACGACCAAAGTTGCTAAAGAATGATCAAAATTCTGGATGGAATGGTTATAGTCTCTTAGATATAAGTTAAGATACAGTTACAATCAAGGCTAATCATGCAAGTCATCCAAGCATAATGAAAATTAAAAATTTGGCAGGAGCATGATCATGATCAAAATAGTCATGACCATAGTTGGAACGAGGACATGTCTTTAGCTATAATTAAGTTGAAGTATAGGCACGATTATGATTTAGTCATGATCAAAATCAATTAAGATCGATCAAAATTGAAATCATTTTGGTACGATGAACTAATTAAGCAAAATTACTTAGGCATGATTATAGAATCAAAATCTAGGAAAACATGTGGATTGGCACAATCGAAATAAAATCAAATAGTCTAGTCATGGTCAAAGGTCGTTTAATAAAAATACAATCTGAATCTTTGGCACAATCTGTCACTACACCAAAATCGTTTAGACACGATCATAGATTCAAGAATCTACGTATGATGATGAGTTGAATCAAAATATAATAATATGTTCTAAATGATTACTAGAAAAAATTTAAATTATAAAATTTAAATAGGCAAGATAAGAAGGAATGAACGACCAGTTTATTGAGAATACGATAATAAGGATTGGGATGTCAAGTCTAGTAGTAGCTTTTCAAATGACTGCTAGGAGGAACGACGATCAGAAAAGAAACATGGTTTATCTAGAAGATGTATAGAATCAAATTTGCGGATTATTAATAGTTCTATGATAATAGAAATAGAGCCTCTATAGCATTCGAAAACCGTATACTTATATGAAGTCGTTTCGCCAGGAATCCATGCCTCGCTAGTGTACATCTGGCTGTAGTAAACCCCTGGTTTCATGACTCAAACATGATATTGTATCGAATATTCTATTATCTCTACCAATATTAAGTCAAAATAGAAAAATTAGGACATAGTTTTAATAACATTCGATAACTTACACTTACTCGAAATTACTTCAACTTAGGGATCATGCCTCGCTAGTGCGCTGCTGGCTGCAGTAAAACTGCAGTATCGATAATTCAAACAAATGGCGACAGTGCGCTGTTGTCTTACCGTTGTAAGTCAACGAGTATTCTTTCAACTATATCCATAGAAACTTTCAAGGAGCTTTCAAAAGATTTAAACAAGCCGATCATGATATTATAAGTAACTGTCCTTGAAGATATTAATTTTGAAAATCGGACGATCGATTAGGTATCAATTTTGAAAATCAAGGATTGATTAGAAAAAATGGTCGGAGATAGGAGGATACAAAATTTCTATTTCTTTAGTATTCAAAGATCGAAAGGAAAAACCTATATAACTTGAAATTCGACAAAGACTAACTGGAAATAAATATAGGAAAATTGGTTCATGTTAGGCTTAAATTTCAATAGATGGAAATAGAACATCTACCTTAGAAAATAATTTCTAGGGCCAATGGAAACTAAATAAGCAATATAGACTTTATAAGATGACTATGATGACTAGAGAGGAGAAAATAAAATGGCACAATTGATCAAGGGTGAGTGTTGAGATCTAAGAAGTTTCTAATCTACCAAGCGAATAGTCTACTCACCTTTAGTCCTACCAACGTATCAAAACAAAATAGCAAATCGTTCTCTGATATTCCACAAGTTATCTAATAGTGTTTGAATTTAGTAAATCCCAACCTAAGTCATATGGCCTACGTAGCATTCTTAACTACCCAATAGTCAAATTAAATAAGGGACTCCTATTCGTAGTCACTCTTCTAAATCAAATTAGTCCTAGTTGTGAATGAGCTCTTCCTAGTCGTAGGCTCACAGTAGTACGACTAACTTAAGTAAAACCATAAGTTCACAATCTTTTGCAAAAACTGACCTACATGGGCTACCAAAAAATCTTGTCACAACCCGCACCCGCTTTTCGGTATACGAGTACGTGTCTAAGCCAGCATACGCCGCAGTGTCGACGGTAGAACATTGTCTAGCCACAATGCTCAAAATCATAAATAAATGCTCATTCACAAAATTAAACTAAATTACAATATTCAAATATTTACATTTGATACAAGGTACAATGTCTCACAGTTTTTAAAGAATAACTGAATAAAACTCAACTATCTAACTAATATCTAGGTTTTGGCCCTCGAGTCTCTATCTCCCCACGTATGGTCCATAGCACAAAAGTAGAAAGCACGTAATCCTCACCTATATCAATGACCCAGTCAGGAAAAGAACGAGTACATTCTAACAGCAGTTCCAATAATTGACAAAATCTATAAAATTGTAGATAATATTGAAATACATGATGGATGTATAAACAGAAAATCATGATATAAAACATATGAGTAAAAGCAGAAGAGCATGGCATCCAAGACAAGGAAGTGATAGGAACTGTAATATAGCAAGACGACCTCTAACTAGTGATTTGAAATACACTTTCGACATGTAAACGACTAAGGGGTAAATCTGGCACCCCATGCGTGAATTGTGTGACTGCTATCAGACAAGATCAGACATTTTGGGATATTTCTGGGTATATTCACATGTCTACTAGTATACTTCCCCGTCCGACTAGTACTCATAGATTCAACAAGTCACGAACAGGGTAAACATGGAAGTCACAAAAAATAACAGGTAAAGAATCCATAACTACTATTTCGTATACGATCGTGTCGAGAATCAACAGAATATCAATGTAAAGCACTACTAAATACATGACTCATAGAGATGATCAAATATGAAAACTATCATAAATGTACTCACTTGAGGTCCTTTGCTAGTTAACCGATAATCCTGTTAGGTCCATGATAGTCCAATAAGCTAGGGTTGCCATGTAGAGGTCTGATTCCGTAAAAGAGATGAAAAATATTTGATTAGTCATGATAAGGGCAAAACTAATCTAAAGGATTTGGTTTAGGAGAAAGGAATTTCTTAGTATAGAAAATTGTATCTATTTAGAAAAAGATACCTATAATCTATTTAGAAATTATTATTGCATTTATAAAACTTATCAGAATTATTGTATATCTTGAAGCCAAATTCTTTATTAAGAAATCCCATAATATTTTACCATATACAAAATACATACCACTCTATATAAATAGTTACATTTATTTTTTAAGCCCATTAATAAATTTAATATTACATTTTATTTTTTGTGAAAATATTTATATACTTAAAGCGCTTAACAAAATGTACTTATAGATTTATATAAACCCTATTTTAACATAAAAGGTTTATTAGCTCAATCTAATGCTGTTATATAATCATTTAAGTTCACAAATCAATTATAGGTGAAAGCCAAGAAATTATTATCTCTATTTAACAGATTGTTAAAACCTTCGAAGTCCAAACCAAATAAAATATAATTAAGACTCGAAATCCCATCAAAAGTAATAAATTTCTAAATTAATAATAATTCTAATAACAATAATATTGAAAATAATATCAAAACCAATACTTGTAATAATACCTACATACATAGACGTTTATACTCTATGTTTATAAATATACAAAATCCAGTATACAAAAGCCCGTAATTATTTATACACATACTAATTCAAAATGATTTTAATATATGAAACTAGCCCATTTGAATGAAACCCAACTTTTGAAATCATTTATAAATCCATGCATAAAAACCTTACAAGTCCAAAATATTTTATTCCCATATTTACTGTTATAATGTAATAATAATGTGCCTGCCTGCCTCGATTTTGAAGAAGCAAAATAATGTCAAAAGCTTGCCATGGCACAATAGTACATGTGTTGTTGTTTCCTTTACCATTAAATAAACTACAATCATAGTAATACTAATACTAATAATAATAATTATTATTATTCTAAATGACAGTTCTGTTGTCTGCTTTCCATGAGAAAAAGAAAAAAAAACCCTTTTATGTGTATGTTGGAGAGAGAATAGGATTTAATTGAAGAGGGAGGAAAGTGGGTGAGAGGAGTTACCATACGAGGGAGGGGGAGCTCTCTCTCCGGCGGTCCCATGGAGACCGATGACTCGCCGGCCCGGAGGTCGCCTGGCGAATAGGAAGTCGAAGAAGAGAAAGGCCCCGGCATGACTCTGACGATCGGTGCTCGGCGCTCGGTTGCGGCTACGCGGAGGAGCTGGACGAGGCTCACGCAGAGCTGGCTGTGGCTGGGTTGTGGGCGATGGAAACCGCCGTGGCGCTTCATGCGGTGGGTTCACCGGCGGAGGACCAACGCACGAAGGTACGGGAAAGTGGATCCTGGTGGCTGCGGGTGGCGGGTCGACATGGACTGCGGAGGCGCAGTCACGACATCGAGCAGCATTCCGGGACGTGAGCACGGCGCTTGCCCGATGGCGGTTGTGGCGCAGATGTGCACGACGCCGGGGAGCGGGTTAATCACGGCGAAGTCCACCGCAGGGGTCAAGTACGTTGGTGGTTATTGATTGCATTTAGGTTTGATGGCGGTGGTGGAAGGTTTTGTTGGTGGTGGTGACGATAATAAGGAGGTGGTGACGATGATGAGGAGACGGTGTAGGCAGTATGGTTATGGTTGTAGTTATGTGGCTTGGTTGGGTGGTGGGAAGGACTGGAGGGGCCGAGGATTGTTGTAGAGGCCGAGAATGGGTCGGATTGCTGCGGTGGAAGTCATGGTTTGTGGAGCTCTGTTGGTACGACGGTCGGCCAATTCCCTTATATATTCTACGTCATGATATGTTTTTGATTTTTTTTTTGAGTCACAATATGAAGATTTCATTTATTTAAAGTAAAAGGATTACAAGCAAAGCTATCATGAGTAATCAGAGAATATATACATTCAGGTATGATGTCATGAGTTTGCAGAAGATTCATAGAAGTATGAATCAAAGCGAAGGAGGCCAAGGTATGGGCACAACCGTTTGCACTCCTGTTAACAAACGAAAAGGAGATCTCCTTGTTTAGAGTAAGAAACCTCTTTGCATTTGCAATAGTATGACGAGCAAGCCAGACAGAAGAATCCTCCAGATAATTAATAGCATCAATCAGGACTTTGCAGTCTCCTTCCACAATAGTATTCGTCAAATGCTGTCTCTCTATGAGAAGGATGGATAGGTGAACTCCAAGGGCTTCTGCTTCAATAGGACTCCCACCGTCTTGACACTTAGAAAAAGCTATAATGAAGGAACCAGATGAGTCTCGAAGTATTGCCGATGCTGCCATTCGACCATCCAAATATGCGCCATCAAAGTTTAATTTGAATTTCCCCGGATCAGGAGGTTTCCATATGGCTGGAACAACTGAATGAGTCAAACACAGATTGATAGGAGATGAACCCTATCCACAAACAGCTCCATATTTCTCTTGCAGTACCTTAGCAGCATGAACAATGTTGTTGCTACTGATCATCGAATTGTTGAAGATATAATTGTTCCTGGCCTTCCAGATAGACCATATCTGGTATAAACATCTTGAGATAATATCCTTATCACCATCTTTGAGAAGATGAGATAGTAATGCGGATATGGTTGCGTGCGGTTGTATCAGTTGTGAAATTGCAACACAGTTTTGCCATGATAAACCTGAAATAGAACAGTGTAAGATAATATGGTCAATTGTTTCATCACATACCTTGTAAATTGGACATGTTGCTTCAATGTCATTGATACGTTTGTGGATATTTGATTTAGTGGGAAGGGAATTTGTCAGCACTCGCCATGCAAAGAAGAGAACACGAGGATAGATATGATTTTGTTTCCAAAGTAGCTTCCAGTCTTTGAACACAAAATCAACAGAGGAAGAAGGAGTAGCATGGTGACTATCATGAATAGCCCTGTAGGCCGCTTTGGTGGTAAATTCTCCATTTACAGTATGTTTCCAGATGAGCTTGTCTTGTGTGCAATTCCTTGATAATGGAATACTGAGAATAGCATGAGCTTCATGTGGGGGGGATAAAAGATGGATGAGGTGTTCTTTCCAGGTGAATAAGTCACTGTTAATCAGATCAGCCACAGTGCAGACTGTACTATTATCAGAACAGTAACCTGATACTCTGTTATTTGGCAAATTAGGGACCCAAGGCTCAGTCCAAACATTAATGTTAGATCCATTCCCAACTGACCAGATCACATTACCATGGAGGAACTCTCTGCTTTTCAAAATACTGGTCCAAATACAAGATGATGAAGTTGTGGGATGGACAGTCCAGAAATTTGAAGAATGAAGATATTTGTTTCGTAGAAGGGAAGCCCAAATGGATGTGGGGTCAGTAATAAATCTCCAAGATAATTTAAGCACGAGAGAGAGATTCGTGATGTGAGGGTCACGAATACCCAACCCACCTTGAAATTTTGGTTTTGTAAACAAAGACCAAGGAGTAAAATGCATCTTACGATGGTTGTTGGCAGACCCCCACCAAAAATTCCATTGGTGTTTGGACAAAATATTTGTGATAGACTTAGGGATAGAGTATGAGGAGAAATGGTATGTGGGGAGAGAAGACAGAGTGGATTTGATGAGGGTAGTTCGAGCTGCATGAGAGAGACAACCACGCTTCCAACCACTTAGTTTTTGAAGACTGGAATTGAGAAGATCAGAAAAAGTTCTGATACGGGATTTTGGTTGAAGGATTTTATGGCCGAGATAGCTATCCCAAGGGTCCATAAGCTTAACACCAAACAAATTTATGAATAGACTGCGCATATATGGATCTATCTTCCTGGAAAGAAATAATAAAGATTTATCTAAGTTGATGTGTTGTCCCGACCAGTTTTCAAAACATTTGATGATTATTTGTGCTCGGGTGATATTATGAAGAGAACATGAACCAAATAGCAGCAAGTCATCAGCGAAAGCAAGGTGTGAGAATAATATGGAGCAATGCTTCAGTTTTAAGCTCTCATACAGACAATTTCTCTCCATAATAAGAATGAAGGTTGAAAGTATTTCCATACTCATAATAAATAAGTAAGGAGACAAGGGGCAGCCCTGACGAATACCACACGTGGGAAGAAAACTTTTTGTTGGTTTTCCATTCACCAAAACAGAGAAAGAGACAGAGGAGATGCATTCCATAATGATATCATGTGATTTGCCCACAATACCAAATCCAGGTAAGGATTGGCTGATAATACCCCAATGTAATCTATCATATGCCTTTGACATATCCAGTTTGAGAGCAAAGGAGCCATTATTAGGACTAGCTTTAGAAATTGAGTGAAGAAGTTCATGAGCTAAAATGACATTGTCTCCAATGAACCTACCAGGAACGAAGGCGTTTTGAAGAGGGTTAATGATATGGTGAAGGTGAAGGCGAAGACGATTGGCAAGTATTTTTGTGATAACTTTGTAAAAGACATTACAAAGAGAGATTGGCCGAAAGTCAGATGGAGAGATCGGATTTTTAGTTTTGGGAATCAATACAATATATATGTGATTAAGGAGATGTGGCATGTTACCCGAAATGAAAAAAATCCTGGATGAGATGAGTTACCTCGAGACCAAGAGTATCCCAATTGTGTTGATAGAAAGCAGCAGGAAAGCCATCAGGGCCAGGGGATTTATATGGGCTCATATTTTTTTGTAACAGTATGGATTTCATCATTTGTAGGAATTACAGAGAGACCTTCATTATCAACAGTATCCAAACGAGAGAGTTCATGGATAATATGATCTGGTACTGGCTGATGTGTAGTTGACTGAAATCGATCTCTAAAATATGCTTCAAAAACATTTGAGATACCCGCCTGAGAAGAAAGCATTGTCCCATTATCAGATCTTATGGAATGAATAGAATTCTTGTGCCTTCGGATTGTAGCAGATAAGTGAAAAAAATTTGGATTCTTGTCCCCTTCTCGAAGCCAGGAAATATTAGATCTCTGTTTCCAATATAAGTCCTTTTGTAATAGCAACTTGTTGAGCCAAATCTGGATTTCTTTTTCTTCAGCAAAGAGAACATCAGTAGGAGGTAGATTTTGGATAGTAAGCAGCCTTCCTTGACAATATTTAATATCAGTATCAAGATTTCGAAGCCTTGACTTCCTCCACATATGTAACTGCGGCAGCAAAGTTCTTAACTTGGGCAAAAGATCTTGATTACAATTGGATCTCCACATATCCTGTACCACAGTATGGTAATCCGGTTCTTGAGCCCAAGCAGCCTCAAACCGGATGATAGATCGATGCCTGATCGAGGAAAGATTCAGCTGCAGTAAAATCAGGTTGTGATCACTATTAAAACATGGCAGATGTAAAATCCCGGCTTTAGGATATAGAGAAATCCATTTGTCATTTGTCATGGCTCGATCTAATCTTTCAGCAACATTACAACTAGGAATTCGACCATTATTCCAAGTGAAAGCCGGCCCTGAGTATCCAATATCCATAGCTCCAACATTGTTAAACCATTTGATGAAAGATTTGTGATGATGATAATTAAAAGAAGAAACCCGCATTTTTCTGACTGATCAAGTATAGAATTGCAATCCCCAATACATAACCATGGTGTAGGAATAGATTGAACCACTATTTCCAACTGATTCCAGAAATGTGGTCTATTGGAAACCATAGGAGGGCCATATAAGAAAATAATATGCCAAGGATGTGCACTGTCAACTGATCGTAGTGAAGTATGGATATGGTTAGCTGAAGAGGAAATGATAGTAATGCTAATATCCGATTTCCAACATAGAAGTAAACCACCAGATAAACCAAATGAGGACAGAGCATGGCACTGAGGGAAGCCAAGTTTAGTAGATATGGAAGAGGCTATATTAGACGAGCACCTTGTTTTTGATTGTGAAAGAGATTAGGAGGAAAGAGATTCGTAGATATCCTGCCTATAGATTAGTTTGCTTGGAATAAATATAAGATTATGTGAACTAGGATTTGGTTTAATTGGATTATCAATGGGACCTAGGATTTGGAAGTTTGAAAAGATATTCTTATATATATATAAAATATATATATATATATATATATATATATATATATATATATATATATATATATATATATATATATAGTTGAACTTCGATATATAAAATATTTTGATTTAATTTTTAATATATATAAACAAATTCAGTAGTCATTATTTTATTCAATCTAGTTCAATACACATTAACTAATTAAAATCAATGCTAATTTAAATAAATACTTGATAATATCAGTTAATTTAAATCATATGTATATATTTCTATATCAACTAAAAGATCAACATAATAATGAAAATATAATTTAAATTACATTTTTTGTATTATCCAATAAATATTTAATCCGATCTAACTTGATGAGAATAATAAATTAAATCCATATGATTCAAATATATTCATATATCTAAAACAATTTATTAAACCTTTATCTAACAATTAATCATAATCACAATGGGAATGTAAAGTAATTCAAATACTGCAATATTTGATTAATAATAAATCCATAATAAAGTATATTCCGTACAATATCATTTTAAAATGCATTTTGGCAAATTTCTTTTCTACTCAAAATATCTATAGCAGAATTTAAAAATAAACTTTCAATTTATAACTAGAACATATTTAAATTAAACTAAATTAAATAAATAGAAATTTTAAGATCCGGGAAGTGGGCTTACAATACGGGATGGGAGATTTCCCAAAAAAAATGATTAGATTTAATGAATTAAATTCTTCCGTGAATTAAATTAGATTTGACCCAATCCAAATCCCAAACCATAATTAATCACAATAATATTATTTTAAAATAATATCTAATATTTTAAATAATCTTTAAAATAGATTTCATAAAATCAAATATAAAAAATATTGATAAGAATAATTCAAATATTCCTAAATGTATATTTTCATAAATATAAATATCATATAAAAAAACATAGCAATAAATTAAGACTAAATTCGATCAAAATTTAGAATTGACCACATCTAAATCCAATAATATATAATAATTTAATAATATTTAAAAGTAGATTTTTATAAGTATAAACTTAAACATGATTGATAATAGAAAATTAATAAGTTTAAAAGTATATCTTTTTATAAAAAAATCAAAAATTAAAAATATAGTTTGACAAAGTCCTTCGTCAATACGAATATCTTTTATAGAATTAGGAAAAAATAAATTTTATTTTCTAACTAGAAAATATATAAAACTAAAAATAAAATAAAAAATAAAAAAATTCAGGAAGTAGGCTTACAAATATACAAACCTTAGAAAAATTTCGTTCTCGAAATTTCAAAGGATACAATTAGGCACGATTAAGAATATAATCAAGAAATGATACGATTAACGATCAAAATAGGTTAGACATAATCGTGGATTGAATCGGGAGCTCAAGAAAAGATATTATTTGACACTATCAAAAATATAGTAAAAAAGGGTTAGTCAAAACCTAGGCTTCATTAAGGATAGAATCGAAATAGAATTTTCTTAACAAAAAACTCATTAGGCACGATTATCTATTAACCAAAATCATTCGAGCATGATTATAGATTCAAAATCTAGAAAAAGATGCGAATTGGCTTGATCGAAATATAATCAAGACAGTCTAGTCACGATCAAAATCGTTTAAGAATGATCAAATTGAAATCGTTTCGGCACGCTCCGCTATTTAACCCAAATCATTTAGGCACGATTATCAAATCTAGATACGATTATCTTTTTAGTGGAAAGAAATCAAAATAGGTTTAAAAGATTACTAGAAAACCTAATAATGATATGAAAATAAAAGATAAGAAAGAAAGGTTCAAGAAAGGAAACGATAAGAACTAAATCAAATTCAAGTGAGGGTGCATGAAATTGCGAACCAGGAAAATCAATAGTCATATGCCAAAAATAATGTAATCTCTATAATATTCGAAAACCATAAGCATATCCGAAGTCATTTTACCAAGAATTTATGCTTCGTCAGTGCACATCTGGCTGCAGTAAACCCTTGGTTCCATGACTTAAATAAGAATACGGTATCGAATGCTCTATCAACTCTATCCAATATTGACATAACAACTCAAAGATCAAAATAGGGCAACTGGAAAAAGTTTTAATACTCTTTGATAACCTTGGCTTACTTGAAATTACTTTAATTTCGGGGTCATGCCTTGCTAGTGCGTTGCTGGCTGTAGTGAACCTGCGGTCTCGATAAATCAAATAAATGGGGACAGTGCGCAAGTGCATTACCATTGTAAGTCATCAAAAATTATTCCTACTATATCCATAAGAATTTTAAAAGAGTTTCTAAAAATTCAAACAAGTCGATCATGATAGGAAAAGTGTAAGTATATGTCCTTGAAGTGAAATATCAATTTTGAAAATCAAACGATCGATTAGGAAGAAAATGATCGAAGACGAGAGAAATATAAATCATATATATCTTGAATTTCAAAAAAACTGACTCAGAATAAATATATGAATAATTGAATCAAATTAGGCTCAAAACTTAATAGATGGAAATAGAATATGGACTCCTAGAAAAAATAATTACTATGGCCAATAGGAATTAAATAAGTAATACGGACCGTACAATATGACGATGTTTGGAGAAGGCAGAAAATAAAATTTCATAAATGATCAAGAATAGGAATTGATTCATAGGAAGTCCTAGTTTACCAAGCAGATAGTCTACCCACCTTTGATCATACCATCGTATTAAAAAAAAATAGTATAACCTTCTATGAAATGTTTTCAAGTTATCTAATAGGGTTTAGAATTCAATAAATCTATACCTAAATCACATGGCCTATGTAGCAACCTTAACTACCCACAGTCAAATTGAATCAGGACTTTCCTATGGTATACCTAGTCTAGCCATTCTCCTAAAAATCAAATCAATCCTAATTATGAATGAGCACTTCCTAGTCGCAGGCTCGCAGTAGTATGACTAATGTAGGTACTACCACGAGTTTGCACAATTTGCAAAAACTGACCTGCATGGGCCATAAAAAATTTGTCACGACCCGCACCCGCTTTTTAGAATACGAGTACGTAGCCAAGTCCAGCCTACGCCGCAGCATCGATGGTAGTACACTGTATAGGTCTCAATGTCAATCTCAAATAAAAATATATTTAATTGCTCATTCACAACAACTATTTTATTTACAAATCTAATATTACAATATAAATAATTTTTGGGGAATAAATCCACTAAATATTTAATTAAAAGAAACTAACTAATCTCTCTAGAATCTAAAGTTGACCTCTAAGATCTCTATCTCCCCCGTATGGTCCATAGCACAAAAGTAGAAAGAACGGTAAGTCACCTACAATGATCCAGTTAGGAAAGGAACAAAGTACAATCCAATTGTATTTATGTAACTTAATACAAAATAAGCTAGACAAGTAGAGATGTGGTAGAGAATAAAGGAAACATGTATATGAACTTAAAATAATAAATATGTACAAGAAATTACTAGCAGAAACATGTATGAATAAGACAATTGGAACATGAACAAGTAAAAGTAATCAAACAGTTATTTGAAATACTATTTGACATGCGAACGGCTGGGCTAATACGGCACATCATATGATGGCTATCCACATTTTTGGTAGGCCAACCCAAACGTGAGGTGTATGACTTATCTATCCACATATTTAAAGGTCATTTCCTCTCCCGACTCAATAAACAGTCAATAAACGAGAAATGATACAATCAAGCCTGTGTGACAATCGTATCTCAATAGGATACTCAATGAAAACACAATAAAAAGAAAGCATTATAATGTAATAAGCACATAAAAAATATTGTACTTGCCTCTAGTTAAGTTGCAGTTGTTGTATATGACACAGTCTCGATTTGGTTGAAAGTTATCGTCATTATAGCTAACCATGACCAAATCAGTGAATTACCGGTCAAATTTGAGTTCAATAAATTAAATAAAATATTAAACAAATTTCTAAATTTCTGGAAAATTCATATATTATAGATATTTGTGTCACATTTCCAAAACTTTTGTAGAAGGAAATAATAGTATGATTGTTATTGAGGGAGAGATTACATATATAGAGGAGAGGCTAGCCTCCTCCCCTATTATTCTAAGCAATGTGGGACTAAAGCCCATTAGCTCATAACTCTAATATAACACTTAACACCCTCCCTCAAGCTGGAGCATAGATGTCAATCATGCCCAGCTTGTTACATAAAAATTGAACCCGAGGACCCCTAAGAGGCTTTGTGAATATATCAGCTATCTGGTCGTCGGTCCTCACATGTTGAAACTTTATCACTCCTTTCTTATATTTATCACGAACAAAACGAATGTCAATTTCAATATGCTTTGTCCGTTCATGAAATACTGGGTTGGTGGCAATGTGAATAGCAGACTGGTTATTATACTATAGATCTGCCACTTGAGACCCTGTATCTTCTTCCAATTCTTGTAGGAGATGCTTCATATATAATATCTCTAACGTGCCATGAGCAATAGCTCGATATTCTGCTTCTGAGCTCGAGCGTGCTATCATACTTTGTTTCTTGCTCTTCCATGATACTAGATTTCCACCAATAAATATTGAGTAGCCAGATGTAGACCGTCTATCTGTCAGGCTTGCTCCCCAGTCAGCATCAGAAAAATACTCAAAGCGAGTGTGTCCATTATTCTCTATTCGAATTCCTTTTCCTGGATTCTTTATTAGATAACACAAAATTCTGAGAACTGCCTGCCAGTGTGGAATTCTTGGAGAAGCCATAAATCTATTTGCAACACTCACTGCAAAAGAAATGTCCGAACGCGTCATCAGGACCCCTTCGTCTGGAAGTAACTTCGCCCCTGGATCCATAGGTGAGGTTGCTCCCTTTGCTTGCATCATGCATGCATCATTTAGTATGTCCAACACATACTTTCTTTGAGACATTAGAATGTCCCGCTTATCCTGTGTGACCTCAATGCCCAAAAAATAGCTCAAGGATGCCATATCCTTGGTTTGAAATTGTTCTCCAAGAAACTTCTTGAGGTATTGCAATACCCTGGCTGTCATCTCCCGTGATTACAATATGATCAACGTAGACTCCAAGGAGTATTCTTCCAGCAGATGTGTATCGATAGAAGATTGAATGGTCCTTCTTCGATTGACACATGCCAAATTGAGTAACAACGTGCGTAAATTGACCAAACCATGCACGAGGTGATTGTTTCAGACCATAAAGAGCCTTTCTCAGATGACACACTTTATCCTTCCTTGCAACGAACCCGGGAGGTTGCATCACATATACTTCTTCATCAAGATCCTCGTGGAGGAAAGCATTCTTTATATCAAGCTGGAGTAACGGCTATTCATATCGGATGGCCAAGGTCATGAGGACACGAATGGATGTCATTTTGGCCACATGAGAGAATGTCTCGAAGTAATCCTCATCATAGGTTTGAGAGTACCCTTTGGCCACCAGCCGAGCCTTCAGTCGATCAAGGGTGCCATCCGGTTTGACCTTAATCGTGAACACCTATTTGCAGTCGATTGCATGTTTACCAGTAGGTAATTCGACTAAGTCCCAGGTATGATTCTCCTAGAGAGCTTTCATCTCCTCATTCATAGCAGCACGCCAACGAGGATATCGGAGACCCTCCTCAGCGGTCTTGGGAATCTGAATCCCATCAATAGTAGCCACCAGAGACTGAGTGTGACTGGTAAGACCTTTGTAGCTGTCAACATACAAGGGATGATCACGACAGGCACGACGATGACGTTCTAGAGGCGGGACCACCGGAACTACTGGCGGAACTGGTGGAGCTGCTGGTGGAACAGAAGGAGGCAACTCATTGGAGTCGAAACTGCTGATCGAACCAAAGGAGGATGAATCTGTGGACGATGTTGGCAATGGCTGAATCGGTGTATGTGTACCATCTGACTGGGAGACTGGCTCGGTAAGGGAGGGCACCCGTATGGGGGCCTGTTGTATTTGAGGAGGAAATAACAAAAAATTATCTTCGGGATAGACCAGAGGAGCCGGACCCTTTGATTGTGGGAGTGGTAGAAATTCAGTTTCTACAAAGGTAACATCCCGAGTAAAAAAAATAGCGCTTTAAGACAGGGGAGAAACACCGATTCCCTTTCTGATCTTTAGGATACCCAAGAAAAATACATTATATTGCCTTAGGATCTAATTTAGAAAGGATTAGTCGGGTATCCCGAACATAGCATAAGCAGCCAAAGATTCAGAGAGACAGAGGAAATGGCTCTCGTCCAAGAAAAAGTCTAGAAAAATGAGTGTTACAATTGAAAACTGATGATGGCATGCGGTTAATAAGATAACAAGCAGTAAGAATCGCATCTGGCCAAAATCGCTTGGGAGTACGTGCATGAAACATAATAGCACGTGTAGTTTCCAATAAATGGCGATTCTTGTGTTCGGCTACACCATTTTGTTATGGTGTGTACGCACAAGAAGTTTGGTGGATGATGCCATGGAGGGCCAGATGTTTATCGAGATCACATGATAAATACTCATGGCCATTGTCACTCCGAAAAATTTTGATGGGAAGACCAAATTATGTTTTTATTTCGACATGAAAGTTGCACCAGATGTTAAATAATTCAGAGCGATTTTTCATCAAATAAATAATGGTAACACGTGAGTAATCATCGACAAAAGTAACAAAGTACTTAAAGCCCATGACAGATTCAATCGGACAGGGTCCCCATATATCAGAATGCACCAACTCAAAAGGAGTAGAAGCAATTTTATTTGGACTTACCGGATAAGGAACCCAATGATGTTTAGCTAAAATACATGGCTTGTAATAAAAGGAGGAGGGAATATCTAAAGATGGGTACATTTTTTGGAGAGCTTGGGACGACGGATGGCCTAACCGACAATGTAACTCAACAAGATCGAGTTTCTTGCTAGCACAGACAACGGAAGGAGTTGCGTCAAACAGGTACAAGCCTCCAGCCACATGCCCCTTACCGATAGTCTTTCCAGTTTTCAGGTCCTGAAAAACACAACCATCAGAAAAAAATGTTACCAAGCAATGTAGTTCACGAGTAATTTAACTAATAGAAATTAAACTGAATGGGTTCCCAGGAGTAAGCAGTACAAAATTGAGTGACAGTCCGGAAGCAAGATTGGCACTTCCACGGCCTCGAACTGTCAGGAAACCTCCATTGGCAACAGTAATACCAGAAGTACGACGTACAGGTATATAATTATGTATCATACCTGCGTCACAAGTCATGTGAGAGGATACACCAGAGTCAATTACCCATTGCTTGGGTTTCACTATGCACGTGGCTGAGTATCCGGCTGTGGAACCAGACATGGATGTTTCACCACGACATTGAGCCTGAAAATTAAGAAACTCGGTATAGGAGTCCAAAGTCATCTGAATAGATCAGACACCATGATCAGGGGAGTCAGTGGTGATATTAGCAGCAGGTGATTTAGTGCACTGCCAAAAGAAATGGCCAAGCTGGCCACAGTTAAAGCATGTACACGGTTTTCCTCCATCACGACCGCCATTGCCTCATCCTCCATCACGACCAGCATTACGACCACCCCGTCGGTCGCCACGACCACCACAAAATTATGTACGAGCGACCCCGAGAGCAGAACGATCAGCAGGAGTATCACCTTGAGTTATCTCAACGACTTTGACAGCCCGAAGGATACGATAGTGTGCTTCCAACAGGGACGGTACATCAGATCCAGCAATAATCTGAGAACGAGCAGAGTCCACATCAGGACGGAGAGAGGCGAGAAAAGCCATGACATGAAGCTGCTCACGTTGAGCCCGTGCTTCATTAATATCCGACGTAAGAGGTAGTACGCGATCGATCTTATCCGTCATAGCCTTGAAGGCCCGGAAATACTTTTTATGAGATTTGTCTCCTTGTTTTGCTCAGTACACACCAACGATCGAGTCATATATACGAGATAAATCGCGTTTACCATCAAACGCCGTCGCCAATATTTCCCATAACTCCTTCACGGAGTCCGTATTTTGAATCATGTCTTCCACCGATAGTTCCATGGAGTTCATCAACTGTGTAAACAGTCGACTGTCATCTGTCTCCCATTGCTCAAAGATGGGATCATCGTCTGCTGGAGGGTTGTTAGTCAGATGTTTGGACAACCGCATTCCCCGAAGTGTCTTTTCGACCTTCTTTCTCCATGTCGAGTAGCCCTCTGGCCCTTCCAACCGTCGATCGACAAGTCGAATGGAGGAAATCGTTGTGCTAGTGCCCGTTAGTGTGTTGCCGATACTAGTATCTGTGGCATTGCTATTCGCCATAGAGTCTTCCATTTGTCAGAGATTGGACTGTCGATGAGTTCTTTCCACTTGATAAACACAACAACTCTGCCAATACGCTAAAAACAGAGCCAGGACCGTGATACGCGCATAGAAAGCAAAGAGTGTGGATCACAAGCCAGGTCAGAGAGATAACCCATGGTAACCCCTGATTGATCCTGGTGTGAAGATCAAGGAAAGAAATAAAGATTCATGCACAACTAACTATATGTGTGCTCTTTGTTAAATTTCCAGCATTGATGGGCCGAGGTTTATGCAAATGTTTCCCCTCTGAGTATCCCAACAATAATTTTTTTAACTAAACTAGGGTTGGGAGGGAGAGGGTGGCGGCTGATGGAAGGAGATGGTTAGGGTTAGGTTAGGGTTTGGAGTCATCGGAGGGGCTGACAGGAGGCCGGGGGGGCTGACTGGAGCGGAGGGGGGGCTAGCCGGAAAGGACGGGGAGGGGGGCTGACAGGAGCGAACGGGGGAGGGGGGCTGACAGGAGCGGAGGGGACTGACTGGAGCGAGGGTGGAGGGGCTGACTGGAGCGGAGGTGGGGAGGCTGAGCAGCAGCGCGGGAGGGGGGATGACTGGAGCCGGGAGTGGAAGGGAACGAACAGGAGCGGGGGGGAAGGCGGCTAGGGTTTTTTTTTTTGTGGAAAGGCTAGGGTTTTGGCTCTGATACCATGTAGAAGGAAATAATAGTTTGATTGTTATTGAGGGAGATATTACATATATATATGAGAGGCTAGCCTCCTCTCCTATTATTCTATGCAATGTGGGACTAAAGCCCATTAACTCATAACTCTAATATAACACTTAACAACTTTAAACGGATCGCAAATTGAATTTCAAAATCTCTCGAAATCTCAAAAATAGTGCGACTCATCAATTTTCGGACAACCGACACTCAAATAAATTTCCAAAAATTTACATAAATAATTACTGAAATAAAATATAGATTTAGAAAGTAACCTCGATACGATTCTAGCAAAAAACTGGAGGTGAAACGGAGTCCGGAGTTGGTCGCAACGGCTTCGCGAAGTTTCTATAGCTTAAAAAATGAGGTTGAAATTTATGACGAATTTTGGCCAATTTTAGACAAAAAATAGAGGAATTTTGGAAAAGAAAATATGGACTAAAATTTATGACGAATTTTGGCCTATATTGGACAAAAAATAAAGAAATTTTGGAAAAGAAAATATGGAAGATGACATAGGTTCAATAGGTTTATATAAAGGATATTCATTACTTATTTAGGATTAGATTGTAAGGGTTTTGGTTTTGGAAGAAGAGTACGGACTCCTTAAATAGATGGAGATTGACTCATAATTTTCTAATTTGGAAGGGTCAAGAAGCTAATGAATAAAATTTTCCATTAAATTCAAATCAAATCAGTCTCAAAACTATATGGATCAAATCTCAATCCATAATTGATCGTAATAATAATTGGCTTTGTGGAAAAGAGCAAAGGGAGGCTTCCTTTTAAATAGGAGATGGGAAATTTCCTAAATAAGGAAGGATTAGGTTCAATGAATTAAATCATTCCATAAATTAAATTAGATTCGACCCAATGTCAATCCATAATTAATCACAATAATATTACTTTAAAATAATATCTAATATTTTAAATAATCTTTAAAATAGATTTCATAAAATCAAATATCAAAAATATTGATAAGAGTAATTCAAATATTCCTAAATGTATATTTTCATAAATATAAATCTCATCTAAAATAATGTAGCAATAAATTAAGACTAAATCCAATCATAATTTAGAATTGACCACATCTAAATCCAATAATATATAATAATTCAATATTATTTAAAAATAGATTTTTATAAATATAAACTTAAATATAATTGATAATAGAAATTTAATAAGTTTAAAAGTATATCTTTTTATAAAAACAAAATCAAAATTTAAAAATATAGTTTGAAAAATTCCTTCGTCAATACAAATATCTTTTTATAGAATTAAAAAAAATTATTTTCTAACTAAAAAATATACAAAACTAAATATAAAATATAAAAAAACAAATTCAGAAAGTGGGCTTACAAATGTCCACCTAAGCTAGATGCTACTTCTGATGAAGAGGCCAAAAAAGGTTATAAGAAGTGGATAAAGGCAGATGAGATAGCACGATGTTACATTCTGGCATCTATATCAAATGTGCTGCAACATCAGCATCAGGCCATAGCCACGACTTATGACATGATGTATAATCTCAAGGAACTCTCCGGACATCAGAGTAGGGCAGTTAGACAGCTTGCTATGAAGAGTTTGATGAATACGACCATGGCTGAAGGGACGTCGATAAGGGATCATATTCTCAAGATGATGAATCATTTGAATGAGATGTCAATCCTTGAAGCTGAAATCGATGGAAAAACCCATATCGATATCATTCTCGGAATACTGCCAAATTTTTTGACTCATTTTGCCTTAACTACAACATAAATAAAAGGTTGTATAGTTTGGCAAAACTTGTGAAAGAATTACAGGATGTTGAAGCTCTCTTTAGGTAAAATGATCATATTCATGTTACTGAAAAAGCTTCTACTTTTAAGTCGAAAGGCGGTAAGAAGAAAAATAACATTCAGAAATAAGCAAATTCGGCAAAGAAGGACATGACACCTCAAGGCGCTGTGAAAAAATTGAAAGACAAGTGTTTAAAGTGCAAAGGGTCAGGACATTGGAAGAGTGATTGTCCATTTCTAAAATAAGGGAACAAAGAATGCTATTTATGGAGATGAATAATACATCTTCTAACTTAAACTAGATAAAAGTACCTTCTTGTATGAACCAAACATATCTGTGGCACTTGTAATTAGGCTATATTAACCTAATAAGGATTCAAAGACTGGTTACAGATGGACCTTTGAGTTTATTAGAAATGGAGGCACTTCTAGTTTGTAAATCCTAATTGAAAGGTAAAATGACCAAAAGGCCTTTTAAAGTAAAGGGATATAGGGTCAAAGACGTGTTGGAATTAGTTCATTCTAATTTGTGTTGGCCCATGACTATCTAGGCTAGAGGCTGCTTTAAATATTTTGTCATATTCATTGACAATTATTCAAAGTATGGATACATTTATTTGATGCACTGTAAGTATGAGTGCTTTAAGAAATTTAAAGAGTACAATGTTGACACTAAAAGAAAAATGACTTTTGTTGACGGGTTTTTTCCTGTCACCAAAGGGTATTGTTGACGGTTTTTCTTCCGTCAGCTAGGCCAGTGTTAGCAAAAGTCCTCACTTTAGTTGCCGGTTGCCGGAGTGACTTTAGTTGATGGATTTTAGCCGTCAACTAAACCCAGTTTTTTTACCGTTAATATAGGTGCATACTTTACCTGATTATAGCCTAACTAACGGTTAATATTGTCATGACCCGCTCCCGAATAATCGGACATGAGTCGAACATGCCCAGCCTTCATCGTTAGACACGACGAAGTAAGCTGTACCAAGCTAGGGAAATCTAACCAGATAAACATGAATGTATACAAACACAGCAGCTATAAAACATTCCCAGAATGATCACCATAATCCATCGATCATAATATCATAAAAGTACTAGAGATAACAAGAATGAAAATATACTATGAATTCTAAGAACAATATTTGTGAGTAAAGCTAAACAGTCTAAACCTGAAGCCTTAAGCTAAGTCTCGTCCTGCTCAGCTAATATCCCGGGCTCTGGCCCATAAAGTAGAACAATACCCTGCAAGTATACCTGCAACATATCCTAGTCAGGAGCGGAGCTAAGTATATCCAAGAAAATGAACATAAACATCTTGGTATGAACAGGAAACAGTAAACATATATACTGTTTTCCATAAATAAATTCACTTTATTTATTATGTTTCTGGGAAAATTACAACTGTAGGAATCCGATCTAGAAGACGATCGCTTTATCCCTTGGACGATGCGAAGAAGAAAAGCTCTCAAAATTTTGACAGTAATTTAGATAACTATGTATCTGTACAATGAATGAGAAAAAGAACTCTATTTATAGAGTCAAAAATAACTGAAAAGATAACTGTCTTCACAGCCTGTGCCTAGTTAAAAATTACGCAGGATTTAACATACGCAAGGTTATGAGCAGTTACTGGACGTGGCCTGTAACTGTTGGATATATGGCAATCATGCATGAGTCGTGTGCAAGTTACAGGACACGCGGGTGAGAGATTAGTGGCATGGCTGCCACGTACTCCAATTTGATAAAATCCACGCAGACTTGTTGAAGACGAAATCCACGCAGACTAGGGTCAGAAAGCTTTAAAATCCACGCAGACTTGGGGCAGGAAGCTTCAGAATCCACGCAGACTTGGGGCAAAAACCTTCAGAATCCACGCAGACTTGGGGCAGAAAGCTTCAAAATCCACACAGACGTGGGGCAGGAAGCTTCAGAATCCACGCAAACTTGAGACAGAAAGCTCAAAATACATGCAAACTTGTGGAAGGAACATAGAAGTTCAAAATACACGCAGACTTGAGGAAGGACTGCCAGCTGTCTTGATTCGACGTGCCTCGACTGACACAAAATCTCTGACAGTGATATCCTTGTCAGTCACATTAAATGACACTAAGCTCTTTTGGTACGCCAACTTGGTGAAGGCTGAGTCTTATTGAAGAAGATTTTAAAAGTCATGCAATAGTCGGCTGCGATCTCTCGAGTTCCGTGCATACGTGGCATACGAGGAGACATTTTTCGACTGTCGTGCTGTCGGTCATAATGACACTTCTGACAAATGATGAGCTGTCTCTAGCGTAATTTTTAAACATTGTCTTGATCAACTCAGCGTGACTTTTAGACTCTGTTCTGATCAACTCAGCGTGACTTTTAGACTTTGTCCTGATTAACTCAGCGTGACTTTTGGACTTTGTCCTGATCAACTCAGCGTGACTTTCATCTTTAAGGCCTACAAAACCCCCTTCAAAGTTTTCGAAAAATGATAAATTATTTTGAAATACTTTGAAATCAAGATGATAAAATGAATTTAGTCACGCTGAGATGACTTTAAAGAGATATTTACTCCTAAATGATTGGACTGTTGGGATTCTGTGCAGTTAAGATCCCGTATCAAGCTCCTAAATCGAGGCAAATAATGATATTGCCGTTTGAACTTCTTCATGAGCCTATAAATAAACCATAGATCATTTCTTTCCTTCTTTACTTGCTTTTAGAGAGAGAGAATCCACAGAAGAGAACTTTAACTTCCCGACGAACTTTATCTTCTCCGACTTCGTCTTCTCCTCCTCAGCAGCAATGGCTCCCAAGAAAGCCGACGCTCAGGCCAAGGGGAAAGCCCCTGCGACTTCCTCGTGTGCCACAACCGACAGGCTCCCTCGACGTAAAATCACGCATCCTCCTTTGCAACGTAAGTAATGGGGGAATACGAACTGTTTTGAAGATGACTTGATGAAGATGAAGATGAACTCCACATAGAAATTTTAGGATCTTAAAACAAATAATGAACTTTAGAAATATATCCCTCCTTCTTAGGGTAAAGGATATTAATAAAGTATGTCCCCTCTTTAGGGTCGGCCATACTTCACATCTTCGTATTTACGAAGCTCTGTGTTTCACGCAAAGGAGCATGGCTCTCATGACTCTGCATGATTTTTCATGTTGGCAGAAATGTCCATGTTGAATTATTCACGCAGCTTTCATGAGAACTCTGCGTGATTTTTCACATGTTGGCAGAGATGTCAATGTTGAATTATTCACGCAGCTTTCATGATGACTCTGCATGATTTTTCACATGTTGGCAGAAATGTCAATGTTGAATTATTCACGCAGCTTTCATGATGACTCTGCGTAATTTTTCACATGTTGGCAGAAATGTCAATATTGAATTATTTACGCAGCTTTCATGATGACTCTGCGTGATTTTTCACATGTTGGCAGAAATGTCAATGTTGAATTATTCACGCAGCTTTCATGATGACTCTGCGTGATTTTTCACATGTTGGCAGAAATGTCCATGTTGAAAGAGTCACGCAGACTTCTGAGAGTCATCCTCTGGATAGATTAGTCTTGATCTGTCAGCATGTTTTTGTCATTTTTACTTAAATGTGATTCTGGCAATGATGCGTGACTTTCATCCTATTCTGTCTGGACTTTGCGTGAATTAGACACCTACGTGAATAAATCATTCAGCGTGTCTTGATAATATATTTGTCTGAAGTCTGCGTGACTTTTAAAATTTCCTTCGAAACACTGCTATTCATGCATAAGGCTTGTAGACATAGACTTTACTGAAATATTTCTGACCTTGACTTCTTTTATTTTCTGTAGTGAACATCCGAAGCGAAGAAGCAGATTATGAAGGGCACTTGAGTTTCTCATTTAAACATGATTTATCTCATGTGCACTTTCCTCAATTTGATCTTCCAGAAGCCAGACTATCATTGTTGGCCAATCAAGACCATACAACCCTACTCTGCTTAATGAATGGACAACCCTTTCAGAGTCTGGATTTGGTATCTCACAAGAAACTAGCATTTTTGTTCGGAGATGCTATAGCACAGAAATCTCAGCCAAAGGGCATCAGAGAGAAAGTGTGCTTCTACTTCAAAGGTGATGTAAATCAGCCCATGTACTGGCCGAAGGTTTCCAGAGGTTTATCAATCATGAGATTCATGTATGCCAGCTATCCCAGGAAGATGTCCTGGCATTTAACTGAATATCAGCAGGCGAAGGCGAGGCGTATAATTTACAAAAAGGAGGGATTCTTCAGTGCCCCAGAGAATCATGTATCAGTATTTTGGGGTTTGAAGCCTGGATGCATACCACCTGAAGACTCGTCAATATTAATGCCATTTAGGATGCCCATTTTCATAAACGAATTCATGTCAAACAAGAATGCATTCTACCCCACCGATTCGACGTCGAGGATGAACGGCTTAATGAATCAGGAGAATGTGAGATGGAGGACTTTGGTCCACTGGGCTTTGGAGAATTTTGAGACTAAGTTAAAGAAGATAAACCTTTATGATGCAGTCGTTAATTCATCCTACGGCTTCAGGCCCAACCCCTTCCTGTTTCTGGCATTGGTTGAGAGGTATAACCACAGGACGGGGACATTCATGACTCCGAAAGGGGAGATGGGCTTTGCCCTTCATGAGATGGAATACATCTCACACCTGCCTTCAAGCACGTTGCCGTATGAGGAGTACGTGCCTACGACAGAAGAACTGAATTTTTTGTCAGAGAAGAATCCAGAGATGGTGCATATATTTGAAGAGATGATGTGCCATTTCGGCACATGTACTCTATATTACAAGAGTTCTAAAGATGAAGCTGGCAACCACATCCAGAAGTGGATGTCCTACCTTTTCATGAACCGTAAAAAGGATGAGAAGAAAATAAACGAGAAGAGATGGTATCAGATTAGCAACTTCAAACCTCTCTCTGAGAGTGAAATCATTTATCTGCTGGAGAATTATGACTGCAAGGATTTCACGATCACTGAAGACTGGTACGAGTTCAAGAACCACCTTCAGCTCTTATGTGAGACAGAGCAGAAAGATTCTGTCGAGGAATGGTCATTTGGCCGGATTCCTATCTCTGTGGTTAAGAAGATTCATCATTCCTGGCTCCAGCTCCTTGGACAGGATACATAGAGGCGTTATCTTTGCAGCGATGCGCCTTATGTATGGTTACAAGCTAGACTTATTATCAGCGATAACCTGTAGACTGAATGCAGGTCTTCGGAATTTTGTAACCAACATGTTATCTGATCAGAGGAGGATGACTGAAGAATTCCCACGGATAGCGATGCCCTTCACCTATTTATATGGTTGGCTTCTCCTCCATCATGATGGCTTGATACCTCCAGGGACAGGAGGGAGTGGCACTCTTTTCTTGGAGAGGTACTCTGGAGAGACTTTCTGGAAGGTTCACACCCTCCCAGAATGCAAAAATATCTTGAATCGGGCATCATATTGGTCCATTTAATGTGTTCCCCCACCATTGGGCTATGAGAGCATGCCCTTAAATATGATGGACGGAGATATGGGAAACAGGCTAGATGACGTAGCCTTCCAATGGTTGCAGAGAATCAGGCCGTCTCATCTAGTATATCGTCATGAAGAGATGACATATCTGGAGCCATATTTACCAAGCCGATTTGCCAGGCAATTCGGATATGACCAACTTCACGTTGGGAATGCCACCACTTGCCTTTCTGCACGTGGAGGGCTTATCGACGGAGCTCGGGCCTGGAGATATTTTGCGGCTAGAGATACCAAAGTTGTATTCTCTATGCCTAATCCTTTATCCAGCGCAGGGACAAAAATGCTTTACACATATGCCCGTTTCTACGTTTCGTCGAGCACCTTCAAGCCGAGTTTCAACCTGAAGACTTTTGTTGCGGAGGATGACTCAGCTCCCTCGAAGAGATCGAAGAAGAAAACTGTTATTCAACAATTTCCTCCAGAACCTGAAGATGAAACAACAGAGGTTGAGCCCCTTTATGAATTATTTCAGGAGGGAAATTTTCCTGATGAAGTACTTCCTCCTATATTTGTATCCCTGTCTAAGAGGAAGAGAAGTGATGAGTCTGAGACAGTCTCCAAGAGGAGTACTAAGTCTCCAACATCTAAGAAGAAGAAGAAGAAGGTTTCAGTGACTGCTACTTCATCTTTAGGTGGCATCTCAGTTGACGAAGATAATGCTGTCGATAAAGACGAAGAGACTGATGAAGACGACGCTCCTTTGATAAGGAGGTCGAGAGGCAAATATGTCAAGAAGTCCGTCAGCAAAATGAAGGGCAATGAACTCCTAGTAACAATTATGAGTGGAGGAGTTTTGCCAGAAATTAATGAAGCGGCTTCTACTGAGCAGACAGAGTCTGATGAAGTTCACCTTCCGGCAACTTCTACTGGACATACTGAGGTAGAGTCTATTCAAGCTCAGGAAATTACTGCTCCTACAACAAGTGGAGTAGCTATTGAACCCTCAGAGACGAGGATGATCCCATTTAAGCATGGGACAGAGGGCGTCATTCAGGCATTGGATGACCAAATTGATTATTCTGCAGAAGAACCTGCCCCAGCAGAAGTTACAGAACAGCCGGAAGTTCCTGGAACCCATGTTGAAGAAGACATATCTTCGGCCAGAGGCGATGAAGACGTGCAAACGTCCGAGCTACCAGCTGCTGATGACTTGCTGAAGAATGTTTGTACAGACATCATTCTTCGAACTGATATTCCAGGGGAGACTGAACCGGCAGTCAATATTGAACTTGCTGGCATCACTGTTCCTGAGATTCATCCATCTCAAGGAATAGATGAAGATGTGAACATAATGGACTCTAGATCAGAGACTCATCTTGAAGCCGGGGATGACAAAGAGTCTGAGAAAGAAGAAGAAGCTAAAGAAGGAGATGATTGGCAAGCTGGCACTTCTACTCCTTATGATGAGGATAAAGTCAGGGGTAACAGAATGGAACTTAGCCCCGAACCTGCTCAATCTCCAGACAATGCTCCAGCGGTTAGTAATTCTGGAGCTGGAAGCAGCCATATGAAGCAGGTGTCGGACACTATCATGGACCGGCTACGAGAAGATGCCAGACTTCCTTCACATATCGAATATGAACCTCAACCTGGTAGAATTTTATTTCAAATTCTGTTTCTGCTGTTTATTTTTCTTTATATACTGATATATATTATTTTTTCTTTCACTGTAGGAACTGCTGCAGCAATGAGTTCAACTCATGCTCCGCTTATCCAGGCTGATGCTGATGAAGGGAGTTCACACTTGCCAACTTCTCCAGTCGCACACACTTCTGTTCCCAGGATAGAGAACATTCAGGCTTCTTCTTCCATGATGACAGCGACTCCTGGATTCGAGACTGGACTAGCAAGAACTCTGGGAATGTATTCAGAGATCATTTACTCATATCTAGATACATATTCCAGACGTTTCTTGAAAGATGAAGCTATGCTATTTTCTGATCTTCGAACTATGGTTAAGTTCCCGCTCATGGCGTTGCGACATGCTGGTTACGAGTCTCAGTGCATTTTTCGAACATCTCCTGGGAGACTAAGAAGGAAGACATTGATTCTTTAACTGCGGCTGAAATCAGTCAATTGGAGCATGAAGCCCAGTCCCAGCAGGCTACATTAGAAGCATTTCTTGCCTCTTCTTTTGAGAAATTAGTAGAAAAAGGTGAAGAAATATTAGCTACTCGTCAGAGAGTAGAGCTTCTGGAGAAAGACAAAGCATCCAAATCTAAAGAGCTGAAGAAATTAAAAGAGGAGTTGGCTCGTCTCCAAGAGCGAATTGCTGTTATAGAAACAGAGCAAGCTGAGGTCGTTGCTGCTTATATTTCTGAAGCCGAACGCTATGACACTCTTCAAAAGGAGCGAGAACAGATGCAGGCGGAACAGATTAAAGAAGTTAACCGCATCCAATCTGCTATCATTATTTTTGATGAGCAAAATGTCACAGTTGAAGCAGCTGAAAGAGTTCAAAAAGCTCATGAAGAGAAACTGAATGTTGTTCTTGAACGTATCAGGGAGTTGATAACTCCTAATAAATGAATCTTTTTCATTTTCACTTGTATTCAATGTTTTGATTCTGAATGAAAACAAATGAAAATTCTTGATCTGATTTTTGATTTTGCTATTTTGGTAATGATATATTCATAGAAAATATGTTCAGAGGTAGATAATACATGACACGCTTCAATAGAATAGAATATACAAACGAACTTTGTAATTCTATCAGATGATATTAAACCAGAAATGATCTTAGTTTAATACTAATTAATTAAAAAAAATAGAATTCAGACATAAAAATATCTTTGAACTCAATTTTTCATGATTTTTGGAAAATAATGAACGGATGAACCGTCAGGTGATGAATGTAATAAATGAACGGATGAACCATCAGGCATTAATGAACGGGCGAACTGTCGGATGAATGTGATAAATGAACTGATGAACCGTCAGGCATTAATGAACGGGCGAACCGTCAGATGAATGTGTCGCTTCGTTATTTGAGGAACTTCTGTTTATAAATATAGCAGAAATCTGACAAGAACGAACACTTCTACCCTTCAACATAAAAATGTCGTCTGAAGAAGCATCCAAGAAGGCTGGAATCGCCCCGAAGGTTCCGAAGAGCACTGAAGAACGCCCTGCCGATCCAGTTCAGTCGAAGGAGGTAGATGCAGGCGAAGGTTCGTCTGCACCCAAGCCACCACGAGACATTCTGGATTTTCTGCTTGATCCAGGAAGGACTGAAGAAGAGGAGGCCATGAGGATGGCTGCTTGCAAGTTTCTCGTGGGCTCCAGCAAAGAAGTTCTCAGCTCTTTTGCTGATCGCATTTTCGAGAAGGACGGCAGCGGTCCGCGTCCGAATGTAGAGAAGGATGATAGTGATCTTCCTTAAAATCATGTACTATCATTCATGATTAAAAATAAAAATAAAATTTTATTTATAAACATGAATTTGTCTGATGATTTACAAGTATTTACATTTATACATAATACTTTTTAAGGAATTTGCCATTAATAGGCATCATAACTTTTCGACCATCCAGTTCTGAGAGTTGATAAGCTCTATTTGAGAAAACTCTGCTCATAACATATGGACCTTCCCACTTTGCGTCGAATTTGCCTTTGCTCATATGAGTCATAATCATAGGACGTCTGACTGTTAGAACAAGTTCTCCTTTTTGATATGCTCGAACTCTGACTTTCTTGTTAAAAGCTCTTAAAATTCTAGCTTGATAGAATTCGATATTCTGTTGAACAGATAATCATTTTTCATCTAGAGCTTCTAATTCCTGAAGACGAAGATGATCATTATTCTCGACAGTAAGTTCATTAGCGATTGCTATCCTTAAAGAAGGAATTTGAATCTCTAATGGAAGAACAGCTTCGCATCCATACACCAGAGAAAAAGGTGTACATTTAGTAGCATTACGAACTGTAGTACGGTAAGCCCACAAATATTTGCCGAGTTTCTCACTCCAATTACGTTTGTTAGTAGAGACAAACTTCTTTAAGAGTTTGATGATGGTCTTGTTGAAAGCTTCTGCTAATCCGTTAGCTGCCGGATTGTATGCTGTAGAGGCCATATTGTTGATCCGATGATCGTCACAGAATCGAGTAAATTTCTAGCTGACGAATTGTGGTCCATTATCATGAATAATGCGACGAGGAACACCAAATCTGTAGATGACATGATGCTTGATAAAGTTGATGACATTGAAAGTTTTGACTTCAGATAAAGGAATGGCTTTGGCCCATTTGGAGAAATAATCGGTTATTGCGAGAATAAACCGATGACCTTTTGATGATGGCGGATTGATCGGACCGATAATGTCCATGCTCCAAGCTTCGAAGGGCCATGATGCTGTCGTCGGATGTAGAAATTCCGAGGGTTGATGAATAAAATCCGCATGGATTTGACAAGCTTTACACTTCCTTGCATATTCGATGGCATCTGATACCATAGTGGGCCAATAATAACCCATACGTCGAATACGGTCTTGAAGTTTTGGTCCAGGCTGATGTGCTCCACAAATTTCATCATGTGCTTCGCGAATAATTTGTTGAGCCTCATCACCGGCAATACATCGAAGAAGTAAACCGTTATAAGCTCGACGATATAAGATTTTTATAGTATGATTGTAATAGAATCTGAGTGATCGTCGTCTGATAGATGTTGCCTCACTCGAATTATCTGGAAGAATATCATACAATACGAAATCTAAGAAAGGAAGTCTCCAATCTTTATCCGTATTCTGAGTCTCAGCTGTATTACTGAAGATAAATTCCATGCTAGCGTCAGATGAAGATGATAATAATTTACGACTTAGTCCAAATCCTCTTGTTGCATTGACATCATGTGATGTTGATTCTTCAATGTCAACTGGAAGTCCTTGAGTTAGATTGTTTTCGAGATAAAATAATTCTTGATTGCAGACAACAATCATTTGTTGACGTCTAATCGGAATAGCCAACACCGCCGCAAGATTAGCAAGAGCATCAGCTTCTGTGTTACATGCTCGCCTAACATGCTCAATGAAGAACCTTTCAAATGAAGAAGCCATAGATATAGCCGATCTATGATAAGAAACCAGATCTTGATGGCAAACTTCATAAGTACCCCTTATCTGATTGACAATGAGTTTAGAATCTCCATACGCTTCTAAATGTTGAATATTCAGATATTTAGCGAGTTGAAGACCAATAAGCAGTACATTGTACTCAGCAACGTTGTTTGAACATGGTTGATCGAGAGAATAAGCTCTTTGGAAAGCAAGACCTTCTGGCGACACAAGAACAATTCCAACTCCAGCAATAATGTCACCATTAGGACCTATTCTTGAAGCTCCGTCAAAGAATAGACGCCAAATAGGATCGTCTTCACCAATTTGGTTTCAATCTAGGACTTCATCTGGGATTTCATCATAGAGTTTTGAATTTTCTGGAATTGAATGAGCAGCCAGAAAATCAGCTAAAGCTTGTCCTTTGACTGATTTCTGAGGAATATAGTGCATATCATATTGAGCAAGTAAGATTTCCTAGTTAGCCAATCGAGAATTCAAAACACTTGGTTTCTTTATCATGACCCGTATGGGATTAATCCTGGAAATGACATGAATAGTCTGGCCAATGATATAATATCGTGTCTTTTGGACAGCGAACATCAGGGCTAGACATTCTTTTTCGACCGGTGAATAACGAGGTTCAGCTCCGGTCATAGTACGACTGAGATAGTAAATGGCTTGTTCATGGCCATTTTGATTCTTTTGAGCAAGCAATGCACCCAATGAATGACTCATTGCTCGGGTATATAGGAGGAAAGGTATTCCTGAGACGGGAGGTACCAATACTGGAGGGCTCATCAGATATTGTTTTATATCATCGAATGCCTTCTGACATTCATCATTCTAGATAAAAGAAACACCTTTCTTCATAAGTTTGTTGAATGGTCTGCAGCGTCCTGAAAGATTAGAGATGAATCTCCTGATATAAGCGATCCTTCCTTGAAATCCTCGTAGCTCTTTTAAGGTGCGTGGAGGACGCATCTCTTGGATGGCTTTGATCTTCTCGGGATCCACGTGTATACCTTTCGAGGTAATGACGAAGCCGAGAAATTTACCACTAGAGACGCCTAAGAAGGACTTAGTAGGGTTCATCTTTAATTGATGCTTACGCATTAGATCAAATATAGTCTTCAAATCTTGGATGTGATTCTCCTTTTGTCGACTTTTGACTGCAATATCATCAACGTAGCATTCGACTGTTTTCCACAAATGTTCGCGAAATATAGTGCTCATGGCTCGTTGATAAGTTGCTCCTGCATTCTTGAGACCGAATGGCATAACTGTATAACAGTATGTACCGATCGGCGTTCTGAAAGAAGTGTGTTTCTCGTCATCTGGAAACATTTTAATCTGATTGTACCCAGAATACCCGTCCATGAATGACATCCGTTCAAACCCACAAGTATTATCGATCATGACATCAGTGATTGGTAGAGGGAATTCGTCTTTAGGACATGCCGCATTAAGATCGCGAAAGTCTATGCATACTCTGATCTTACCAGTCTTTTTAAGAACAGAAACTATATTAGCCACCCAATCGGGATGTTGTTCCTCTCTAATAAACCCAGAGGCCATGAGTTTATTGACTTCAGATTCAATTGCATCCATGATGTCTTGACGAAATCGTCGCTGTTGCTGTTTGACCGGTTTAGCATTCGGCATGATATTGAGTTTATGCGTTACGATTTGTGGATCAAGTCCTGGCATATCTTCATAACTCCAAGCGAAGACATCAATATATTCACAAATAAGTTTAATCATGTCTTGCTTATCAGTTTCTGAAAGACTTTCACTGATGAATATTGGTTTGGGGGATCCCTCTTCGCCAACATCTATTTGAACAAGTTTTTCTTCAGTCGGAGGTTCTTTTTGTTCGAATCGGAACTCCCATTGATTATCTAACCTTTGGGCCAATTATTCTGATTCAGGTGAGATTTCAAACTCGTCTTCGTCTTCATCACTTTCTTCAGAACGGTCAATAGAGACCATGTTGGAAGACAGAATGTTGCAGTGGAAGTCACCGATACTTGTATCAGAATCCCAAGAGGTAGTACTAGAAGAATCAGATCTCATATCTTCGTCAGCTTCGGGATCTTTATGGACAATATTGATAAAAGGAGTAGGAGCAAGATAACCCAATCCGCATTTTGTTCTCCCATATTTTAGAGGAGGAATTCGGACAGGCATTTTTCTTCCTTTACCACTATTGAGACCAGTTCTGAAGTCATAGCCCATATTTTTAATGATGTCTTTAGATTGCTGACTATAACGACGTAATTGTAATCTTCCAGTATCATCGTTTTTGTCATCATCTTCAGGGTTAGAAGGATTTTGGGGCCCTTTGTAAAAGACTATTGGAATGTCTCCTAGCTTTCTGCTGGGAACTAGAAAGTATGAAGTTTGTACTGATTCTAGGGATACATCTGTATGGAAAGTCTGTACAACTCCTATGGTAATTGTTCTTAAGTCATCTAACAAATGTAAATAACTATGAACATGATTACACACATCAATATACTGCAAAGATGGAGACTTTTCATTAAATTTAAAAGTAGCAGTATTTACATTGGAAGAAGGCTGAGCCTTAGAAATCTTAGCCAAATCAATGACTAAAGGGGGAGAAGAAGAGCGAGAAGAAGTTTTGTTTCGATTAAGATCGATAACAAATGGCTCAGAAGAGGTGAGCTCCCTTGAAGTCTGAGATGGAAGAGTAGTCCGCCCGCCAACATGGATTACCAGCGTATCCTGTTTTATATGTAAAGATACAGGAACTGTAGTACGTCCACTGACAGGAATGATCAGTATATCCTGAGTAGACGACTGAGGTAATGGAGAGATCCGTCCACTTACTGGAATGATAAAAGAACCTTCTCCAGAGGACTTGAGAGATTGTTGCTGAGTAGTTCGACCTTTAACAGGAATTATTAAGGTCTCACTTTGCGAATCCTCTTTCTCCATAGCTTGTATCACCCTTGTATATTCTTCTTTGTACATCCGGGAATCATTGAAATAAGCTTCAACCCCATAGAAGGGATTTATATCAGTAACTTCCTTTTGAACTCTTCCATTGCTGTCAATGTATTTAAAACACTGATGAAGAGTAGAAGGCACCACATTATTTTCATGAAGAAAGGGCCTCCCCAGAAGAAGATTGTAAGATCCCACGATCTCAATCACATAGAAAGTGACTTTGGATCTGAAATCACCTATCTGAAGTTTGAGATGAATCTTTCCCAAAGGCTCGCTTCGGCTTTGATTGAATCCCAGGATAGTAGTAACCGTCTTGGAAAGCTTGTGAAGAGGAATTTTTAGTTCATCCAACAAACTCTTTGGTATTATGCTTATACCAGACCCTGGATCAATGAGGATATGATCTATCTTCATCGTATCGATATAACCGGTGTAATAGAGAGGCCGAGCATGTCGTCTTGTGTAAAGGTGATATTTGGGATAATCTCTAATACACTGTTGCAATGTAAGCAAGTGGCAGGTTCTTCACCTGGCTTCTTTAATTGTGCAAGACAAGAGTCAGCCTGAAGGAGTGCTTCACTTAACGTCTCTCGAGTCTCTTTGGAAAGACGTAGAAGTTCAAAGAGAGACATTCTAGCTGGAGTATTAGCAAGTTGAGCTAGAATGTCGAAGTTATAAGACTTCTGAAGTCCAAGAGGAGGGGACTTCTTGATTGGTTTATCAAACCGAGCCTGTTGTTTGCCTTTCTCAAGAGCTGTGGGCTTGGAAGGAGCAGGTTCAACCGGTGCAGTGGAAGGGATAGGTGCAGTGGATGATTCTTCTTCAAGAGGAACATTAGGAACAACTTTGTCAGCATGAGGGATATCAGGAGTATCCTCAGGATTCTTGGAATAATCCTTTAGATAAGGTTTCCCTGTTCGAGTAGCACCAGCAAGTGCTTCTTCCTTGTCTTTCGGCTCTGTGTCAGGAGTAGATCCAAGAGAAGTCATATGACATGACTTAATCTTTCCAGCCTTCTTAGACTTTCGAGGAATAGTCTTTTGAAGAGGAGGAGATTCAAAATCTGCCACTAGATCAGGATGAATCCATATGATTTCTCCTGTTTCCATAGTGATTGGTACTAATCCTTCAAACTGTGGAGGAGGAATATTCACTATTTCAAGAGTTGCCTTGGGAATAGGAACAATCCCGCTTTCAAGGAGTTGAGGAGGGAAATCTCCGAATTGCATAGAGACGACGTTGGAGGTGACGGTCTTCTCTTTCGGAGTAAGAGAGATAGCTCCAGATTTAATTATTTCTTGGATCTTCCCTTTCAGTATATAACATGTACGAATTGTATGACCTAACATTCTGTGGTATGGATATTATTTAGGATGATCCGTCGTACCAGCTTCATCAGGTTTCTTGATCTCAGGTAATTATATTTTATTACCTTTCAGCAGACATTCAAAGATACCAAGGACATCGTCATCATCAAAAGAGTATTCTTCTTTGGGGCGAGGTGCTCTTGGTTGTTGAGTTATAGAGGCAGGAGGAGTTTGAATAGTTGATGCATCTTTACTCTGAAGATTAACTTCAAAGGTTTCTTTTCCCTTGCGATTATTGGATTTAACTTTATTGTTAGTACCTTGACCTGTTTCCTTGGGAGTCATCTGCACTCCTAAGCCTTTGAAAGTTTCAGCACTAATTTCTGCGGCTTTGGCACTAACAATGAAGGAAGGCCAATCTTGAAATTGAGTAGATCCTGTCCACATGCTGATGATTGGTAACAAATTTGATTTTCATGTGTCGATGGTGACAGCATCAGGAGTTCCAAGAGGCATCTTCAGAGCTTTTCTTCGAAACCGTTCAATGAAATCCTCTGTAGTTTCATTATTTTTCTGCTTGATTCTAATAAGAGCAGACATAGTCATGTCATTGAGCCCTTCATAGAACCGTTCAAGGAACATTTGTTTGAAACCGACAAATGAGGTAATGCACCCATCAGGGAGACTTGTATACCATTCATAAGCCGTTCCTTTGAGACATCCGACAAACACCCGAGTAAGGAGGGCGTCACTTGGTTGCAGTTGGTCAGTCATTACTTCAAAGTGATTAATAAATTGACCCCAGCTCCGGAGAGACTAGGATTTGATTGAACTTGCCCAGGAGTATTAGATTGTACTGCTGGAGGAACATGTACTGGACTTACACTAGTGTCAATTGGTATGGCATCTGGTATAGTCTGTCGATTTTGCATTTGGGTTGCCATGAGTTCATACATCGACTTCATAGTGTCAGACATAGATTTCATTTACTGCTCCAAAGAAGCAATTCTTTGTTCTTGAGGAGTCAAGGAAGAAGAAGGTTCATCAGTATTCCCATCGACCATATAAGTCGTGACTGTATGAGGGATTATTGATGAACTGGTGGATGTTGTATGTTCTGAATCATTACTTTGTGTATCAAAGTCATTTGTAGGAGAACTATCCCCAGTAGGAAGAGGTGGGAAGTTAGATTCTCCAAGAAATTCAGAATCATCTTCAGAAATCAAAGTCCTTTGACTAGAAGCCAGGACTCTTGCTCTGGTGCCTCTATATACTCCATCTGGACTATCAGTTCTACCCCTAGTATCCCGAGAGGTCATATTGACAGAAGCAAACAGAAGTTCATCTTCATCAGGCATGGGTTCACACTGAATCCGATTGAAGACAGATTGTCGTTTAGTTTGACATCTGTATTGCATTATGACTCTCGGTTGAAAGTCACAGTCATGATCAACATGGTCCTTGTAATGCCTGTTGTTCGTATTACGTATTTGGAATACTTATACGTATTTTATTTTGTATTTGCATATCTCCTTGGTTTGGCTTGGCTTGTTTATTCTTGGTTGGGTTGGCTTGGTTCGGTTCGGTTTGTGTGGGTTTGGGTTTGGTTTTATATGGTGAACCCCCTACCTACCACCACCAACCCCTTTATTAATCCATTCCTTCATTCTCTCTCTTCATAACTCATCTTCTTCTTCCCCATTACTTCCTTCACCTACCAAAGAGAGGGAGAGAGAGGTCTAGGCAAGTGCAATTTGCTTCCACAAGAGAGCTCATTTTTATTGTTCCATTAGCTTCTTCTTATATTTCTAAGACATATTAGAACTTGTCATTTTCTATTTCGAGGCTTTAATTTTTGTAGATCTAGAAATTAGTTACTTTCGGATTTTGGTGGTTTTGATCTATTAAACTTCTTTGTTTTCAAGTTTTGATGGTTCTATGTTGTAGAGCATTTCATTTTACCCAATTTTGACCTTTGGAAAGTTGGATTCGGACTTGTTTTGACCAAGATTTGGACAATTGAAGCTTAGATTCAACTTTAGAGTTCTTGCTGTTCTTGCCATTTGGAGAAGACAGTGAGCAGTGCACGAGCTTTTTAGCTTGTGCCACTGAGCTGTGCGCGCTCTTTAGCGCAGCGCAGTCGACCCCATACGCTGCCTTTTGGGAGCGTATGACTCGCATACGCTCGCTTGCTTGACAAGGAGTCGTATGGACCCCATACGCTGCCTTTTGGGAGCGTATGACTCACATACGCTCGCTTGCTTGACAAGGAGTCGTATGGACCCCATACGCTGCCTTTTGGGAGTGTATGACTCGCATACGCTCGCTTGCTTGACAAGGAGTCGTATGGACCCCATACGCTGCCTTTTGGGAGCGTATGACTCGCATACGCTCGCTTGCTTGACAAGGAGTCGTATGGAGTGTTTACGCTGCCTTTTGTGAGCGTTTGACCTGAGCATAGCTTGCCCTGAGCGTACGCTGGCTTGAGCGTATATTGACCTGAGCGTACGCTGGCTTGAGCGTATGTTGACCTGAGCGTACGCTGGCTTGAGCATAGCCTAGCCTGAGCGTAGCCTGATTACCCTTGATCTTCTATAGCCCTGTGTATTGATATTTTATTAGATATTTAACGTCTATTTTATATCCTTATGCCTTTTGTCATGAACTTGATAATCATGGATTTGTTTAATATGTTTAGAAATGATACCTGAGCATGACACGATAGTGACCCGTAGTGGTGCACTCTTGACATAATGACCTGACATGACCTGATAGTGGCCCGTCGTGGCGCACTCCTGACAAGTATACTTGACATGATAAACCTGACATGTTATATCTTGATAAGCTGTTGCGACGGCTACCTGACATGACATGACTTGTATAATTAACCTGGACACCGTGGGTGATTGTGCTTGGATAAATAAACCAGTCCTGTCTTGCATCATGTCTAGGATGGGACTCCTGAGTACCACGGTCAGGAGTACCTATTGAAATGAACTAAGGACTAATAACTAGATTAATACATTAGTCATGAAGAGATTTCCTAGCTACAGGCAATCCCGTTACCTGGGTATGCCTTGGGATCTGTAGCCTGCCGTCGAGTAGGGCACATTTCCAGCACAGTGTCATGTGTTGCACCCTTCAAGCTACCTAAGGGTACATTCGTTTCCTGGACGATGTACCCACCTGAATTCAACTCTAATCTTTTAACCCGGGGAACCTGGATGGTCTGCAGAGCTTGTGGCTGTGAAATAATCTCACTGCATCTTGTTAGTAATTAGGCTTGTGACAACCCTAGTTAGTTAAAGTATCAAGCCGTAATTCTTGCTTGGCCGTAAAGTGATTGGACGGAGTCTAACCAGTCTAGTCATGCCCTGAATCCTGTTCCAGATTATTGAATGACCAGAATGCTTGTATTTATTTTTCCGATAAATGGTGAGAATTCCAAGTTCTGTTCAGACGAAGGGTTACAACCCCGGTCCTTGTTTGGTTTACGGGTTGTAACCTGGTTATCTGAATAGTTCCATGGTTATCTCGTCGTATATCATCCTGGTGTATTTTCTTTATCTCCAGTTCTTACTTTTATTTATATCTTGTGCTGATTGCTGGTTTTAGTTCTTAAGTGAAGCTTCCTTTGTGGCACTTGCTCTTTCTGGGGTCTGATCCAGCTGGTTTTGTGTGGCCAGATTTCGGAGCAGCTCCAGAAGATCTACCGACCTTCCAGCCAGATGGTGGCCACTAGACGGAACCCTGGCAACGAGTGGGTTATTTTTGGCTCTCCCACTCTATTGTAAAAATATTCTTTTGAGGCGTTTAGCCGACGAGCACCTGTTTAGCTCGATTGCACTTTATTTACTGTCTGCCTACGGGCTGTAACATGATTAACAGATCCTAGGGTTGATCATGTATGACTAAACTCTTGCTAGTCCTAACATTTTGTAACGACTAGCTTCATGATCAGCTGAATATGTAATATTTGGGACGCCTTATTATTGTATATTTAATGATCATACATCTTGTAACATTTACTTACTTGCTTGTGATTGAGACACTAGGCTTGTTCATGACCTTAAGAGACTGTTGGCTTGTAGTAAACCCTCATGTATCTAGACAGCCGTGACCGTATAGCGAGATGGAATCTATTTCATATACGTAGCTGGCTATGTCTGCCCCCGCTCTCCAGTATTCTGGTTCTGGGGCGTGATATGGTTTAAGTGGTGGCCCATGCAGGTCTTGTAAATCAAGATATGTGAGGGTTTACCCAATAGATGTCTCAATCAGTATTCGTCCTTGATCTCTGTTCGTATCTTCTGAATCCCTGGATTCTTGTCCTGATCATATGCTTGTATCGTTGCTCTGTCCTGGTCCTTCCTTATTGTTTCCTATGTCGTCTTCTTCAGCGGCATAGTACCTGACCCGGCCGATCAGCAAGGCGGAGCACCTCCTGCGGACCAGCAGCAACCTGGAGATCAAGCCCAGCATTCTGGAGTAGCCTCCAGAGTCGTGTCTTCTGGCGGAGAGCCACCAGTCCAGCCAGTTCAACCTGTAGAACATGATGACGACACTTTGGTAGGACTCGTCAGGACCTTGATAGCTTCCCAAGACCGGCGTGGAGATGCCTTGCACCAGGCAGTGACGGATGCTTTGACCCGGGGTGGTCATCAGGGTAACAGCGCTGCCAACAGCTTCAAGCGCTTGAACCCTCCATTCTTCGACGGTAGTAAAGATGCTATCGCGGCAGATGCATGGCTTCATGACACAGAAGTGATTCTAGAAGCAGCCAGGACCCCAGAGAACGAGAAGGTAGCAGTTGTGCGCCTACAGCTATTAGATCTTGCCCGCAGCTGGTGGGCAGCGCAGGCCGTTGGATTAGCAGCCCCCATTGCTTGGGCAGTATTCCGGGAGAGATTCCAGACCAAGTATTTTGATGCTGTAGCTCGGTACGATCTACAGACGAGGTTCACAAATCTGAAGCAAGGAGGCAGGACGGTCGACGGATATGTGGCCGAGTTTTCCAGACTCAGTCGGTTTGCTCCCACCTTGGTGGCAACCGAGTATGATAGAGCCCAGCGGTTCCAGCAGGGACTTCACCTGGAGATCTTGTTGGCAGTCGAGCAGTTTGAGCATCAGACTTTTGATGCAGTCTTGAGAGCAGCCCGGAGGCATGAGTATACCTCCCAGAGGATTGTGGATAGGGCCGGGGGTCGGAAGAGATCTCACGGCCAGATGAATCCGTCTTCAGCACCAGCCCCGGCAGCCAAGGCCTTGACTATTGGGGCTCCGAGGCGAGCAGCCTCAGTGACGTCGGTTCAGCATTCAACTCTGACGCACCCTCAGCAGCAGCAGAAGCAGAAGCAATCTTCCGCAGTGGGTTGTTCTCATTGTGGGAAGCCAGGCCATGTGGTGGCAGAATGTCGCAGGGCACAAGGATTGTGTCTGGCTTGTGGAGCACCAGACCATAGGGTTGGATCCTGCCCGAATAGGGGTGGTTCATCATCGTCTAACATTTCTAGCTCTTCGGTGAGAGGACCAGCTCCGGTCCAGCAGCAGCAGTATCCATTGCCGAGGCCCTTGCCGCCTCAGACCCAAGTGTTCCAGCAGCAGAACCCCCAGCAGTATGCACAACTCCAAGCCCAGAGTCAGAATAGGTAGCGAGGATTTCAGCAGAGGGGACCAGCACCCCGAGGGCACGGTCAGGCTATAGTGATGACCGTGGAGGAAGGATTGGCACCAGGAGAGGTAGTGGCAGGTACTATTCTCGTCAACTCCTTTCCAGCTTCAGCTTTATTTGATTCTGGTGCATCACATTCATTTATGTCTGTACGATTCGCGATACGGGTAGGATTGGAGCTCGAGTCATTATCAGTAAGGCTTAATATACTTACTGGTAACGGACTTGTGGGAGTAGATAGAGTGTTTTCCTCGTGTCGGATCGTAGTTAGCGGTAGAGAATTCTTCGCTAGATTGATAGAATTCCCGATGGCCGATTATGATGTGGTCCTAGGGATGGATTGGTTGAGGAACCAGTTTGCTAGGATAGACTACCACATTGGCAGGGTTGTTTTTAGCATTCCAGGTGAGCCGGAGTTTTCTTTCTCCCGAGGCGAAGTTGAGTCATCTCCTCCAGTATTACGGATGGCAGTAGCAGCAGTTCAGTTGCCCAGGATAGTCGAGGAGTTTCCAGATGTTTTCCCAGAAGAACTTCCAGGTTTGCCTCCGGAGTGGGAGATCGAGTTCACTATAGACTTGATTCTCGGGACAGCCCCAGTGTCAGAGAGAGTCTACAGGATGGCGCCGTCAGAGTTGGAGATATTGTACAAGATGATTGAAGAACTCAGAACCAAGGGATTCATTCGTGCTAGTGGATCGCCTTGGGGAGCCCCGATGCTTCTTGTGAAAAAGAAGGATGGTACGTCCAGGTTATGTGTTGATTATCGTACCTTGAACTCAGTGACAATCAAGAACAGATACCCTCTTCCGAGGATAGATGACTTGTTTGATCAACTCAAGGGGGCTTCCGTATTCTCGAAGATTGACTTGCGCTCAGGTTATCATCAGATCAGAGTCAGAGAGCAGGACATTCCGAAGACGGCTTTTAGATCGAGATATGGGCATTGGGAGTTCCTTGTTATGCCTTTTGGAGCAACCAATGCGCCGGCAGTATTCATGGACCTCGTGAATCGCATCTTCATACCTTACTTGGATCAGTTTGTGATTGTGTTCTTGGATGACATTCTGGTCTACAGCAAAAGTGAGGCAGAGCATGAGCAGCATCTCTGTATAGTTCTTCAGATCCTCAGAGAGCACCAGTTATATGCCAAGTTTAGTGAATACGAGTTCTGGCTCGATCGCATTTCGTACTTGGGTCATATCATCACTCGAGGAGGAGTAGAATTGGATCCCCAGAAGATTGTGGCTATTGAGTCATGGCCAGTGCGCAGCACAGTTGCAGAGGTTCGTAGTTTTCTTGGATTGGCCGGCTACTACCGGCGGTTTGTTTCAGATTTTGCTCGAATTTCAGCGCCATTGACGCAGTTGACCCGCAAGGATGCGCAATTTGCTTGGACAGCAGAGTGTCAGAGTTCTTTTGAGCAGTTGAAGCGAGGCCTGATAACAGCTCCTATTTTCACGCTTCCAGATGGGACCGGAGGATTCTCAGTGTATTGTGATGCTTCAGGCAGAGGTTTAGGATGTGTTCTGATGCAGCATGGAAAGGTAATAGCTTATGCGTCACGACAACTTCGTGATCATGAGAGGAATTACCCAACCCATGACTTGGAGCTGGCAGCAGTGGTGTTTGCACTTAAGTTGTGGAGGCACTACTTGTACGGAGATAGGGTAGAGATTTTCACCGACCATAAGAGCCTGAAGTATGTTTTCACCCAGAAGGATCTTAACATGCGTCAGAGGAGGTGGCTGGAGCTTCTTGTGGATTATGATGTCAGCTTGCAGTATCATCCTGGGAAGGCCAATGTTGTTACGGATGCATTGAGCAGGAGAGCCGGAGCTTATTTCCTAACAGCGCAGCCAGAGCTGTTAGCCGATCTTCAGAAGATGGATATAGAAGTTGTTCTCCCTTCCAGTGTGGCCTTGATGGCCAGCATGCAAGTTCAGTCCACTATAGTCGAAAGGATCCGGATGGCGCAGTCGGCAGATTCCAAGCTTCAGCGACTCAGAGCAGACTGTAAGGCAGGACGAAGACCAGAGTTATGTATTCATGAGGATGGTACACTTAGGCATGGTAAGCGTCTTTGTGTACCCAGTGGAGATATCAGACAGGAGATCATGTCAGAGGTGCACAGTTCACAGTATTCCATCCATTCCGGCAGTACGAAGATGTACCGTGATATCCGTCAGCACTTCTGGTGGAATAGCATGAAGTGGGAGATAGCTCGGTTTGTCTCTCGGTGTTTGGTTTGCCAACAGGTTAAGGCCGAACATCAAAGACCGGCTGGACTTCTTCAGCCCTTACCGATTCCAGAATGGAAGTGGGAGCATGTGACCATAGATTTCGTGACTGGATTACCTAGATCCCCAGCTAGTAGAGATGCTATTTGGGTCATTGTGGATCGGCTTACCAAGGTAGCGCACTTTCTTCCGTTTAGAGTTGGTCAGTCGACGGCTCAGCTAGCGGAGATGTACCTCAGACAGATTGTCAGATTATACGGAGTGCCAGTCAGTATCACCTCAGACCGAGATTCAAGGTTTACGTCGTACTTTTGGCGTAGCTTACAAGAGAGTTTGGGAATTCATCTCCAGTTCAGTTCAGCATATCACCCACAGACGGATGGCCAGTCGGAGCGCACGATCCAGACTCTTGAAGACATGTTGCGGTCTTGCACACTTGACTTTGGTGGTTTATGGGAAGATCATTTGCACCTGGTGGAATTCTCATACAACAATAGTTTCCAGGCCAGTATCCAGATGGCACCGTTCGAGGCACTGTATGGCAGGAAGTGCAGATCCCCGTTAGCCTGGGATGATATTGGAGAGAGGCAGATGCTTGGTCCAGAAATGATTGCTCAGACCGTTGAAGTAGTCAGGCGAGTCAGAGATCACCTTCGAGTTGCCCAAGATCGCCAGCGCCATTGGGCCGATTCTCATCGGCGCCCTCTCGAGTTCTCGGTCGGCGATCATGTATTCCTGAGGATTTCGCCTAACCGTGGCGTCATTCGTTTCGGCGTACGGGGCAAGCTTAGTCCTAGATATATAGGACCGTTTGACATTCTGGAGCGAGTAGGAGATGTATCCTATCGTCTCGCTCTTCCACCGTCGTTAAGCGAGGTGCATGACGTGTTCCATGTATCCCAATTACGACGGTACATCCCGGACCCGAGCCACATCCTGGATCATTCGGAATTGGTTGTTGGTACCAACCTTTCGTATGAGGAGAGGCCCGTGTCTATATTGGATCGAAGAGAGAAGATCCTCAAGAACAAGACTATCAAGTTAGTCCGAGTTGCTTGGGGTCATCACTCTTTGGAGGAGTCAACGTAGGAGCGTGAGGATGATATCCGATCACGATATCCCGAATTGTTTGACTCATGAGGTATAATGTCTTTCTTATGCCTCATGCCATCAATTTCTTGCTTGCATGATTGATTGATTGCCTAGTATAATTGCCTGTGAATAGTGTAGCTTGTTCTTGTCCCTCTAGCCTCTTAATTAAATTTCGAGGACAGAATTCTTTTAAGGTGGGTAGAGTTGTAATGCCTGTTGTTCGTATTACGTATTTGGAATTCGTATACGTATTTTATTTTGTATTTGCATATCTCCTTGGTTTGGCTTGGCTTGTTTTTTCTTGGTTGGGTTGGCTTGGTTCGGTTCGGTTTGTGTGGGTTTGGGTTTGGTTTTATATGGTGAACCCCCTACCTACCACCACCAACCCCTTTATTAATCCATTCCTTCATTCTCTCTCTTCATAACTCATCTTCTTCTTCCCCATTACTTCCTTCACCTACCAAAGAGAGGGAGAGAGAGGTCTAGGCAAGTGCAACTTGCTTCCACAAGAGAGCTCATTTTTATTATTCTATTAGCTTCTTCTCATATTTCTAAGACATATTAGAACTTGTCATTTTCTATTTCGAGGCTTTAATTTTTGTAGATCTAAAAATTAGTTACTTTTGGATTTTGGTGGTTTTGATCTGTTAAACTTCTTTTTTTCAAGTTTTGATGGTTCTATGTTGTAGAGCATTTCATTCTACCCAATTGTGACCTTTGGAAAGTTGGATTCGGACTTGTTTTGACCAAGATTTGGACAATTGAAGCTTAGATTCAACTTTAGAGTTCTTGCTGTTCTTGCCATTTGGAGAAGACAGTGAGCAGTGCACGAGCTTTTTAGCTTGTGCCACTGAGCTGCGCGCGCTCTTTAGCGCAGCGCAGTCGACCCCATACGCTGCCTTTTGGGAGCGTATGACTCGTATACGCTCGCTTGCTTGACAAGGAGTCGTATGGACCCCATACGCTGCCTTTTGGGAGTGTATGACTCGCATACGCTCGCTTACTTGACAAGGAGTCGTATGGACCCCATACGCTGCCTTTTGGGAGCGTATGACTCGCATACGCTCGCTTACTTGACAAGGAGTCGTATTGACCCCATACGCTGCCTTTTGGGAGCGTATGACTCGCATACGCTCGCTTGCTTGACAAGGAGTCGTATGGAGTGCATATGCTGCCTTTTGTGAGCGTTTGACCTGAGCATAGCTTGCCCTGAGCGTACGCTGGCTTGAGCGTATGTTGACCTGAGCGTACGCTGGCTTGAGCGTATGTTGACCTGAGCGTACGCTGGCTTAAGCATAGCCTAGCCTGAGCGTAGCCTGATTATCCTTGATCTTCTATAGCCCTGTATATTGATATTTTATTAGATATTTAACGTCCATTTTATATCCTTACGCCTTTTGTCATGAACTTGATAATCATGGATTTGTTTAATATATTTGGAAATGATACCTGAGCATGACACGATAGTGACCCGTAGTGGTGCACTCCTGACATAATGACCTGACATGACCTGATAGTGGCCCATCGTGGCGCACTCCTGACAAGTATACTTGACATGATAAACCTGACATGTTATATCTTGATAAGCTGTTGCGACGGCTACCTGACATGACATGACTTGTATAATTAACCTGGATACCGTGGGTGATTGTGCTTGTATAAATAAACCAGTCATGTCTTGCATCATGTCTAGGATGGGACTCCTGAGTACCACGGTCAGGAGTACCTATTGAAATGAACTAAGGACTAATAACTAGATTAATACATTAGTCATGAAGAGATTTCCCAGCTACAGGCAATCCCGTTACCTGGGCACGCCTTGGGATCTGTAGCCTACCGTCGAGTAGGGCACATTTCCAGCACACTGTCATGTGTTGCACCCTTCAAGCTACCTAAGGGTACATTCGTTTCCTGGACGATGTACCCACCTGAATTCAACTCTAATCTTTTAACCCGGGGAACCTGGATGGTCTGTAGGGCTTGTGGCTGTGAAATAATCTCTCTGCATCTTGTTAGTAATTAGGCTTGTGACAACCCTAGTTAGTTAAAGTATCAAGTCGTAATTCTTGCTTGGCCGTGAAGTGATTGGACGGAGTCTAACCAGTCCAGTCTTGCCCTGAATCCTGTTCCAGATTATTGAATGACCAGAATGCTTGTATTTATTTTTCCGATAAATGGTGAGAATTCCAAGTTCTGTTCAGACGAAGGGTTACAACCCCGATCCTTGTTTGGTTTTCGGGTTGTAACCTGGTTATCTGAATAGTTCCATGGTTTTCTCGTCGTATATCATCCTGGTGTATTTTCTTTATCTCCAGTTCTTACTTTTATTTATATCTTGTGCTGATTGCTGGTTTTAGTTCTTAAGTGAAGCTTCCTTTGTGGCACTTGCTCTTTCTGGGGTCTGACCCAGCTGGTTTTGTGTGGCCAGATTTCGGAGCAGCTCCAGAGGATCTACCGACCTTCCAGCCAGATGGTGGCCACTAGACGGAACCCTGGCAACGAGTGGGTTATTTTTGGCTCTCCCACTCTATTGTAAAAATATTCTTTTGAGGCGTTTAGCCGACGAGCACCTGTTTAGCTCGATTGCACTTTATTTACTGTCTGCCTATGGGCTGTAACATGATTAACAGATCCTAGGGTTGATCATGTATGACTAAACTCTTGCTAGTCCTAACATTTTGTAACGACTAGCTTCATGATCAGCTGAATATGTAATATTTGGGACGCCTTATTATTGTATATTTAATGATCATACATCTTGTAACATTTACTTACTTGCTTGTGATTGAGACACTAGGCTTGTTCATGACCTTAAGAGACTGTTGGCTTGTAGTAAACCCTCATGTATCTAGACAGCCGTGACCGTATAGCGAGATGGAATCCATTTCATATACGTAGCTGGCTATGTCTGCCCCTGCTCTCCAGTATTCTGGTTATGGGGCGTGACAGTCCTGATCTATTGATTGACATCTGCATTGAATTATGACTCTTGGCTGGAAGTCACATTCAGCATGATCCATTGACACAGAATTATTCCTTCTCTTCTGTTGAAGGTGTTCTCGTAGATCTGTCTGTAAAGATTGAGGTACATCAGAGAACATTCTTTGTGCATTTTTAGGAATATATTTTTGGTTCTTGGGTCTCGATGGCTCTTGATTATATAGAGAGTGATTAATATGAGCCACATAATTTCTAGCATACTCTGCATCTGGATCTTTTATTTTCATATCTGATTGGTGTGGTTTCTTAACACCAGAAGTACTTCCAAAACGGATTTGATTAAGTTTTGCTCTTAGATCAGTTGGAGGTAACACATTGGTTTTTGAAACTTAGAGTTTTCCTTCCATTGATCTGGATATTTGCAGAGAAGGAAGAGTTGAACCACCCCATTGATTAGGAGTTGGTAACAGACCCTCTTTTATAGACAAATTCTATGCCCAATTCGAAGAAGTCGCAGAAGAAGACATTAAGGAATGTTTCTTTTTCGACTTATTCAAGTTTTGAGACATAGAATGTCCAGAAGGAAGAGTAGTCAAAAGACCATCTCCTTTTCTTTGACTAACAAAATTGTCAGTCAAAGCTGTTCCTGAAGTAAATACTACAGGAGCAGAAGAAACAACTAAAGAGTTATTTCTTTTCGAAGGGACTTTGTGTGGAGGAGTTCTAGCAAGACCACCCCCAGTTCTAGTAGAACTTGGCAAAGAAGAAGAGATAGCTAAAGAGCTATTCTTCTTTGAGTATGCTGGTGACAATTTGGCTAAGGAGCCAGTATTGTCAGCGTGTAGAGTCTTGGCTAAAGAGCCAGATTTTGGTACGCACACTGAGTCAGAAGGAATTGACTTGGAAATACACGCTGGAACAGTTTTGGCTAAGGAGCCAGTATTGTCAGCGTGACCTTTGAATTTAGAAATACACGCTGGAACAGATTTGGCTAAGGAGCCAGTACTGTCAGCGTGACTTTTGACTTTGAGATTGCACGTTGGAACAGATTTGGCTAAGGAGCCAGTACTGTCAGCGTGACTTTTGAACTTAGAAATACACGTTGGAACAGATTTGACTAAGGAGTCAGTACTGTCAGCGTGACTTTTGACTGCTGTCGTCTTCGAGCACACAAGAGTGTGCGTGCTTGAAGTAGAGTTCTTGCCTGTGTTAGGAGTAGACACTGTGGCAGAAACTTCACCCTTGGTTGCCAATAGATTCTTAGGGACATAGACAGATCGTCTTTTCGACTTGGCAGTGGTGATGGAGGCTGAAGTGGGCTTACCACCCTTAGCCCGCTGCATTTCTTCATAGGCGAGTTGATCGAATTGGATCGATATCACCTTCTTCGTCGAGCCGACTGACGAAGTGTCGCATTGAGTTGTTGCCATCTCAGAATAGGAGATGGTTTTCCCCAGCAGAGTTGCCAATTTATTTTCCATAAATAAATTCACTTTATTTATTGTGTTTCTGGAAAAATTACAACTGTAGGAATCCGATCTAGAAGACGATCGCTTTATCCCTTGGACGATGCGAAGAAGAAAAGCTCTCAAAATTTTGACAGTAATTTAGATAACTATGTATCTGTACAATAAATGAGAAAAAGAACTCTATTTATAGAGTCAAAAATAACTGAAAAGATAACTGTCTTCACAGCCTGTGCCTAGTTAAAAATCATGCAGGATTTAACATACGCAAGGTTATGAGCAGTTACTGGACGTGGCCTGTAACTGTTGGACACATGGCAATCATGCATGAGTCGTATACAAGTTACAAGACACGCAGGTGAGAGATCAGTGGTATGGCTGCCACGTACTCCAATTTGATGAAATCCACGCAGACTTGTTGAAGACGAAATCCACGCAGACTAGGGTCAGAAAGCTTCAAAATCCACGCAGACTTGGGGCAGGAAGCTTCAGAATCCACGCAGACTTGGGGTAAAAACCTTCAGAATCCATGCAGACTTGGGGCAGAAAACTTCAAAATCTACGCAGACGTGGGGCAGGAAGCTTCAGAATCCACGCAAACTTGAGACAGAAAGCTCAAAATATACGCAGACTTGTGGAAGGAACATAGAAGTTCAAAATACACGTAGACTTGAGGAAGGACTGCCAGCTGTCTTGATTCGACGTGCCTCGACTGACACAAAATCTCTGACAGTGATTGCCTTGTCAGTCACATTAAATGACAATAAGCTCTTTTGGTACGCCAACTTGGTGAAGGCTGAGTCTTATTGAAGAAGATTTCAAAAGTCACGCAATAGTCGGCTGTGATCTCTCGAGTTCCGTGCATACGTGGCATACGAGAAGACATTCTTCGACTGTCGTGCTGTCAGTCATAATGATACTTCTGACAAATGATGAGCTGTCTCTAGCGTGATTTTTAAACATTGTCTTGATCAACTCAGCGTGACTTTTAGACTCTGTTCTGATCAACTCAGCGTGACTTTTGGACTTTGTCCTGATCAACTCAGCGTGACTTTTGGACTTTGTCCTGATCAACTCAGCGTGACTTTCATCTTTAAGGCCTACATATACAGTACGAGAAATGAGACAAGACATGAAACTGAATCATGAGTACTTGAAGTAAATATAAGGAACATGATATGAGTCCTGAACATGAAATACAACCTAAACATGAAATACAACCTGAACATAAAATTCAACCTGAATCCTGAAATGTGCAAGATTGAAATACATCTAGATTGTGTGATCGGCTTGGGTAGATTCAATAAACATGAAATGGTACGGCTTTGGTCCCACGTTCATTAATGACCGTCAACATAAGTTATTTTTGTTGACATTTTCCAGCCGTCAAGAGACCATGTTTATCAATTCCCATTTATCTTGCCGGTTCCCATTTAAGTTACCAGATCTGCGCATAATATCAATTCCAGAAACGCATAATATCAATTCCAGAAACTCTCATAAATATTAAATAAACTATAATACACATATTTAACATTAACAAAAATAAACATGTTCGAACAATATTCAACCAGTAATTCATACAATAATCAGCAAAAAGAAACTTGTTCATAGAACACCGGTACATGATACCAACCCTATTTCATCACTAAAGTGCCAAAATAAAATACCATTAACCAAAGCCCGCAGCTTCATAAACCATCATTCATCGAATTCCGGTAGCCAATTAAAAACATATTGTTTACTTCATAAACCATCATTGTGGTGATAAGGCCCTGTTTAGTAGTGAAGTATCAAAGCTTAGTAGTGAAGCATCAGAGCTTAGTGAAGTAGAAGTATCAGAGCTTAGTATCAACAAGTATCCTGAACACAAGTATCCTGAACATGAGTATCAGCAATTAGCCCTAGGTATAGTATCAGCAAGTATCCTAAACACGGGTATCATGAACATGAGAATCAGAGCTAATACTACTAGTGGCTTAGTATCATGAGTATCAATATCAGCAAGTATCCTGAACACAAAATTATGGATAGTTGTGCAAAGATTTGGGACATATATTCATGCATACCTTATTACAAATTGTTTAAGGTCCTCACATATGCGACCCCCCTCCCCAGAGAATCCAAGTAGTACACTTTCATTAGTACAATATCAATGACAACCAAAATCCAGTGATCTCTGTAACACCATATACACCAAGATATATACAAGTTAAGGTATCAGAGTTAGAAGATCTATTAGGATCAGTTGTAGTGTATATTAGAGTATGTTAAGTAGGTTGGTGTAGCGGCCAGTGTGTATGAGTGTTAATATAGTTTTTACTCTACACTCTAATTCTGTTAAGTAGGATCGGTTGAATCCATATAGCCAAGGAAATAATAGGATAGTGTAGTGGCCGGAGTATAGAGTGTGTTTGTGAGTGTATAGAAAAATTCTGAATTCACTTTATAAAAGAAAAAAGTAAGAAATGTAATACCTTGGGTTGTATGGCACGAAAAATAGTCCACATTGCTTTCCATATTTCATACATTTATAAATATCTTTTGCTCTTACATCCCGTGATGCAAAAATATCTTTTAACCCAAAAGTGGATACTTTTCTTGGGTCAATAAATGAAACATTTTCATCAGTGTTTAGGTCTTTTAAACGATATTACAATGACCTACAGTTTGCAGATAAGTTAACTCAACTTATTAATGTAATTGACTCCATCCATTCAAAATTAGGTTGTAGTTCGGTCCTTAGCCCCTTCTCTACAAGATCAAGACGAGCATTGACTCCATCCTTTGTCTTTCCGGGAATGTTAAGCAATGCACCATATATGCTCTCACAAACATTTTTCTTGATGTGCATAACGTCAAGTGTGTAGCGAACATGCAAGTGTTCCTAATAGTCAAGTGTGAAGAAGATTGACTTCTTCTTCAGCCTTTTTTTCTCAAATAGGACACGACACAGTTGAGTATGCCAATAAAATTAAAACCCACATCATAACCCACAAAAACCCTACTTATTCACAAATAGGACACGACACAGTTGCCAGACACAAAAAACTCTACTCTCAATAAAATCCACAAAAAACTCTACTCTCAATAAAATCCACAAAAAACCCCAACTTCAACTTGCATTACCATAAAATCAATTTACAGAGAGAAAATATGGAATATAATTTCATACTACCGCATGGTGAAGTCCGAAGTTGTTGCATGGTGAAGTTGCCGTTGATGATAGGATTTTGGGGAGAAACGTAGGCCGTCGAGAAGATCGGGGACACCGAGGAGAGAGTTTTAGGGAGTGGAGGGAGAGTGTCTTCTGAGAGGAAAGAGAAAGGATATGAGAAGAAGAGGGATTTTTTGCGAGGAACAGGAGGAAAAGAGGAGTTTTCAGAGAGGGGAAATTTTTTCGAAGAGATGCGGGAATTTGAACAGTATCGCTGCTATTTTCTTAATATATCAAAACTGTTACTAACCCAAAATTTTCAAAAAATTTACGATAATGGCAGATAAAATAGTCGCGATTATTTCCTCCCCTGACTTTATTTGATGGCTTTAACCTAACCGTCAAGGAAAAGAGGTAGGTTTTGTGACGGTTCTCCAAAACCCATCAACGAAAGGGGTACAATATTTTAAACTTAATACAAAACAGGGGTTTACTTGACACGAGGCCTAATGTCAAGTAAAACAGCTTAATTGACGGGTTTTATCGATCGTCAATAAAAAGACCGTCACCAAATGTCATTTTTTATAGTGTGAAATGAAGAAACATCATGAAAAATGTAGCAAGTCATTATGTTCATATCATGGTGGCGAGTACCTTTTTGAAGAGTTTAGAGATTATTTATCAGAGGCTGGGATTACATCCAAATTGGTTACACTTGGAACACCCAAGCAGAATGGTGTAGACGAATAAAAGAATAGGACTCTTATGGAGATGGTTAGATCATTGATTAATTACTCTAATATGTTAGATTCATTTTGGGAATATGCCTTAGAGACTGCTGCTTATATTCTGAACTTGGTACCTTCTAAGTCTGTACCTATTACTTCCACAACGTTGTGGACCGGGCAGAAGCCTAGTCTGTAGTGCCCTATTTTCGATAGATGGTAGACTATGTAATATGCTTGTGGCTAGTCAGACCCTGTCGGGAACTTAGATGGCTAGTCTGACTCAGTCGCTGAGCTTACTATACGATAACACTTTGTAGCATCAAATAAATTAATTTGGACGAATGTTACGAGAATCGTTCTGACTAATGGATAGCTTCTATTAGAATAAGTCCTATATGCAGCAGACTACGTCCCGACGAGTGAGTTTTATATAAGAGTCCTTTCGACGAGACTGGGCTGTTGTATGGTTTTCTTGAAGTTTTTGCTGCTTGGTTTTGATGAATGTGTTTTTTTGTCAATTTCTGCATTCATTCTAAGAATTTCAAAATGAATGATTAAAAAAAGAATTCATATAAAATGCTGGTGTCATTGCAGGAGCTCGTGTAATTGAAGCTTGAACATTGCGAAGCACTCCGACTCTCGGCACATTTTTATACTTGGTGGGTGGTTCGGCCCCTTCTTTTATACTCATTCCTACAAATAAAATTCTTGTTACCTCAAACTTATTCAAATCGACGATGCCAAGTTAAATGCATGTCAAATTACTAAGATAAAGAATTCGGGATAATTGTATCAATTTAGAGTAATTTTACTCTAAAATATATATATATATATGTTTCGCACTTCAAAGCAAAAAAATTTAAGGTTCTAGAAAAGAGAGATAGTATTTCATGGAATACAAAATAATGAAACATTGGTTGTGGCATATGGTACATCAGGATTTTTGATGCCTACGGGACGCCAAATCAGAATGTATAGCTTTGAGAAAATAAATTACTGCATGAGTAGGGTAAAATAATAATACTGCTAGATTATGTTTTGTACCATGAATCTGTTTTACAAAGTAAATTGTTCACGAACCTGCATGGTCATGGATAACTTGTGCACAAGGTATATTTCCTCGAAACGGTATCCGGGACACCGAAGCCAAATCGACCTAAGGGGATTCGAGATTTTATGCTTGGCATGAGAAATTGTGAAACCTCCAGCTAGGCTTGCACCCTGGACTGATAGGGCATATCGTAATACCATTTAGAATAGTCCTTTGTGGTGTTATAACACCAATGATCGCATATAAGATAGTAGCATGCTCAGATATTATCTTATGCATGTGGTAAGTATTATCTCTGTCTCGTGCATGGACGAGCACGACCTTGGTAAAAATTAAGATAAACTGCTACGCTTTACTATATGCTTTTACTATTCGAGAATGCTATCGATATGAACTGAATTCGTCTAGTTCTAAATAGCAAGACAACTTTGAATGCATGCCTACCTTAATAATAAGAGTCAGTTTAGACGAGTGGGTTCGTCCCGCTAACTAGTGCATTCCTAATTATACTAACCCCCCAACAACATAGGTGATGAGAACTCTGGTGGGGCACGGTGCTAGTCCAAAGCAGAAGTTCGGGGCGATATTTTGAAGCATTTTCTATTTTGATGTATTTCGAAGCTGATTCATCTTGAAAGCGTATAAAAGGGTGTAAATGTGTGAAACGACAATTATTAGTTCAGCTAGCTTGTTGAGTGTTTTGTTTTATTTCAATTAACGTAGCCACAAAAGCATATTCAATGTAATTATGACTCACACTTCCTTGCAAGCTATTAATGAAAGCATATTGCTATCTTCTGATACCGCGTGTTCAATTCTCTGCAATTTATGAAGTTTCAACTTGATATTTCAAAATAATAATCAAATGTAATGTTCTTGACTTGTACAAGTGTAACTCTAGACTCGTACGATATCATGACCCAGCGAGGACGATCGACGATAGAAATTGATGCGAGGATGAATGGTTTATCGAATCAGGGCATGAAAAGTTGGTATCAGAGTACAGTTCAATCCTCAAATTTTAAAAAATATTTCTTCTGGATGTTGGTTGCGATTGCTTGATTGAATGCTTTCGACATATGCTGCATGAAATAATTGTTCCATACAGGTAAGCCCATAGATATTTTGAGAATATTAACAAGTTTACTCTATTTTTAGAAGATGACTAAGAAAGGCAATCTTATCACGACAAAGAACATTGTGAATAGTTCGGCTAGTTCGGAGGATGCTAGACCTAGCGAAACTACGAAGGAGAGAATGATGTGCCTGATGGAGGTACAGTAACAACAGATTCAGGCACAGATCAAAACCCAATTTGGTGCGAACAAAAATAGATAGATGCCCTGACACGGATCATGAGCACTATGGCGGTCAACACCAACGCAACGATCATGGCATCAGAAGAGAGAGAAGAAGTCCAAACACCAATAATGAACTCATCTTCCTTGTTCAAGGCGACTGAGTTCCACAAGATGAACCCGCCTAAGTTCAACGACCGAGCTGAGCCAAATGTGATCGTAGGATGGCTAGAAGAAATTGAAGGCTTGTTTAATCTTCTCAGCATCAAGGGGTCCAAGAGAGTAATATGTGCGACGTTACAACTGTAATTGAGGGCCTACAACTGGTAGACAGTAAAGAAACGGGAAATCTGCCCTGACACCAAGATTTTTTGAAAAAAGTTCAAGGAATCCTATCTTGAGCAATATATTCCTCGTGTTGTCCGTCAACAAAAATAAGACAAGTTCATGATGTTGAAACAAGAAAATATGTCAGTTGACGATTATAACTCAAGATTTTCAAAAATAGCAAAATTTGTCAACGTCTTCATGTCCAACAAAGAATGCTTTCAACAAGGTCTAAATGACAAACTTTGTAGGGATGTCATGAACCAACGGTGTCAAACCTATCGTGAGTCCTACGATGCCGTTCTTGATAGTGAGAGAATCTTCGACCATTTCGTTATTGGGTTAGCCATACACTTCACATGTTTTAGCGATTCACATGGTATCATCAAATGATACAAGTCTTGGATAAGTATTAACTATAATAAAATATACGATCCACCAATATTTATCAAATTTGAAAAAGAGGACATTCATTTCGAGGAAAATAAAAATAGGTTTAAATCCGGTACCGACAGGGATAATCCTCCTCAGAACAATATTCTCTTTCAGGCCCTTCAACCAATCAATACAGCCTCATAGAGCAGCTTTTATGTTGCAACGAGCTATGTTGGTCATCCGTAATAACTTCAATAAGCATCATACCGATGCGGAAGGATCTGGAGTGCAAAAAAGTCCAAACATATTAGAGAATCGAGGTCCCTATCCGGTAGTACGATGTAATAAGTATGACCGAAACAGGCACCAAACATTCAAATGTCGTGTGTCCGGATGCTTCAGATCTGGTCAGATAGGCCACAAGTCTTATGACTGTCAGATGGGGAGGACAAACCCTACAAGGAACGTTCCGAATCAAAAAAACCTGACGAACTTTCTGAACCAAAATAGAGCGACTCTAGTACAAGACGTAAATGTGGTGTCAGTAAACCCACAAAATCAACGCAATAGAGCGCAAGGCCGAGTCTATACAATGACTCAAGAAGAGGCATTCGGGTTCGATACTATTATAACAAGTATTATTACTCTATAAAAATATACCTACTCGAGTACTATTCGATTAGGGTGCAAGATATAATTTTGTAGCTGTAGATTTTGTTAAAGAAAATAAATTAGTCATGCAATCGCTAGATAAGAACATTAGCGTTAGCACTCCGTCGGGAGTCGATATGACTGTAAATTTTATTTGTAGGGACGGATACATTTATATCGGATACCAAAATATATCCTTGGAAGTTATCGTCCTAGACATCAAGGAGTACGACATAATCCTAGGCATGGATTGGTTGGGTGATTCCATGCAACAATCGAGTGCAAGGAGAAGAGAGTTGTGTTTTATCTTCTTGCAAGAGAGAGTTCTCATATTTGTGCATTACAGTATCGAAGATGGCCATGGTGGTATCAGCAATTTTGGCAAGGCGTATATTGCGTTCCAGCTGTGAGGGATACTTAGCATCAGTTAGAGATACAAGAAAGGATATTGCAAATACAGTAAAGACTGATGTTTTTAAAGATTTTACCGACGTGTTCCTAGAAAAAATACCTATGATGCCATCGGATCAAGAATAGAATTCAGCATCGACGCCTCTCCAAATACACGGCTGATATCGAAAGCACCTTACTGAATGGCTCCAGCAAAACTAAAAGAGCTAAAGTTGCAGCTATAAGAGTTGCTAGACCACAGATTTATTTGCCCTAGCATCTCTCCATGGGGAGCTTCCGTATTGTTTATGAAAAAGAAAAATGGATCGATGTGGCTACACATCAATTATCGAGAACACAACAAAGCTGTCGTACGAAACAATTATCCACTGCCACGAATCCATGACTTGTTCAATCAACTGCAAGGTGCCACAATATTTTTCAAAAATATATCTTCGCTCAGGCTATCATCAGTTGAAGATCAAGCCCAACAACGTATCGAAATCTGCCTTCTGTACTCGATACGGTCATTATGAGTTCTTAGTCATGACGTTCGGTTTGACGAACACCCCAGCCACTTTCATGGATTTAATGAACCGAGTCATATGATACTTAATAGGCAAATTTGTGGTCATATTCATCGACAATATCCTTATCTACTCAAAGGACAGAGAAAAGCACGCAGAACACTTGAAGGCGGTACTGCAGACTCTGTGTGAACACAGATTATACGCAAAAGAGTAAATGTGAATTCTGAATGAGTAGCATGTCGGTCCTTAGGCACGTTATATGTGTTGAAGGTGTCACAGTCGATTCAAAAAAAATTGAAGCAGTGGTACATTGGAAACGACCTACCTCGGCTAGCGACATTCAGAGCTCCTGGGCTTAGAGGGCTCTACCGAAACTTGTGTAAAAATTTTCCAAATTGGCGTCACCTCTGCCTTGCCTCACCCATAAGGAAGTCGTATTTAAATGGAGTGACGACTGTGAAACCAGCTTTCAAGAGTTGAAACAACGGCTCATCTAAGTTCCAATCCTTGCACTTTCGAATGGTCCAGAAGGGTTTCATATATTCAGCGACGCAACAGAAACAAGCCTAGGGTACATGCTCATATAGCAAGATAAACTTATCTCCTATGCTTCGAGGCAGTTGAAGCAGCATAAAAAGAACTACCTGAAGCATGATCTGGAACTGACGACAGTTGTGTTCGCATTGAAACTCTAGCAACACTACCTCTATGGTATGGCTTGTAAAATCTACCTCGATCACAACATCCGTAAATACTTATTCACCCAACACGAACTTAACATAAGGCAGCGACATTAGCTCAAACTAATAAAAGATTATAAGCTAACGATACAGTATACGTCGAGCAAGGGAAATGTCATCGCAGACGGATTGAGCAGAATATTTATGGGGATACTGGACATAAAAATAAGATACGACAAGATTTAGCAATGATGGATAAATATCAATGTGTGCAGCTTGCTCAGTTCCACCTTAAATCGAACTTGCACAACAAGATAAAGACCGCACTGTAACCCCTCTTCCCAAAATTTTAAAAAATATATTTATTTGACTTAAATAGTAATTTTTGAAATTTTATAAATATTTTAATTAAATGGTTATTATTATAGAAGGCATTAGTCATGGTTAAGATTTGGAGTACAAGATGACTAGGAAATATGGCACGGAGAGTGTAGTCGAGTGTTTTGACTAGTGTTTTAGCCAGGGTAGGAAAGGTCAAGCCATAGGTGTGTCCTAACTAGGAAAACCAGGCTAAGTTGTAACTCGACTCCTATAAATAATTTAATTATTTATTATTAAGATTATTGACTTTTTAGGAGACCCGGTTGTACCAACTTAGTCCAGACTGGACCCAAACCAAAACCCAAGCCATGTAGAAATTTAATGAATCCAAAGACGTCCATGTTGATATATATTTTTTCTGTGTATATTTTGTACCTATTTCAAAATGGTCTATAAATATTTTCCTAAATAGTTGTTATGTATATATAATATCAATATTATTTGATATTTATTGGATATGTTATTTTTGGAAATATGATAACATGTCCCATAACATTTTTTAGATTTTTGGAATTAATAGGTTAAATACAGGTATATGTAGTTGTAGTTAAATACTTATATACAAATATAGAATTATATATTATTGTTATATGCATACCGAGTATATACTTTATATATTCAATAGGCATATATATATATATATATATATATATATATATATATATATATAGAGAGAGAGAGAGAGAGGATAAAAAAAAGGAAAAAGAAAATAGGGCACTATTCCTTTCGAAATAGTGCAATTCCAAACCCGAACCAAGCACTCAGCCCAAACTGCAAAAGCTGCATCTATATAACATAACGAGACAGAGAAAGCGAAGTAGATCAAAAACCCTAACACACAACCTAACCCTACTACGACACAAACCCCAGTGCCACGTCCGACCCCTGGGCAGCCACCCGCCGTCGGGACCACCGCCGCGTGCGGCCAGAGCCACCAGGAAATGCGCGCACACAGCTGCACTGACAGAGACAACAACAGCAGGAGCCTGCGGGGGATCGACTTTTGCGACGCATTTTCTCGACGTGTGGTCAACCGATTTTCAATCCGTCTTTTCAGGTACGAACACAACCTATATGACTTTACACCCCAGTAATTAGGACTTGATGTAGTCGTATGACCTATCCAAGAAATTGACCCTAAATCGAGCAAAAACTGTTCAAAAATAGGAACAAAATATTGGGCCAATACCCTGATTTGGAAGATAGAATTTGAACCAAATAATAGGAATTTCAGAAATCCATCTGAAGGCAGTTATAGACAACATATACCAGATTAAAACCTATCTTGTAGATCATGATTTCATTAAGTATGCACAAAGTTATTCGAATTCAAAAATCAAGAAAAAAATCATTTTTAAAAACTAGAATTTTGGAAAATTCTTCCGATACGGCGTGCGCCCCGGTAAACTGGGCGACGTCGTCGCAACCCATAAGCATTGAAAGACGCGTATGGATGTTATCGATGTGTAGAATTTGACGAAACTCAATTTCGTTGTGCGTGCGTGACGAAATCGAGGCGTATCCGTCGAGGTACCTCATGTCGGCCTCTTTGCAAATTAGTCAATTACTTTGTGTATGTTCGTCATCTCGAGACAAAACTTTTGCCAACAGGACCGTATCATTTTTTGGTTATGTATGCCAAGTTTGGTCCGATTATGAGAAGGTCGACCGAAACGCTCTTTTGGCGGGCCCACGACCCGATCCAACGGACGAATTTGTGCACGGTCTACCGAAATCCAAACTTTGGATATACGGTTGGGTTCGTATCATCAAACTAGACTCATAGTCATGTAGTTTGATGACTTTAGAGATCATAGGCTCTGGCACGCTTTTCGGTACAAAATGGGTCCAACGACGGATATCGTTTTGACCCAAAATTATGATTTTGCCCCTATGTCCAGAATTAGATTTTTGGGTTGGCATTCTTAGACATTTCTTTTATACCAAATATATTGGTGATATCCATTTTTGCATCCTGAGACTGTTGTGCGAGTTTCACTTTTGTAGCTCACTAAGTGGTTTAGAATTGTTGGTTTCACCAACAAAGGACCCAGGCAAATACATATACTGATTGCTTTCAATTTCTGATAGTTTTTTCATTACATATTTATATATACGCTCTTCCTGCCTTACTGACATGCTTGTTACCCAGGTTCGTATTATGGATCCTACATATTATATTTTTTGTTAACCATCCACATGATTGTCGTGTTCGTGACTTGTTCAAATCCATGAGTACTAGTCAAGCGGAAAAATATTTTAGTAGACGTGTGAACTACCCCTTTCTATCCCTCGTATCTTTCGTGGAGAATAGCAACCGCACATTTCACGTACGGGGTGCCGGATTTACCCCCTAGCCGTTCACATGTCGAACACGATATTTTAACACACATAGATAGATATTGCTTCACTTGTTCATCCTGTGTCACCATGTTTCCTTCTAGTTGCTATATTTTGTTATAGACTTTCATGTTCACTTTCCTATTAAACATGATGCATGTTACTTCTAGATTCAATTCTCATATGCTATTTTTATGTTTTGTAAATTCTATCATATCTTGAATAGCTTGTCATATGTGTGCTTATTCCATTCCTGGCTGAAAACTAAAAAATTTTAGGTTAGACATGACTTCTCTTAGCATTGGGAGATACAGGTGTACTTGTAGGCCAAAACCTAGAGATTAGTTAGATAGTGGTGTTGTAGTCATTTCCAATATTTGTTAGAACATTGTATTTTTCTTTAAATGTAAAACTTATAAAAATTGTAAATTGGTTAGTATGTGAATGAGCAATAAAGTTATTATTTATGTGACTTTGAGCATTCTGGCTGGGCAGCATTATACCACTGATACTGTAGCGTAGGCTGGCTTGGACAAGCACTCGTATCCCAAAAAGCGGGTGCGGGTCGTGACACACACAGAAGGACAATCCATTTTTGAAGATGATGTGCGAGCTAATTTTGATAGAAAAGGCGACTGACTTTACGAAAGACGAGAATGGGTTGATAAGATTAAAAGAAAGACTATGCATTCCTGAAACTGCCAAACTCAGAAAAAATATGATGGAGGCGCATTATGTGAAGTACTCGTTGCATCTTGGGAGCACCAAGATGTAGACTTACACACAAAATTGGTGGCACGACATAAAACGAGATGTGGCTACTTTTGTGTCACAGTATTTGTCTTGTCAACAAGTGAAAGTAGAATACCAAAGGCCAGGTAGGGAGCTGCAAAACCTCACCATCCCAGAATATAAGTGGGACAACATCTCAATGGATTTTATAGTAGGATTTTTGAAGACTCCGTACGAAAATGACGTAATTTGGGTCATTGTTGATAGATTGACCAAGTCTGCTCATTTTATCACAATCAAAGTAGCATGGAGCATCGAACGGTTAGCAGAAATTTATATTGGCGAGATTGTTTGAATGCATGGGGTACCGGCCATAATAGTTTCGAATAGAGACGGACGATTCCTATCGTATTTCTGGACGAGCTTACAAGCCGTGATGGGGACCAAACTAAATTTTAGTAGTGCATATCATCCCCAAATCAATGGTCAGACGGAAAGGGTGAATCAAATCATAGAAGATATGCTGCATTTGTGGCAGTAGATCTAAAGACTAGTTGGGATACGCATTTGTCGCTAGCGGAGTTTGCGTATAACAATAGTTATCAGTCGAGCATTCAGATGGCTTGTACGAGACACTCTCCGGAAGAAAGTATCGATCACAACTATGCTGAGATAAAGTCGGCGAAAAACAGGTGCTCGAACCGAAACTAGGGGAACAGGCCGTCGATGTAACGCCCAGTCCCAAAATACAAGGACTAAGTACGTAGACATACCAGCTGTATACATACGAAGTATATGGAACCCTCGTATGTATACATAAGCTGTGAAATATAGAAAGCCATGAAACTAATCTCATCCACAATTAAATATTGTTTGCCATTAAATATCAAGAACAACAAATTACAGATGAATTGAACTTGATTACAAACACGCTTGTACAAGAGAAAGCCTAGAAAGAAATCCTAGGAAACTATCTAAGTACAATTGTTTAGTTTTGATTCTGGGGGGTGACGATAGAGGCTCGGGAAAGTGTAGCAACTCTGCCTTACTCCTTGGACTATCTGACGCGCTCCTTGCTCTCGAAGAAATTGCCCTTCGTAGGTTACCGGCCTTGGATTGCCAACCATTTGCCTGGGTGTAATACCCTGCTATTTACAGTGTTTTCTGCAGTAGCAGATTTTTGGGCCGCGTAAAGGCCACGTGGCCACGTGTCTCTCACAGCGCACAAAGACTCAATGTCGGGCTGCCAGCTGGTAGGGGTTGTTGAGATTTTGTTGTAACGAATCTGGGTGGTTGAGACTTGGTCAGCCTGCCATGTATCTCATCGCAAGATTGGATCAGTCTGCTTGAGTCATTTTGAACCGCATAGGCCCTTCAGAGTTCGGCCATGCTGGGCCGTATAAGACTCATACGGTAGTCTCCCTTAGTCCGTATGTAGCTTGAAGACTTTTGAGCTGCATAGGATCTTATATTCTGGGCCGCATAAAGCTTATGCGGCTCAGATTACAGTTACCCTTGGCCGCATGAAGTACATAGATTGAGTCACATAAGGTTCATGCGGCTCGGGTCGCATGTCCAGTCCAATCATGTATTATCTTCTTTTCAGAGTGTCAGAGTTGTCAGAGCTGTCAGTCTTTGCCAGAGTTTGTCAGCTTTATCAGACCAGAGTTTTGTCAGCTTTATCAGAAGGATTAATCAGCTTGGCCGCATAAGTAACTATTCTCTCTGCGGCTCAAAAGTTAGTCTGGTGAAGATGGGCCGCAGGGGGTGTACTGAGTATGTCATGCGGCTCTTCTTTATGCAGGTCAATCTGTCCCAGGGTACTCATTCGGTCACTTATGATCCGCATGAACCCCATATTTTCTATGCTTCAACAAGACCCCCTTCAAAGTTTTTAAATTACAAATTTGGAATACTTTGAATAAGAAGCATGAACATATATCAAGCCGCAGAAGAATCTTCGAGTCAGGAGAGACGTCGTGCCGTAGGGAAATTTTGGGCCGCATGGACGTCTTCGGGCCGTAGGTAGATCTTATGCCGCAGGGAGATCTTGTCTGCCAGCTGTCACTGCTGCATTTAATACCTTGATTTGGTTTTTGATTTGGGCTCTTTTTCTGAGATAAAGTTGACGGTTACTAAGGATAAAATCCCCAAACGTCATCATTATCCTTAATGGATACGGGAATCGAAGCCGTAATAACGGTTATTAAGGATAAAAATCCTCAAACGTTATCATTATCTTTAATGGATACGTGAATCGAAGTGGCGTTCATCTGTTTCCATTTTGAGGAGCTATAAATATGGACCATACGGAGAGAGTTTTTTCCTTTAACTTTTTCTCCTTCGTCTTCATCATCTTCGTCATCTTTCTGTCCCAGTTAGCCATAGATCCGAAAGCTCCAAGTCGACTGATGCTACGGTCAATAGAAAGGGTCTCGCCTCTCCGTCGAGTGCTACAGACTCTCCTCCCGTTCATCCTGACGTGCGACCCCCTGTTAAGGGTAAGGATGGTAGGAAAGAGATAACTTAAATTTGAACGGCCATATCGCATATTTTATGCGCGAACTTGTCATAAATTGCCTCTGTGCTTTGGGAATGATCAATATATTCCCCATCTCGTAGGACTGCATGTGTTCTGTATGACGGGGCCGTATGGATTAAGCCGCATAAGCACCACTGACCTTCATAGATGCCTCATACTTGAGCCGCATGAGCGATACTGGGTTGAACCGTATGGATGTCTCATGACCAAACCGTATATATATATATCTCATAACTGATCCGCATAATTACTTCATGGCTTAGACGCATGAACATTGCATAATAGAGCCACATAAGCCGTATGCATCTCATTCCTCATAACTAGGCCACATAGGGTCTGTTTTGGCTGAATATTATTTTCTTAATTTGAGCGCATACGTTCCCCTTATAACTGAGCCGTATAGGCTCTGCCTGACTAGGCCGCATAGCTGAAAAGGAGCCCATTCACTTTGTAATTATACGACTATCTTTTTTTTATTCTTGCAACATCCATGTCGAAGGCTGAAACCGTTGTGAAGGAGGAGCCCAAGTCTGAGGGTAGTAGCACTGGGAGTTCTGACCCTCCTACCCCCGCTGAAGACCTTAATCAAATAGACCTTTCGTATGCAAAATGGCTGAGAGAATGGTATATGCCTCAACACAACTATGATCCTCGACTGTAGGGATCCATGAATTGTCATGTAATTGCTGTTTTCGGGAATATGAAACAAAATCAGTGTAATCCTTTACTGGAGATATATTCCTATAAATGTAACTGATTTTGAATAAACAGAATACATTCACTCCATTCTTTATTTGTGGTATATGTAGTGCTTGTACTAGAGGGCCTAATACAGCATTTGTGTTTAATAAAGGACATTCCACTGGAGGACTTTTTTGTGGACCTATTGTCCTTTTGTATATTTGGGAATACGAGCAAGTAGATTTGAATGACATTTTGTGGACCTACTACTCTTTGGTACACCGATGGTGCGAGTAATAGATTAGGATAACTTTCATGGACCTATTACCCTTCTGTTCACTGGCGGTACGGGTAATAGATTTGAAATAAAACCCAACATAGGTAATATGGACGTGATAGGTTTTGTGGTCTTAATACCGTGTCTTCTATCCCGGGTTGGGTACAGGTGTCAAGTTGGAAGACTATTGGTGTCAGAGGTAATATGGACGTGACACACGATAATCAGGAGTGGTTTTTGGTGGAATGGATTTTGAGACAAAATCTAACAGAGGTAATATAGACGTGATAGGTTTTATGGTCTTAACACCATGTCTTTTATCCCGGGTTGGGTACAAGTTTTAAGTCAAGAGACTATCGATATCAGAGGTAATATGGACGTGATACACGATAATCAAGAATAATCTTTGGTGGACCTATTACTCTTCTGCGCACTGGTGGTGCGAGTAACAGATTTTGAGATAAAATCAACAGAGACAATATGGACGTGATAGGTTTTGTGGTCTTAACACCATGTCTTTTATCCAGGGTTGGGTACTGGTGTTAAGTCGGGAGATTATCGGTACCAGAGGTAATATGGATGCGACACACGATAATCAGGACCAGGAAGTTTGCTCAGAGATAATAATAAACTAGGCAGACTCATGTAAGGTAAAGCATTAGAGTGGGAGTTCAGAGGTATCATCGTACATGACTCGCCACTCAGGGAGATGCAATAGAGTGTGAGTTCAGAGGTATTATCGTACATGACTCGCTACTCAGAGAGATGCAATAGAGTGTGAGTTCAGAGGTATCATCGTACATGACTCGCCACTTATGGAGATGCGATAGAGTGTGAGTTCAGAGGTATCCTCGTACATAACTCGCCGCTCAGGGAGATGCGATAGAGTGTGAGTTCAGCGGTACTTGGTGTACATAACTCGATAGTTTGAAAGATTTGATGGTTTTGAAGGAGTATCAGCATGTCTTTAGACGTAGTATTTCTTCAAGAATTTACCGTTTATGGGCATCATGAATAAGTCCCCATTCTGTTTTACGAGCCGGTATGCGCCGTTGGAGAATACGGTCTCGATGATGTACTTCCACTTGGGCTAAAATTTGCTGGCAGTTTTGTGAGTCATGACCATCGGTCTGCGAACGGCCAAGACGAGATCGCCTACTTGGAATGTACTCTGCTTGACTTTCTTATTGAAGGCTTGAGAGATGCGTGCTTGATAGAGGTCGATGCTTTGTGGAGCTTGCAAATGTTTCTCGTCTAACGCTTCCAATTCTTGTAGCCGTCGGCGGTAGTTATCGTCCGACGTTAACCGGTAAGTAAGGGCCACACAAAGTGAGGGGATCTGAGTCTCCAATGGGAGAACTGCCTCGCTCCCATACACCAGAGAAAATGGTGTATTTCCCGTAGCCGTCCGACTCGTAGTGCGATATGCCCATAAGCATTCGCCCAACTTTTAATTCCAGTCACATTTGTTTGAAGACACAAACTTCTTGAGAAGCTTGATTATGGTCTTGTTAAAGGCTTCGGCCAGACCATTAGCTGACAGATTTTAGGCTATTGAAGCCACATTCTGAATTCGGTTCTTGTTGCAGAATCGATAGAAGGCATGGCTTGCAAACTGCAGACCGTTGTCATGAATGATCCTCCTTGGCAGTCCAAAACGGTAAATGACGTGATGTTTTATGAAACTGATCACGTTTGATATCTTTACCTCTGCCAACGGAACAGCTTTCGTCCATTTGAAGAAGTAGTCGGTGATTACGAGAATAAATCGGTGCCCTTTGGACGACGACGGGGTGATTGGGCCAATAATGTCCATTCCCCATGCTTCAAATGGCCAAGAAGCCATTGTCGGGTGTAAGAACTCAGATGGCAGATGTATGAAATCTGTGTGGATCTGACAAGCCTTGCACTTCTTTGTATAATCGACTGCGTCTGCTACCATCGTAGGCCAGTAGTAACCCATCCGACGGAGACGGTCCTGCAACTTCGGGCCCGGTTGGTGAGCCCTGCAAACGCAATCATGAGCCTCGCGTAAGGCTTTTTTGGATTCTGCATTTGACAGACATCTTAGCAGTAGTCCACCGTAAGATCGTCGATATAGCATTTTTGTTTCTATGTCATAGAAGAATCTGAGAGAACGCCTTCTATAGACAGAATTCTATAGACTGCAAAATCGATGAACATGAGTCTCCAGTCTTACACATCATTGGTTATCTGGGCGGAGTAACTCGTATCCAGTTGAACGTTGATTTTGGGACAAACCAGCTCATGGCCTATAACGTCAACTGGATGATGACCATAATTTGGAACCGTCCAAGAAGCGACGAGGCCTGCTAGGGCATCGACTTCAATATTCTGGAGCCTTGGAACATGTTCTATAAAGAACCCCTCCAGAGTTGCTATGATAGCAATTGCTGTCTGATGATAGGGGATCGGGTTCGCGTTCCAAACTTCGTACGAGCCTCGAATTTGATTGACAACCAACTGCGAGTCGCCATATGCTTCTAGGTATTTGACTCCCACTTCTTTTTTAAGTCGGAGCCCGATGACCAAAGTGTTATATTCAGCTACATTGTTTGAACAGGGTTCCGTGATAGAATATGCCCGATTGACCACCAATCCAGAGGAAGAAATCAACACTATCCCGACTCCAGCGACGATATCACCTTGGGGCCCCGTTCTTGAGGCACCGTCGAAGAACATTCGCCAAACATCTTCGTGTGAATTCATGTTTGAGTTAATGACTTCATCTGCAATTTCTTTATAGATTCTGACTGTTTCTGGGCCTAGATGGGCTGCCAGAAAGTCGGCCAAGGCTTGACCTTTGACAGCCTTTTGCGGAACGAAGACCATGTCGTAGGGGGATAATAGTATCGCCCATATGGCTAGACGAGAACTTAGTACGTCTGGCTTGGTCATGAGAACCTGAGGGGATTGACTCGTGTTTTCTGAATGGCATATTTTCTGAATGGCGAATACCAAGGCAAGGCATTCCTTCTCTACGGCAGTGTACCTATGCTCCGGCCCCACCATCTTTCGACCGAGGTAATAGATGGCTTGTTCATGTCCCGTATCATTATTTTGTGCTAGCAAGGCACCGAGGGAGTGTTCCATTGCTCGTATATATAGCAGGAAAGGCTTTCCGGCGACCGGGGCTACCAGGACTGGCAGATTTGTCAGGTATTTCTTAATGTCATCAAAGGCGCGTTAACATTCCTCATTCCAAATAAAAGAGACGCCTTTCTTCATAAGTTGTGTGAAGGGTTGACATCGCCCTGAGAGGTTAGATATGAACCTCCTGATGTAGGCTAGTCTTCTCTGAAGGTCGCGAAGTTCACGGAGGTTCTTCGGTGGACTCATCTCCAGGATTGCCTTTCTCTTATCGGGGTCTATGTCAATGCCCTGGGAAGTGATGACAAAGCCTAGGAACTTCCTGCTGGACACGCCCAGGAAGGACTTGGTGGGATTCATCTTCAAATTTTGTACTCGCATAAGATCGAACATTGTTCTCAAATCGTGTAGGTGGTCATCCTTGGAGCGGCTTTTGACGGCAATATCGTCGATGTAACACTCCACCGTCTTGCGCAAGTGATCTTTGAAGATGATGCTCATAGCACGTTGATATGTAGCACTGGCATTCTTCAGGCCGAAAGGCATGACTGTGTAGCAATACATGCTGATCGGTGTTCGGAATGACGTATGCTTCTCATCGTCCGGAGACATTTTGATTTGATTGTATCCTGAAAAGCCATCCATAAAGGACATGCGCTCGAAGCCACACGTATTATCGATCATTATGTCGGTAATGGGAAGAGAGAATTCATCCTTAGGATATATCGCATTCAGATTGTGAAAGTCGATGCAGATTCGGATCTTTCCGTTCTTCTTGACGACTGGTACTATATTAGCTATCCAGTCTGGGTGCTGCTCTTTGCGGATGAAACCGCTAGTTATAAGCTTGTTTACTTCCACTTCAATAGAGTTCATAATGTCTGGACGGAACCGTCGTTGCTGTTGCTTGACTGGTTTTGCGTCCGGATGAATATTGAGCTTATGAAGTATGATCTCGGGGTTTATCCCTGGCATGTCTTCATAGCTCCAGGCAAAGACGTCAATATACTCTCTGACGAGTTGTAACAACGACTTCTGCTCGCCGTCTGTCAGGCTTTTACTGACGAAGATTGTCTTTGGAGAGGATTCATCACCGAGGTTAACTTGCATGACCTCATCTTCTGTGGAAGGGTCACGTAGTTCAAAGTGCTTCTCCCATTGTGCATCCAATTGTTGGACCCATGGCTCTAATTCAAGAGGTTCGAGTAGATCCTCGTCTTTCTCTTCAATATCAGCGGATGCCATATTGACAGATAATGTCTGCCTGAACATATCTCTAATGTTGTCATCGAAATCGTATGTAGGTGATTCGGATAAGTGAGAATGCCACTCGCATTCCTCATCAGAGCTTTCGGGCATTGTTGCTGGTATAACATAACCGAGGCCGCATTTGGACTTGCCGTAGTAATCCTGAGGTTTCCCAGACGAAGTTGACAGTTGCAGAGGCGATCGCCGACCGCTACCATAGTTCAGACCTGGGGTAGCCTCCATGTCGTATCCCTGCTTTTGCATGAAGTACTTGGCCTGAGGACTATATAGGTAAAGCGGTAGTCTCCCAGTATCGGGTTCGAGATCAAACTCTTGAGGCATGAAGGGTTGAGGTCCTTCTTTTCGGCCAAAGATGATCATGTGATCCCCTTCTCTTCTGCCTGGGACTAGAAAGTAGGCGTCTTTAATAGGAGCAAGTCGGTTCGTAGTATAGACGGTTGTCACCTGTGTGTGCAGGTTAATGTCCCGACCGAGTCCCATAGTATACATCAGATTGAGTTTATTACACTCAGGATAATTCAATGGCAGCCTCTTATTGATGAAATAAGGAATTTTGCCCACAGGGATTACATCATCAGGAGAGGGACTATCCACCTTTAAAACAAGATACTTCGTGAGTTCTACATCCTCTTCAGCTACCCCCTACGTGATCGGAGGTGGGGACGCTATTCTGGGCAACTTGACCACCAAGGGTTCAGCTTGTGGTATTGGCTTACCTGAGGGTGTCGGGTCGACACTTGATTATCGGCTCGTCTTGGAAAGACGGATGACCATTGGCTCGGCAGGGGACTTTGTGTCTTTCGATTGCTTTTGACTGGATCGTGGCAATCGGATCACCATCGGCTCCCCAGAGGGCCTTTCATCTTCCGGTCGCCTTTGATTGGATTTTGGCAATCGGATCACCATCGGCCATATGACGGGTTCTTGGCTGGTCCTTGGGAGTCGGATGACCATCGGCTCCAATTGTGCAGCTGGGGTAGGGAACCGAACACTTCTTTATGCAAAGTTGTGACAAGGGGTGCAGCTTTGCCCAGTTTACGGGCTTGAAAATGAATTCTCAAGGGTTCCTCTGGCCCTGTTATTTTCCATAAATAAATTCACTTTATTTATTGTGTATCTGGAAAAATTACAACTGTAGGAATCCGATCTAGAAGACGATCGCTTTATCCCTTGGACTATGCGAAGAAGAAAAGCTCTCAAAATTTTGACAGTAAGTTAGACAACTATGTATCTGCACAATGAATGAGAAAAAGAACTCTATTTATAGAGTCAAAAATAACTGAAAGGATAACTGTCTTCACAGCCTGTGCCTAGTTGAAAATCACGCAGGATTTAACATACGTAAGGTTGTGAGCAGTTACTGGACGTGGCCTGTAACTGTTGGACACATGGCAATCATGCATGAGTCGTGTGCAAGTTACAGGACATGCAGGCGAGAGATCAGTGGCATGGCTGCCACGTACTCCAATTTGATGAAATCTACGCAGACTTGTTGAAGACGAAATCCACGCAGACTCGGTGCAGAAAGCTTCAAAATCCACGCAAACTTGGGGCAAGAAGCTTCAGAATCCACGCAGACTTGGGGCAAAAAAGCTTCAAAATCCACGCAGACTTGGGGCAGAAAGCTTCACAATCCACGCAGAGGTGGAGCAAGAAACTTCAGAATCCACGCAAACTTTGAGACAGAAAGCTCAAAATATACGCGGACTTTGGGAAGGAACATATAAGTTCACAATACACGCAGACTTGAGTCAGAAGGCTCAAAATCTACGCACGATTGAGGCAGGACTGCCAGCTGTCTTGATTCGACGTGCCTCGACTGACACAAAATCTCTGACAGTGATTGCTTTTGTCAGTTGCATTAAATGACAAGAAGCTCTTTTGGTACGCCAACTTGACGAAGGCTGAGTCTTGCTGAAGAAGATTTCGAAAGTCACGCAATAGTCGGCTGTGATCTCTCGAGTTCTGTGTATACGTGGCATACGAGAAGGCATTCTTCAACTGTCGTGCTGTCAGTCATAATTACACTCTGACAAATGATGAGCTGTTTCCCAACGTGACTTTTAAATATTGTCCTGATCAACTCAGCGTGACTTTTGGACCTTGTTCTGATCAACTCAGCGTGACTTTCATTTTTAAGGCCTACAAAACCCCCTTCAAAGTTTTCGAAAGTTGAAAAAGACTTCAAAATTTCGAAATACTTTGAAAATATCCAAATGAACTTATTAAATGTCATGATGACTCTTTAGTTTTCGAGACTGATTGAATCCAATTTATGGTGGAATATGAACCGCCGGCGAGCTCTGTTATATAAACGGGGAGAAAATTCAGCTTTGATGTTCATCTTACGTTAACATGACTCCGAAGGAAGAAGCTGAAGAAGAAGCAAGAAAGTTGGGTTTCTGTGCACATGGCGACCCTACTCTCGGGTGTAAGGAACCGGAGCCTTTAGTTTTCGAGTTCAAAGATGACCCTACACAACTAGCCAAGAACTTCCTGAGCCACTTTGGTCTGGACGGCTCGTCTTCTTCCAATGGGCGCAGCCTTGCAGAGCAGCGTGAAACGCTCAATGTTCTGTTATATCGTATAGGAGTCACTAGTGTAGAGGAATTGGGTGTCAATCTTAGTCGCTCCGCAAAATAGAGCGTGTCTTTTCATGCTTCTGTTTTCTATTTGAGAAATGTTGTACTTCTTTTCCTACGTAAGGTCATCAGTACCTGCTTTAAAAAATGTAGTACAACTTTTGTGCTGAAAACTAGTTTTACTCCGAACAGCGTGCACTAATGAAGAATATTAAGTGGCACTCTTTGAATGTTTCAAATATTGTGCTATTTTCCAAAGCACACGTGACACTCATTCCATGGTTTATGAGCGCTTTTTACTCGGATCTTTTCCAAGAATAGGCCTGCACTTTGTCCTTTAAATAGATAGGTGAGTTTCATGCATACTCATTCCTTCGTTCTTCTTCTTCTTCTCTGAGAATGACCTTTTTGCAAGATTCCATTCTCAACAAGAAATTAATGATAGCAATGCTTTCTGATCTAGATCTCAATGGTGAGTCTAACATAGTATGCGTATCACTTTTCACTGTTGAAGATGAGTTTGTGTTCCTGACTAAACAAGGTGTGCCTGACTGGCCAGTGCGTGTCTCATGATAATGACACTTCTATTAATTAATTTCTTTTTCTTTGCTGCTTTCTGTAGAAGCTTGGCTGCAAAAATTTTTTAGAACTGGCATTGGCGATTTGGATGCTGTGGGGAGCGTTCTTCTGACACCAACATCAGGGAGCTCATGCGCTTTTGACGCACAAATCAGACAACTCAGAACTCTTCGTAGGATAGAAGGGTCTTCCTCCGATGGTAGGAAGAGCCTTTATACACGGAGAGTTGGACGGTGGAGTCAGCTCTACCCCGAAAAATCGGGTAGTAGGGTTCCTTTCACGACAGAACTAGAAATTGTATCCCAATATTGGATACATTCCTATCTCCTTTGAAAGGTCGCTCCCAATCCACCAGTTGTATTGGCAGCAACACGCCTTCGGGCTGCCATACTCTGAGGTTCTCCTCTTTTCTGAGAGAGAAGACCAGAGTTTGATTCCTGCTGTTCCGGTTGCCACTGGAGCTCAGACAGTCAGAAACTGCCACCAACAACGAACCCGTCAAAGAAGATCCAAAGAAGAAATAGATCTCCATTAGGTTTTTGTTGTGTGCATAGAATAAAAATCCAAAATTGTAATAGATTTCCATTATGATTTGTAAGAAAGTCTAAGAAAATGTAATAGACTTTTTATGATGAAATGAGAGTGGAAATGATAATTCTTCTATGCTCAATGATTTATATTTGAATAAATTGTGGACATGATAGATAATGAAATCTTCTTTTCTGATTTAGAGTACGTAATATTATCAGAGGTAATATGGACATGATAATATGTAGAAACTCAAAAGAAAATAGATTGATTTCTATCCAGAGGTCAAAAATGACAAATGAGTAGGTAGATTCGGAATTGATCCAGAGGTTATGAAAACATGATAGATAATGAATTCCCATTGATAGAAGATTATGAACGGACGAACCATCGGAAGAATGTAATAAATGAACGAATGAAACGTCAAGCATTAAAGAACGGACGAATCGTCTGATGAATGTGAGAAATGAACGGATGAACCATCAAGCATTAATGAACGTGTGAATCGTCGGATGAATGTGACGCTTCATTATTTGAGGAGCTTCTGCCTATAAATATAGCAGAAATCTGACAAGAACGAACACTTTTATTCTTCAACATAAAAATGTCGTCTGAAGAAGCATCCAAGAAGGCTGAAATCGTCCCGAAGATTCAGAAGGGCACTGAAGAACGCCCTATCGATCCAGTTCAACCGAAGGAAGTAAAAGCAGGCGAAGGTTCGTCTGCACCCAAGCCCCCCAGGGACATTCTGGACTTCCTGCTCGAACCAGGAAGGACTGAAGAAGAAGAAGCCATGAGGATGGCCGCTTGCAAGTTCCTCGTGGGTTCCATCAAGGAGGTTCTTGGCTCTTTTGCTGACTGCGTTTTCAAGAAGGACAGCAGTGGCCCGCATCCAAATGTAGAGAAGGATGATAGTGATCTTCCCTAAAATTATGTACTATTATTCATGATTAAAATAAAATAAAAATTTTATTTATAAACATGAACTTGTCTGATGATTTACAAGTATTTACATTTATACATAATACTTTTTAAGGAATTTGCCATTAATAGGCATCATAACTTTTCGACCATCCAGTTCTGAGAGTTGATAAGCTCCATTTGAGAAAACTCTGCTTACGACATAGGGACCTTCCCATTTTGCGTCGAATTTGCCTTTGCTCATATGAGTCATAGTCATAGGACGTCTGACTGTTAGAACAAGTTCTCCTTTTTGATACACTCTAACTCTGACTTTCTTATTAAAAGCTCTTGAGATTCTAGCTTGATAGAATTTGATGTTCTGTTGAGCAGATATTCGCTTCTCATCCAGAGCTTCTAATTCCTGAAGTCGAAGACGATCATTATTCTCGGCGGTGAGTTCATTAGCGATTGCTATCCTTAAAGAAGGAATTTGAATCTCTAATGGAAGAACAGCTTCGCATCCATACACCAGAGAGAAAGGTGTACTTTTAGTAGCATTACGAACTGTAGTACGGTAAGCCCACAAACATTCACCGAGCTTCTCACTCCAATTATGTTTGTTAGTAGAGACAAACTTCTTTAGGAGTTTGATGATGGTCTTGTTGAAAGCTTCTGCTAATCCATTAGCCGCTGGATTATATGCAGTAGAAGCCACATTGTTGATCCGGTGATCATCACAGAATCGAGTAAATTTCTGGCTGACGAACTGTGGTCCGTTATCATGAATAATGCGTCGAGGAACACCAAATCTGTAGATGATGTGGTGTTTGATAAAGCTGATGACATTGGACGTCTTAACTTCAGATAAAGGAATGGCTTCGGCCCATTTGGAGAAGTAATCGGTTATTGCGAGAATAAACCGATGACCTTTGGATGACGGCGGATTGATCGGACCGATAATGTCCATGCCCCAAGCTTCGAAGGGCCATGATGCTGCCGTCGGATGTAGAAATTCCGAGGGTTGATGAATAAAATCCGTATGGATTTGACAAGCTTTACACTTCTTTGCATATTCGATGGTGTCTGATACCATAGTGGACCAATAATAACCCATACGTCGAATACGGTCCTGAAGTTTTGGTCCAGGCTGATGTGCTCCACAAATTCCATCATGTGCTTCGCGAATAATTTGTTGAGCCTCGTCACCGGTAACACATCGAAGAAGTAAACCATCATAAGCTCGACGATATAAGGTTTTTGTAGTATGATTATAATAGAATCTGAGTGATCGTCGTCTGATAGATGCTGCCTCACTCGGATTATCTGGAAGAATATCATACAATACGAAATCAAAGAAAGGAAGTCTCCAATCTTTATCCATATTTTGATTCTCGGCCGAGTTATTGAAGATGAATTCCATGCTAGAATCAGATGAAGATGATACAGATTTACGACTGAATCCAAATCCTCTTGTTGTATTGACGTCGTGAGACGTTGATTCTTCAATGTCAATTGGAAGTCCTAGGGTTAGGTTATTTTCCAGATGAAACAATTCTCGATTGCGAACAACAATTATTTGTTGCCGTCTAATTGGAATAGCCAACACCGCCGCAAGATTAGCTAGAGCATCAGCTTCTGTGTTACATGTTCGCCTAACATGTTCAATGAAGAATTCTTCAAACGAAGAAGCCATAGATATAGCCGATCTATGATAAGGAACCAGATCTTGATGGCGAACTTCATAAGTACCCCTTATCTGATTGACAATGAGTTTAGAGTCTCCGTACGCCTCCAAATGTTGAATATTCAGATGTTTAGCAAGTTGAAGACCAATGAGTAATGCATTGTACTCAGCTACATTGTTTGAACATGGTTGATCAAGAGAATAAGCTCTTTGGATAGCAAGACCTTCTGGTGATACAAGAACGATTCCAACTCCAGCGACAATATCACCATTAGGACCTATCCTTGAAGCTCCATCAAAGAATAGACGCCAAGTAGGATCCTCTTCGGTAATTTGGTTTGAATCTAGGACTTCATCTGGTATTTCATCATAGAGTTTTGAATTTTCTGGAATTGAATGAGCAGCCAGAAAATCAGCTAAAGCTTGTCCTTTGACTGATTTCTGAGGACTATAGTGCATATCATACTGAGCAAGTAAGATTCCCCAGTTAGCCAATCTAGAATTCAAAACACTGGGTTTCTTCATCATGACCCGTATAGGATTGATTCTGGAGATGACATGAATAGTCTGACCAATGATATAATGTCGTGTCTTTTGAACAGCGAACATCAAGGCTAGACATTCTTTTTCGACCGGTGAATATCGAGGTTCAGCTCCGGTCATAGTACGACTGAGATAGTAAATGGCTTGTTCATGACCATTTTTATTCTTTTGAGCGAGCAATGCACCCAATGAATGACTCATTGCTCAGGTATATAGGAGGAATGGAATTCCTGAGACGGGAGGTACCAATACTAGAGGGCTCATCAGATATTGTTTTATATCATCGAATGCTTTCTGACATTCACCATTCCAGACAAAAGAGACACCTTTCTTCATAAGTTTATTGAATGGTCTGCAGCATCCTGAAAGATTAGAGATGAATCTCCTGATATAAGCGATCCTTCCTTGAAATCCTCGTAGCTCTTTTAAGGTGCGTGGAGGACGCATCTCTTGGATGGCTTTGATCTTCTCGGGATCCACGTGTATACCTTTAGAGGTAATGACGAAGCCGAGAAATTTACCACTAGAGACGCCTAAGAAGGACGTAGTAGGGTTCATCTTTAATTGATGCTTACGTATTAGATCAAATATAGTCTTCAAATCTTGGATGTGATCCTCCTTTTGTCGACTTTTGACTGCAATATCATCAACGTAGCATTCGACTGTTTTCCGCAGATGTTTACGGAATATATTGCTCATAGCTCGTTGATAAGTTGCTCCTGCATTCTTGAGACCAAATGGCATAACCGTATAACAGTATGTACTAATCGGTGTTCTGAAAGAAGTGTGCTTCTCGTCATCTGGAAACATTTTCATCTGATTGTACCCAGAATACCCGTCCATGAATGACATCCGTTCAAATCCACAGGTATTATCGATCATGACATCAGTAATTGGTAGAAGGAATTCGTCTTTAGGACATGCCGCATTGAGATCGCGGAAGTCTATGCAAACTCTGATCTTGCCAGTCTTTTTAAGGACAGGAACTATGTTAGCCACCCAATCGGGATGTTGTTCCTCTCTAATAAACCCGGAGGTCATGAGTTTATTGACTTCAGCTTCAATTGTATCCATAATGTCTGGATGAAATCGTCGCTGTTGTGTTTGACCGGTTTAGCATTCGGCAAGATATTGAGCTTGTGAGTTGCAATTTGTGGATCAAGTCCTGGCATATCTTCATAACTCCAAGCGAAGACATCGATGTAATCACGAATGAGTTTGATCATGTCTTGCTTATCAGTTTCTGAAAGACTTTCACTGATGAATATTGGCTTAGGAGATCTCTCTTCACCAACATCTATTTGAACAAGTTTGTCTTCAGTCGGAGGTTCTTTTGGCTCGAAACGGAACTCCTATTGATTATCTAACCTTTGGCCCATTGTTCTGATTCAGGTGAAATTTCAAACTCTTCTTCGTCTTCATCACTTTCTTCAGAACGGTCAATAGAAACCATGTTGGATGACAGTATATTGCAGTAGAAATCACCAATACTCGTATCAGAATCCCAAGAAGTGGTACTAGAAGAATCAGATCTCTTATCTTCGTCAGACTCGGGATCTTCATGGATAATATTGATAAAGGAATAGGAGCAGTATAACCCAATCCGCATTTTGTCCTTCCATATTTCAGAGGAGGAATCCGGACAGGCATTTTTCTTCCTTTGCCATTATTGAGGCCAGTCCTAAAGTCATAGCCCATATTTTTAATGATGTCTTTAGATTGCTGACTATAACGACGTAGTTGTAATCTTCCAGTATCATCATTCTTGTCATCATCTTCTAAATTAGAAGGACTTTGGGGCCCTTTGTAAAAGAATATTGGAATGTCTCCTCGCTTTCTGCTGGGAACTAGAAAGTATAAAGATTGTACAGGTTCTAGGGATACATCTGTATGAGCAGTCTGTACAACTCCTATGGTTATTGTGCTCAAGTCATCTAACAAATGTAAATAACTATGAACATAATTACACACATCAATGTACTGCAAAGATGGAGACTTTTCATTAAATTCAAAAGCAGCAGTATTTACATTGGGAGAAGGCTGAGCCTTAGAGATCTTAGCCAAGTCAATGACTAAAGGGGAAGAAGAAGAACGAGAAGAAATTTTGTTTCGATTAAGATCGATAACAAATGGCTCAGAAGAGGTGAGCTCCCTTGAAGCTTGAGATGGAAGAGTAATCCGCCCTCCAACTGGAATTAGCAGAGTATCCTGTGAAGATACAGGAACTGTAGTATGCCCACTAACAGAAATGATCATTGTATCTTGAGCAGACGACTGAGGTAACGGAGAGATCCGTCCACTCACCGGAATGATGAAAGAACCTTCTCCAGAGGGTTTGGGAGATTGCTGCTGAGAAGTTCGACCTTTAACATGGATTATTAAAGTCTCACTTTGTGAATCCTCTTTCTCCATGGCTTGTATCACCCTTGTATACTCTTCTTTGTACATTCGGAAATCATTGAAATAAGCTTCAACCCCATGGAAGGGATTTATATCAGCAACTTCTTTTTGTACTCTTCTATTGCTATCAATGTACTAAAAACACTGATGAAGAGTAGAAGGCACCACATTATTTTCATGAAGAAAGGGCCTCCCAAGAAGAAGATTGTAGGATCCCACGATCTCGATCACATAGAAAGTGACTTTGGATCTGAAATCGCCTATTTGAAGCTTCAGATGAATCTTTCCCAAAGGCTCGCTTCGACTTTGATTGAATCCCAGGATAGTAGTAACCGTCTTGGAGAGCTTGTGAAGAGGAATTTTAGTTCATCCAACAGACTCTTTGGCATTATACTTATAGCAGACCCTGGATCAATGAGGATACGATCTATCTTCATTGTATCGATATATCCAGTGTAGTAGAGAGGCCGATCATGTCGATTATCCTCCAATATTATATCATCTTGTGTAAAGGTAATATTTGGGATAATCTCCAATACACTGTTGCAATGTAAGCAAGTGGCAGGTTCTGCATCTGGCTTCTTCAATTGTGCAAGACAAGAGTCAGCTTTTAGAAGTGCTTCACTTAACGTCTCTCGAGTCTCTTTAGAAAGATGTAGAAGTTCAAAGAGGGACATTCTAGCTGGAGTATTAGCAAGCTGAGCTAGAATGTCGAAATTATAAGGCTTCTGAAGCCCAAGAGGAGGGGACTTCTTGATTGGTTTATAAAACCGAGCCTGTTGTTTGCCTTTCTCAAGAGCCGTAGGCTTGGAAGAAACAGGTTCAACTGGGGTAGTTGAAGGAACAGGTACAGTGGATGATTCTTCTTCAGGAGGAACATTAGGAGCGTCTTTATCAACAGGAGGGATATCAGGAGTATCCTCAGGATTCTTGGAATAATCCTTTAGATAAGGTTTCCCTGTTCGAGTAGCACCAGCAAGTGCTTCTTCCTTCTCTTTTGGCTCTGTGTCTGAAATAGATCCAAGAGAAGTCATATGACATGACTTAATCTTTCCAGCCTTCTTAGACTTTCGAGAAGTAGTCTTTTGAGGAGAAGGCGATTCAAAATCTACCACTAGATCAGGATGAATCCACATGATTTCTCCTGTTTCTAAAGTGATTAGCACTAATCCTTCAGATTGCGGAGGAGGAATATTCACTATTTCAAGAGTTACCTTGGGAATAGGAACGATCCCACTTTCAAGGAGTTGAGGAGGGAAATCTCCGAATTGCATAGAGACGACGTTGGAGGTGACGGTCTTCTCTTTCGGAGTAAGAGAAATAGCTCCAGATTTAATCATTTCTTGGATCTTTCCTTTCAGTACATAACATGTACGAATTGTGTGACCCAACATTCGGTGGTATGGACAGTATTTGGGATGATCTGTCTTACCAGCTTCATCAGGTTTTTTGATTTCAGGTAATTATATTTTATTACCTTTCAGCAGACATTCAAAGATACCAAGGACATCGTCATCATCAAAAGAATATTCTTCTTTAGGGCGAGGTGTTCTTGGTTGTTGAGTTGTAGAGGTAGGAGAAGTTTGAACAGTTGATGCATCTTTGCTCTGAAGATTAACTTCAAGAGTTTCTTTTCCCTTGCGAGCATTATTTTTAGCATTATTGTTAGTACCTTGACCTGTTTCTTTGGGAGTCATCTGCACTCCTAAACCTTTGAAGGTTTCAGCACTAATTTCTGCGGCCTTGGCACTAACTATGAAAGAAGGCCAGTCTTGAAATTGGGTGGATCCTGTCCACATGCTGATGATTGGCAACAAGTTTGATTTGCATGTGTCAATGGTGACAGCATCAAGAGTTCCAAGAGGCATCTTCAGAGCTTCTCTTCGAAATCGTTCAATGAATTCCTTTGTAGTTTCATTATTTTTCTGCTTGATTCTAATAAAAGCAGACATAGTCATGTCATTGAGCCCTTCATAGAACCGTTCAAGAAATATCTGTTTGAAACCGACAAATGAGGTAATGCACCCATCTGGGAGACTTCTATACCATTCAAAAGTCGTTCCCTTGAGACATCCAACAAACACCCGAGTAAGGAGGGCGTCACTTGGTTGCAATTGATCAGTCATCACTTCAAAGTGATTAATAAACTGACTCGGAGAGGTGGTTCCATCATAGAATGAGATAGTAGGAGGCTTGTATTTAGGAGGATACGATACTTGCTTCCATTCTATCGGATAAGGTTGCTTGATGCCTAACCTTTGTAAACCATCTTTCTGTTTGAATGCCTCGAATTGAGTTTTGAGATTCTTCAATTCTTCACTAACAACTCCGGAAGATTGTGGAGTTGTAGCTTGTAGAGAATAGTTGGGAGGAGGAACAGCATTGTAAGCACTACCCCTAGCTCCGGAGTGACCAGGAGTATTGGATTGTACTGCTGGAGGAACTTGCACTGGACTTACACCAGTGTCAATTGGTATGGCATCTGGTACAGTTTGTCGATTTTGTATCTGAGTTGCCATGAGTTCATACATCGACTTCATAGTATCAGCCATAGACTTTATTTGCTGTTCCAAAGAAGCAATCCTTTGTTCTTGAGGAGTCAAGGAAGAAGAAGGTTCATCAGTATTCCCATCAACCATATAAGTCGTGACTGTACGAGGGATTATTGATGAACTGGTGGATGTTGTTTGTTCTGAATTATTGCTTTGTGCATCAAAGTCAATTATAGGAGAACTACCCCCAGTAGGAAGAGGTGGGAAGTTAGATTCTCCAAGGAATTCAGAATCATCTTCAGAGATCAGAGTTCTTTGACTAGAGGCCAGGACTCTTGCTCTTGTGCCTCTATATACTCCGTCTGGACTATCAGCTCTACCCCGAGTATCCCGAGAGGTCATGTTGACAGAAGCAAACAAAGGCTCATCTTCATCAGGCATAGGTTCACACTGAATCCGATTGAAGACAGATTGTCGTTTTGTTTGACATCTACATTGTATTGTGACTCTCGGCTGGAAATCACATTCATGATCAACATAGTCCTGAACCATCGATTGACATCTACATTGAATTATGACTCTTGGCTGGAAGTCACATTCAGCATGATCCATTGTCATAGAATTATTCCTTCTCTTCTGTTGAAGGTGTTCCCGTAGATCTATCTGTGAAGATTAAGGTAGATCAGAGAACACTCTTTGTGTATTTTTAGGAATATATTTCTGGTTCTTGGGCCCAGAAGTGCTTCCCAAACGGGTTTGATTAAGTTTTGTTCTTAGATCAGTTGGAGGTAACACATTGGTTTTGGAAACTTGGAGTTTTCCTTCCATTGATCTGGATATTTGCAGAGAAGGAAGAGTTGAACCACCCCCTTGATTAGGAGTTGGTAACAGACCTTTTCTAGACAAATTCTGTGCCCAATTCAAAGAAGTCGTAGAAGAAGACATTAAAGAATGTTTCTTCTTAGACTTATTCAAGTTTTGAGACATAGAATGTCCAGAAAGAAGAGTAGAAAGAGTAGTCAAAAGACCATCTCCTTTTCTTTGACTAACAAAATTGTCAGTCAAAGCTGTTCCTGAAGTAAAAACCACAGGAGCAGAAGAAACAACTAAAGAGTTATTTCTTTTCGAAGGGACTTTGTGTAGAAGACCACCCCCAGTTCTAGTAGAACTTGGCACAGAAGAAGAGATAGCTAAAGAGTTATTCTTCTTAGATGAAATACACGCTGAAATAGACTTGGTTAAAGAACCAGTACTGTCAGCGTGACTTTTGATTTTAGAAATACACGCTGGAACAGATTTGGCTAAGGAGCCAGTACTGTCAGCGTGACTTTTGGAATTGAGATTACACGCTGGAACAGACTTGGCTAAGGAGCCAGTACTGTCAGTGTGATTTTTGACTTTGGAAATATACGCTGGAACAGATTTAGCTAAGGAGCCAGTGCTGTCAGCGTGATTTTTGAATGTGAGATTGCACGCTGGAACAGATTTGGCTAAGGAGCCAGTACTGTCAGTGTGATTTTTGACTTTGGAAATACACGCTGGAACAGATTTAGCTAAGGAGCCAGTGCTGTCAGCGTGATTTTTGAATGTGAGATTGCACGCTGGAACAGATTTGGCTAAGGAGCCAGTACTGCCAGCGTGACTTTTGGATGTGAGATTGCACGCTGGAACAGACTTGGCTAAGGAGCCAGTACTGTCAGCGTAACTTTTGAATGCTGTCATCTTCAAGCGCACAAGAGTGTGCGTGCTTGCAGTAGAGTCTTTGCCAGTGTTAGGAGTAGACACTGTGGCAGAGACTTCACCATTGGCTGCCAACTGATTCTTTAGGACATAGACAGAGCGTCCCTTCAACTTGGCAGTAGTGATGGAGGCTGAAGTGGGCTTGCCACCTTTAGCCCGCTGTATTTCTTCGTAGGCGAGTTGATCGAATTGGATCGATATCACCTTCTTCGTCGAGCCGACTGACGAAGTATCGCATTGAGTTGTTGCCATCTCAGAAGAGGAGATGGTTTTCCCCAGCAGAGTCGCCAATTTGTTTTCCATAAATAAATTCACTTTATTTATTGTGTATCTGGGAAAATTACAACTGTAGGAATCCGATCTAGAAGACGATCGCTTTATCCCTTGGACTATGCGAAGAAGAAAAGCTCTCAAAATTTGATAGTAAGTTAGACAACTATGTATCTGCACAATGAATGAAAAAAAGAACTCTATTTATAGAGTCAAAAATAACTGAAAGGATAACTGTCTTCACAGCCTGTGCCTAGTTGAAAATCACGCAGGATTTAACATACGCAAGGTTGTGAGCAGTTACTGGACGTGGCCTGTAACTGTTGGACAAATGGCAATCATGCATGAGTCGTGTGCAAGTTACAGGACACGCAGGTGAGAGATCAGTAGCATGGCTGCCACGTACTCCAATTTGATGAAATCTATGCAGACTTGTTGAAGACGAAATCTACGCAGACTCGGGACAGAAAGCTTCAAAATCCACGCAAACTTGGGATAAGAAGCTTCAGAATCCACGCAGACTTGGGGCAAAAAAGCTTCAAAATCCACGCAGACTTAGGGCAGAAAGCTTCACAATCCACGCAGAGGTGGAGCAAGAAACTTCAGAATCCACGCAAACTTTGAGACAGAAAGCTCAAAATATACGCGGACTTTGGGAAGGAACATATAAGTTCACAATACACGCAGACTTGAGTCAGAAGGCTCAAAATCCACGCACGATTGAGGCAGGACTGCCAGCTGTCTTGATTCGACGTGCCTCGACTGACACGAAATCTCTGACAGTGATTGCTTTTGTCAGTTGTATTAAATGACAAGAAGCTCTTTTGGTACGCCAACTTGACGAAGGCTGAGTCTTGCTGAAAAAGATTTCGAAAGTCACACAATAGTCGGCTGTGATCTCTCGAGTTCTGTGTATACGTGGCATACGAGAAGGCATTCTTCAACTGTCATGCTGTCAGTCATAATTACACTCTGACAAATGATGAGCTGTTTCCCAGCGTGACTTTTAAATATTGTCCTGATCAACTCAGCGTGACTTTTGGACCTTGTTCTGATCAACTCAGCGTGACTTTCATTTTTAAGGCCTACACCTGTGATGGCCTCCAGTTTGTCAGTTATGTGTTTCTTGGATTCGTCATATAGACAAGCCTCCGAAGAGTAATAAGTCTCAACCCCTTTGAAGGTATCGATGTCGGCAAATTCAGTCTTCACGAAGTCGTGCTTACTGAGATACTTGAAGCATTGGTGGTAGCTGGATGGCACGATCATATAGTCATGTAACCACGGACGCCCCAAGAGGATGTTGTAGGACGTGTCTGCATCTATGACGTAGCAGGTAACCTCTATCCTCAGGTCGCTGATCTGACATTTCAATCGGATCTTTCCTAAGGGATAGCTCCTTCCTGAGTTGAAACCGCTAATGGCGGTGTTGGTCACTGCTAACCGGTGCATAGGGATGCCGAGAACTTAAAACAAGATTTTCGGAATAATGCTTATCGACGAGTCAGGATCTATGTGCATCTGATCCACTTGATGTCGCCTATGTATCCAGTGTAGTACAAGGGGCGATCATGCATATTGGTCTTGATCTGTCATGACCCGTACCCTAGAGTAAGGGCACGAGACGTGGGTACGTCCATCCTATGCTGCAGTGTCGGCGGTAGAACGCTGTCATAGGTCACAACATCTAATAATATAATTCTAAGCAGTTTATACTTCCCGAATGGGGATGACATAGCAGAATGTAAACTCAATCACAAGTAAGGAAGAAGAAGCACGAAATGATATAAAACTCAAGAAATATAGATGATCAGAAGAGTATAAGATAACATCTCAGCAACATCCAGAAAATACAAGTCTCAACTACTGAATATGAAAGAATATATACAATCCAGATCTCAAAGACAGAAATAAAGTCTAACTAAACTAGTCTTAAGACAACATAAGTAAGATAAAGCCTAACTAAGCTAGTCTAGGCAGTAGGGGTAAAGTCATCAGCTAGAGCTGGGTCCTCCTGAGAGTCCAGCTCACAAGTGTCGTCTAGGGCTGCCCCATAGAAGGTATCCACACAGGCCTCCTCCTCGTCCTCTGTAATATTTTTAACAGGTCCAGTCAGGACAGGAGCGAGCACAATACATCTCAACAGATCATAGCAGGTTAGAAAATATAATCATGCAGTAAAGTAAGATACATGAACTGAAGAAAATACAGTATGTAAACAGAAAGAGAACTGTAATAGAAATATTTACTATAAATAGAGGCTAATAGTGGCTAGTGAGTCAGAGTACAATATAGACATGTAAATGGCATAGGAGATTCTGATGCTACACTACGGAAAGATTCTGATGCTACACTACTTGGATATTATTCACATATCTACTTCTACTCCCCTGTACCCCCAATCAATACACAAGGGTCTAGCCAGGTTATGTTATGATTCCATAAAATGGCCCACAAGGGGTGATACATGGTATGCCCATAAATGGGTGATTCTAGGAATGCCCATAAATGGGAGATTCAAGGAGACTCTGTGATCATGAGAGTACATGTCATAAGTGATCAATGAACCATGAAGCATAGTGATACACAATGTAAGTAAAACGCACAGAACATGTAATATCCAATGCTCCTGAAGGATAACATCTCAAGAAGGGATCCATATAGTACTAATCCGTGTGACCAACGTGACAGTATCAAGTAAAGTAATTTAAAGCACACTACAACAAAAAACCCTTTTAATGACGGCTAAAAAGCGTCATTGATGACAAACCATGACGCTTTTTTTTAAAGCAACAGTTATGAAAACGGGTGTTATAAATGTTTTTTAAAAGCGTCATAAAAAACCGTCATGAATAATTTTTATAAAAGCGTTATAAATAGTTAATATATAGTGCACAATTCAGAACAATTTTAAAATGTCATGAATAAATAACATGTATAGGCTCAATGCAACACATTTATAACACTTTATACTATTCAAATTAGCATATCCAAATCAGTCCATATAATTGTCAGGCCTAAAAATCAAATTAACATTATATATCACCATCTTTATTACATTTCTCAAAATAGAGTACATATCAACATCTTCATTACATTCTCAAAATAGAATATCCAAATACATATATACATTTACAAATACATATATACATTTACAACTACCAAAAAACTGCACCCAGAGCTCTATTGGACTACCAGGGACTAAAGGACCTCCAACTGCTAAAATCTTTATGGAAAAAAGCAGTATCCTCGTTTGTTTGAATTTAATGTCTCTTGCAATTGATTGGTCCACATATGAAAGGAGGAAAGATGAAAAAAACAAAAAAAAAATTACATTGGAAGCATGAATAAACTTGACAGTACATTCTCTTAAATCAACATGAATAAGCTTAAAAAAGATTACATTGGAAGCTGAGCAGCCAGCATCAAACTTCTCAAGCAGCACCAACATGTAACTTATAGTTAGGGATAACAGTACCTAGGAAACTCCCCAACCAATGAGCCATCCAGACCGGTCAAGAACACAAAAATATCACCTCACAATTGGATAAAGGAGAGTTACTCCAGAGCAGGCAACTAAAGATTACTACAAAATGTACTCGTATTCTTATTTTGAATATCACATTTTACCTTACAAAGTTGAGCCTCATTTCTCCAATCTTTCTAAAATATGTTGAGCAAAAAATTATAGTTTATTGTCAAACACATAAATTGCATCATAATTCTCAAAAGAAAAACAACAAACTGATACAATATAGGTCATAAAGAATTAAAGATGCACAAAGAATCAAGTCGAAATTGAAGAAAGACTAGTCTGCCTATATAAGATTGAAATATGCAAGTGCAGATTTGCCTATCTACCTGTATAAGATTTTTCATAACAAATGTCTTATATGTGTTCTTTCCCCAACGGCTCCACTCGAGTTCTCAGGATCATCAAACCATCCAACCTCCATGTGAACCACCTTCTCAAAACTAGGCCAACGCGAAGAAGTAAGATTTAGTTGTATAGGCTATCAAAGACATCACCCCGAAAGCAAGAAATTGTAACATGTGAAGTGTTAGGTTATCAACGATTTCGAAACTGATACTACGTTAGCCTATCTTTCTGATGTGGCTTCATGATCCTATAAGAATTGATATATAACATGTGAAGTTTTCTACAAAAAGGATTAATCGGTTATCAACCAGGCACTTCATTATGCAAATATTGTAATCATGCTCATGCAACATTATCCTCTTATCTATAAGAAACATTGTAATCTTTCTATGCCTCGAGATTATAGGAATTTATTTCTTATGGAGAATGTCAAATTATGAAAAGGTCTTAGAAATTGCTTGAGTGTGGCAAGATAACGCTGAGATATATAACCCTATAAATAGACTATCATAACACCATAAACAACCATAGGCGGAGGAAAGGCCTTACATGAAAATCAGTCCATCTTTGGATAGCCAAGGATGACTTGTCAATGTCCTTGTGGAGGTCCCCATTCGATCCTGAGCTAATCAAACCCTCATATTTCAGTTGGCATCTCAATTTGGGTTCACAGGCAATTTTCTTGGTTATTCAAAGTGGCTTTATTACTCATGATAGACCTACATCTCTTCTGTCATTGTCATCAAACATATGAGAGGTAATGTTTGAGAGGAGATAGAAAATAAAGTTAATTCTCTATATTTTTATAAAAATCCTTGAGATGTAATGACATATTATGTAAACATGAATATGATAAAGAATTCCATTTATATTAGAATATGTAAAACATAGAAATAGTACCATAATATTCAATATAACCTCTTAAAAATCAACTACACAATCATAAGTGCAAGGATGGACCCTTCATGTAATACTTGGACACATTTCTGATCAGTTATCAAAAGAAGAAAGCAACTTACATCAACCTACAAAGTGAATGACTTACTGAAGCCTCTTGTGAGCAGTGAATATATTGTGATATACTGGTGAATCAAGTATATAACCAAAACAAGATTACAAGATAATAGATGTTTATTGATCTGTTCACGGCAATGTTATGAATCAAGCAGTGAATATATCTGTTTATGACATAAGTGCAAGGATGGACCCTTCATAGAACGTACATAGTTAAAAGTAGAAGAGGAATTGCACTCATGGGAGCTGTCAACATGTAGAAAACTTACTATATGACATCATATGGGTTGTTTCACTATTCAGGTTTTTCTAGTTCATATACTGCTAGTATATGCAAGAAAACTTAGCTTCAATTAGCATACACACTTGTGCTGCATCAAGTAGCACATATGTTTCTTATTTCTTATCACACAATTCCCGAGATATTTATTGTAGTTTTAATACATTAGCTGCACTTTTTGTGATTGTTAAGTTACAGATTAATTATTTTCCTGAATTAAATTTTCACTAAAATCATCTTCGACAATGAAGACTTTTCCTTCGAAAAGAGGTTTTCTAGGAGCATGACTTAATATAAAAAGTCAACAAAAGAATCAACCAAACTAATTGGCTTACTCTCTGCTTAACCACGACCCCTTATATGCTGGTGGCATACTCCTGCCAAGGCATCTTTGAGCTAGTAGGTCCTGCATACCTTCAACAAGGCCACTTGGCAAGCAGGTAAAACTAACATTTTTACTGGGACATATGCCTATTAAGCTTAACATAAAATTAAAAGCCAAATGGAATTAATTTGAAATTCTTCTCAGGTTGCTGTGTGATTCTTATTCATATTATGTGATTACATATAATGTGGTCGTGTATTTTCTGTAAATAGGAATAAGCTGGCTCTTACAGGGCCACTCTGTTTTGTGATGGGATCTACATGAATCAAATAAATGAGCAGCTCCACTAGGAAAAAATGATGCCAGGAATGCTTAACATATTCAGACATCAAAACACTGAAATAACTTATAATGGCCTCAAGTCAAGTGAAGTTGTGTACAAATTTTTTGATGTTCTCCATGGATGTTTAGTATGCTACTTAATTTGTATGATAGTTTAACTCAACTGTGGTGATCCTCTGATTCAGGTCGGTGTCCTTATTGGTAAAGCTGGTGAAACAATCAGGAACCTGCAACGCAATTCGGGAGCACAAATTTAAATCACAAGAGATGCTCAGGCAGATCCTAATTCCTCTACTCGACCAGTTGAATTAGTAGGGACACTTGAACATATCAATAAGGCGGAGAGACTATTTAGAGCACTGTCACGGCAGACAAATCCCATGAGCCAAAATCATGGTTATTAATGGAAACAACATGGATATATTTTTCTGCTAGGTATGACTTCTTGCCCACATATGGATTGGCTAATCTAATCTTAAACAAGGGAACAACCACCTGTTTGGAAGCTACCTAACCAGAAACCAGAAACCCCCACCCGTTTACTAACCCACATAGGTTATATTGAAATATGCTAGTAGAAGTAATGCCAAAATTTGTCAAAATTTGTTCTTCATCGTACATGTATCAAAGACAACACAGACTCCAAAATTACACAAAATCGGTGCCATGCCCACATTGCCATGCCACATTTGCATCTGTGAATAAAAAATATATTGCAATTGTAGAAATAGTGTTATACCTCTATCGATGTCAAGGGACTCGCCCCCGTCGAGCTCCATGATGCGGTGGACGGTGCACATGTACTTGGAGTCGGACTGGTCGGGGGAGTCGCGGAAGTGGCGGAGGATCGCGGCGTTGACGTCTTGGACGAGAAGGACATGGGGGTGGCGGGGTCGGGACCGTCGGCATCGGAGGAGAAGGACATGGGGGTGGCGGGAGTGGCGGGGGTTGTGGGGGTCTGGGGTGTGGCGGGAAGGGGTCCGGTGGGCGGAGGATGGGAAGGGGGTCGGCTGGTGGGAGTGGCGGCGGCGGCAGTACATCGCTTCGCCTGCCCTGTGCCCGAGGTTCAACAGATCGGGTTGGGGGAGAATCTAGGGTTTGGTGGGATGGGGGGAAATTTAGGATTCCAGATCGAGAAGCAGCGGAGGAAACTAAGCGGAGGACGACGATGTGGAGGATTGAAAGAAGGAGGAGGAGAAGCTTAGGGTTTGGTGAGAGGAGGGAAGAGGATGAGAAGGGGAGTGGAGCTGAGAGGGAAGGAGATGGAATTTGGAGAGGGGATGAGAAGGGGCGGAGGCTTGAGCCTCCAAATATCGTATTGGTGGAAAGAATTTTACAGAAAACTTAATTACAAGTTTGCCACCGCTCTAAAATATTAATAACGTTTTGTTTTATAAACGTTATAGAAAGCCCAAAATTAGCCAAAACCGTCATAGAAAAAAGGTATTTCGAACTTTGATGACGCTTCTTTATCAGCCGTCATGAAATCCACTTATCAAGCGTCATTAAAAGGGTTTTTTGTTGTAGTGGCAGGAAAATAATTCTAAACATGATATGAAATGATCAGAGAATGTACTCGCCTGGTATCTGAGTGTCCGGATGAAATGTACTGTCCAAGAAGAGGTGTCTGGCTCCTAATCAGAACAGCACAAGTCACAACAAGTCTAAAATGATAACAAGATGCAATTCAATGCATTCTAAATGAATCTAGGTCAATCTAGGCCAAAGTCAACTCTTGGTCAACTCTGGTCAACCCTAGAAGTCAAACTAGGTCAACTATGGTCAAACTAGGTCTAACAAGTCTAAATTGGTCTAACTAGTCTACATTAGTCTATACTAGGTCACACAAGCCTACACTAGCTAGTACACACCACTACAAGGCTATGCAAGCATGAACCAAGCCTATCTCAACTATATCACAATATCACAATATAACTATATGCTATATAAACTAGCATACATTCATTCAAGTCTAACTTACTTATCAATATACATATATATTTAGATACATACATATAGGCATTCAATATTACATATAGACATATACATATATATAGGTACATACACATTACATAGATATATATATATGCATATTTATATACATTACATCATATATATATATATATACATATATATGTAGGCTACCTACATTATATATACATTAACTATATATATATATATATATATATATATATATATATATATATATATATATATATATATATATATATATATATATATATATATATACATTAGATATATAGATATACACATATTATATATACATTCATGTGTATATATGGAGAGGGAAAGGTAAAGTGTGTGTACATGTGTAAAGAGTGAACTGTGTGTGACAGTGTGTTCTCAGGTGGGGTAAAAACTGTTTTAGAAAGTGTGTGTGAGTGACTGTGTGTGTGTGAGAGTGCAATGAGAACATGTGTGTGAGTGAGAGTGACAAGAGAGTGTCACATAGAGTGTGTGTGGCTGTTACAATAACAGGAAAGGGAAGGAAAGGAAACCAATTCATCATTATTTCAGTCCCAGTTTTTAGTTGAACTTCAAGCCCCATTTTGAATCCAATTCCCAACCAAAATCACCCAAATTTGACACACAAGTAGAAAACATGTAAGTACATCATATTAGACTCTTAAACAAGTAATTAACATCAATTAAACAGGTTAAATTAACTGCCAAAGTTCGATTTAGAAAAACTAGAAATACAGGAAATATACATGTATCAGAATTTTAGGGTAAATAGAAAAATGTAAATCAAAAACAAACTAAAATACAAAATTAAAGGTTGGTAACCCTAATATAGGGTGTGCATGTGTCATACAGACCAATTCGTGTCTATACGAGTAGACACAGCCGTGTCCAACATAACACAAACACTTACAGTGCACACGGGCACAGAAATTCCAGTGCAGTCTCGTGCACAAGTGCACGCATATCGTGCACCCGACACAGGACACTTCGTGTCTCGTGCACACACCTACATGTTTGCCAGGTGTCAGGCTACCTACGTGTCATCCTGATTTGGGTCGACGTGTCTCCGTGTCCGAGTTATCAAACCGTATCAGTGGCGACTGAACGCATGAGCCAGTACAGTACAAAACTGATGCACGAGCTCGTGCTCCCTCGACACGACACAAGGGGTCGTGCCACTTGGGGAGTGTCGTGTCAGACACTGCCTCAATGTCTCCTCAAAGAATCACGCATCCGCGTGCCGTGTCCAACGAGAAATTCACCCCGAGTAGCAGGACACTGCTCACGGGATGAACGCGCGTGTTCGTGTCCAGATCCCGACACGATACGACACGAATTCAAAATCAGACCACTGGAAAACATCAACCCACACCTAGATCTAAATTCCTATTCAAATACTTTTCAAAAATCAAAACGAAATGCCCTTTGGGGCATTTCATCAAACACCTTGCCTATGGGACTGATACGTGTCCATTAGGACACGAAATGGACACAAAACCTAGGTTTAGCTATATCTACAGTTAGGGTAGGCCTAGGGCTTTCTAAATATGCAAAGAAAACTAGAATTTGATGGTGTTTAGATGGTTTTACCTATTGGTATCCAAATACAAGAAAAGCTTCAATAGGGGGGTTCTCCTTGCTAGCAAATAGCTCCAAATTATCCCAAAGCTGAGATTTCACACCATGGACAGCAAGTATAGATGATTTAGAAACTATTGCAATTTGTTTGAAGGAAAAAGGAAATAGAATAGAATTTCTATGAATTAATGAAGTTGGGAAAATACCTCTTCTTTAAACTTGTGTTCTTTCCTAAAAGAGGCTAGCCCTAAATGGAAGAGACTACTTATAGGGTGGGATTCCCAATGCTTGGCCGGCCAACTATGTTAGGGTTAGGGTTTGGCAATAGCTAATGGGCTTTGGGCTTAGTTAAAAATCAATGGTTCAAAACCATAAGTCATGGCTTATGACTAAATCACTATTCCACCTATTACAACTTGATTCTAAAAGACTTGCATTAGTTTAACTTAAATTAGACTAAGACCCTATCATGCTAACCAAGTCACCATAGCTAAGTTTAGGTTCTAGGCTAGTCTACAAGGTCCAAACTAGTCTCAAATCAACATACCACTTATCAATTAAATTAATTAATATTAAAAATTACATCAATTCCAATAAATTCTAATAATTCACAATAATTCCAAATAAATCCCAAAAATTCAAAAATGACCAAAATACCCCCATACTAGAAATGTAGTAGTGGCAAATCTACCCTCCTTAAAAGAATTTTGTCCTCAAAATTGAAAGGCGAAATGCAACTGATGAGAAGGATAGAAGTATACCTCACAGTCCAAAAAGATATGGGTACCGCTCGTGCATCTTATCCTTCCGTTCCCAGGTAGACTCTCCTGGAGAATGATGCCTCTATGCGACGCGTACCAAGGGTATCACCTGGTTCCTCAGAACCTTCTTTCGTCGATCCAGAATCTCTACTGGCTGCTCTGGATAGCTGAGAGAAGGCCCAACCTCAATCTCCGAATGATCGAGCACATGGCTAGGATCAGCCACGTACCGTCTCAACTGTGATACATGGAATACGTTGTGGACCCCCACTAGTACAGGTGGCAAGTCTAGCCTGTAAGCCACATCGTCGACTCTCCCGCTGATAACGAAAGGGTCGATAAAGCGCGGGCTAAGCTTTCCACCTCCACCAAAACGTATCGTACCACGAGTCGGAGATATCCTCAAGAAAACCTAGTCTCCAACCTAATCACAAGCAAGGTCTCAATTTAATTATGATAAACAAACATGATCAAAATCACAATCAAACAACCTAAATCTAATCCTACTCTAATCTGTACCTCAAACTCCAACGGCCTCCGGTGGCTATCGGCCCAGTGCCGATGTCTGTCCTGTGCCACACGAAGTCTATCCCTGATGAGCTTCACCTTCTCAGCTACGTCAACCACCATCTCTAGTCCCAGTAAAGCTCGTTCACCAACGTCATCCCAAGATAAGGGTGTACGACACCTACGCCCGTACAGAGCCTCGAAAGGTGACATCTCAATGCTGGCCTGGAAACTGTTGTTGTAAGCAAACTCTACCAAATGTAGATGATCCTTCCAGGAATCTCCAAAGTCTAGGACGCACATCCGTAGCATATCCTCAAGTATCTGAATAGTCCTCTCTGACTGTCCGTCCGTCTGGGGGTGGTATGCAGTACTAAACTTGAGCTGAGTGCCCAAGCTGGTCTGCTGACTCCTCCAAAAATAGAAAGTAAAGCGACTATCATGATCCGAGATGATACTGACCGGAACCCCATGAATCCTGACTATCTGCCGCATATACATCTCTGCAAGCCTCTCTGTAGACGTACCCACCTTGAATGGCAAGAAGTGGGCCAATTTGGTCAACCTGTCAACGATAACCCAAATCGCATCTTTCCTTCCTGGTGTACGCGGCAATCCAGATACGAAATCCATAGTGATATGCTCCCACTTCCACTCGGGAATGGATAATGGCTGCAACAATCCACCGGGCCTCTACCTCTCTGCCTTGACCTGCTGACAGACCAAGCACCTAGCCATGAAGCGACCTACCTCCCGCTTTATCCCATACCACCAAACATGCTCCCTCAGATCTCGGTACATCTTGTTGGCACCAGGGTGTAGAGAGTAATGAGATCTGTGGGCCTCCTGCAAAAACCTGCTTCCTGAGATCTCCGCTGGGCACACATAACCTGGAACCGTGCCGCAAGGCACCATCCTCTGCAAGAGAAAACTCGTCCTCCACCAATCCTGCTCGAACCTGCTCTCGAAGACACCGCAGAGCAACGTCCTCAAACTGTGTCGCCTTGATCCTCTCCATCAAGTCCGATTGTATCTGCATGCCCCATATCTGCATCTGCACTCCGGGCACAATTACCTCAATCCCAAGGCTCTCCAAGTCTGCAAGCAAGTGTCGATCCATAGTCAAACACATGGCCGTCGGATACCTACTCAAGGCATCGACAACCACGTTGGCCTTCCCTGGATGATACTGAAGTGATATGTCAAAGTCTTTCATCAACTCTAGCCATCTGCGCTGCCTCATGTTCAGCTCCTTCTGAGTGAACACATACTTTAAGCTCTTATGATCCGTAAAAATCTTCACCCTCTCTCCATACAGATAGTGCTTCCACAACTTCAGAGCAAATATCACTGCTGCAAGCTCCAGGTCGTGGGTAGGGTAGTTCTTCTCATGGGGGCGTAATTACCTGGAAGCATAGGCAATCACCTTTCCATGCTGCTGTAAGACACAACCCAGCCCCTTCCCTGAAGCATCACTATAAATAGTGAAACCCCCTGATCCTGAAGGCAATGTCAGAATCGGAGCTGTCGTAAGCCGTTTCTTTAACTCATCAAAAGCTGTCTGACACTCCTCTGACCAAACATACTCAGCATCCTTCCGGGTCAACCGAGTCAACGGCTCTGCAACCCGGGAGAAATCCTGCATAAATCTCCTATAATATCCTGCCAACCCCAAGAAACTGCGGACCTCTGCAACTGAAGTCGGCGCTGCCCATGCCTCAACTGCTATGATCTTCTTGGGGTCAACTGAGATCCTATCTCCAGTCACCACATGCCCCAAAAAGTCAACCCGGTCCAAGAAGAACTCACACTTGGAGAGCTTCCCATAAAGCTGCTCCTTCCTGAGAGTCTCCAGCACTATCCTCAGATGCTCCTTATGCTCCTCCTCAGTCTTGGAATATACCAAGATGTTGTCAATGAATACCACCACAAACTGATCCAGGTACTGGTGGAACACCTTGTTCATTAGGTTCATAAACACTGCTGGTGCGTTGGTTAGCCCAAACGGCATAACCAAAAACTTAAACTGCCCGTACCGCGTCCTGAAAGCGGTCTTGGGAATATCCTCCCCCTTCACCTTCACCTGGTGATATCCTGACCTCAAGTCAATCTTATAAAATACCCGAGCTCTGCTCAACTGGTCAAAAAGATCATCGATCCGCGGCAGTAGGTATCTGTTCTTGATCGTGAGGTTGTTGAGTGCCCTGTAGTCAATACACATCCGTACTGATCCATCCTTCTTCGCCACAAATAATACTGGTGCACCCCATGGCAACGAACTCGAACGGATGAAGCCCTTGTCCTGCAGCTCATCCACCAGCGTCTTCAGCTCCACCAACTCACTGTTGTTCACCCGATAGACATGCTGAGAGATGGGTTCCGCTCCTGGAACCAAGTCTATCGAGAACACAATGTCTCTGTCCGGTGGCAATCCAAGAAACTCTTCTGGAAAAACATCTATATACTCTGCTATCAAGGGGTGTGAAATCGTCTGCCCCTCAACCGAGACTCCGCAGAAAACTTTGCTGCTCTGCTCCGCCTTACGTCTGGAGTACTCGAACTCTGGCTCTTCTAGCACTCTGAAGAGAACTCTACCCCCTCTACAATCAATGCTGGCGTGGTGCCTGCTCAACCAATCCATACCGAGTACTATATTGTAGTTCGGCAATGGCATTACGAGCAGGCTCACCTCCAACTCACGGCCTCCCAGAACAACACTCCGACCCTTACAAACATCACTCACGAGGATAATGCCACCCCCGATCGTGATCTTATAAGTCCTAGGCAACGATTCAGCTATGATACCGTGTCTAATCGCAAATGATACTGATACGAAGCTATGCGAAGCACCAAAATCGAATAATGCAAAAGCTGGACTGGAGTAGAGAAGAACCGAACCTGCGATCAGCTCTTCTATCACCTCTGTATCTTCGGCTGCCATGGCGAAAGCTTGTCCCTGCTGGCCTCCCCTGGCCTGCTGCTGGTGCTGGACGAACCTCTGCTGCTGTGTCGGCAGGGCTGGTCCCCTCTGCTGGCCTGCTGGAGCTCTGACTGCTGCTCCCTGAGCTGCTTGTCCCATGCGACACTCCCTCATCTGGTGGTCTGCTGAACCACACACTAGGCACTGGCCCAGCCTCTTCCGGTACTCATTTAAGACATGCCCGGGCTTCTTGCAGTAAGCACAAGTGATAACCTATCTCTGGCCCTGCTGGTGCTGTCTCGGCTGCTCCTGCTGTCTCTGCTGGAACGGCTGCGGCTGGAACTGCCTCGGCTGCTGGTGCTGAAAGTGAGGCCTCTTGGCCTGGCCTCCGCTGCTGCTGCCCCCAACAGGGTCTCACCCCCTCTTGAGCCTAAGCTCAAGATCATCCTCAGCCAATAAGGCTCCCGTAAAAATCTTCTCGAAAGTGGCATCCCTGTTGCCCTTGTTCAAGGACTTGACTTCCTTGACTAGACCCTTCCGGAACCTCTGGGCCTTTGCCGTCTCGCTCAAGCCCTCTACGAATCTGTCGAGGCGGCCAAACTCCCCAGCGTACTCCTCTACTGACAGGCTCCCCTGCACTAAGCTCTCGAACTGCGACTCCAAGGCTCGGAGCACTGAATCTGGAAAGAACTTTTTCTTGAAGAAGCCCTTGAACTCCTCCCAGGTCTGTCCAGCTACCCCCACCCTGGGGTTTGACTGATACCAGGTGCGAGCAAGATCTCGCATCCGGCTAGCTGCTGCCTCTATCTGGAGATCTGCCGGTATCCGGACCAGGCGGAAGATCTCCTCTATATGCTCGATCCACTCGTCGGCATATAGAATCCCCTCCGTCCCAGGAAGTCTCTGGGGCTCATCTTCTGGAACTGCTCTATCCCCGGTGTCCTCGACTGCTGAACCACTGGTCGAGCTGCGACTGTCGTAAGGGCAAACTCTATGCCCCTGTCCTGACGGGCCTGCTGCCGGTCCATGAACTGCTGGAAGTAGGAGAACATCTGTGCCGCATCCACGTATCCTGTAGGCGGCGGCTGCTGAAAAGGTATCTCTGTGATGACTGGGTCCTGCCTCCGAGCCGGTGGTGGCATACCCCCGGCTGCTGCTGCTGAAGCCCCAATACGAGCAGAGGTGGCAGGAGCTGCAGTCTCATGTCCCTGCTGAACTGGCTGAGAGGTAGCAGACCCCTCTACAGCATCCCCATGAATGGTACGCTGCGACCGCGTCTCCACCATCCTGAAGACAGACCAACAAGAGTATCAATTTCTGAGAAAGAAACGATATAACAAAGGCGGACAGTTAAAATTCAAAAGAATCAGTTGACAATAAGGATTTAGATGGCAATAAAAGAGTTTTTCCTAATGTGATTGAGTACCTTGACAACTAATGTCCTATATCCTACTGCAGGCTGTAGTGATACTCTGGTTCGAATACCACTACACTTCTAGACTGGACCTGCATGGGCCACCACTAAAAATGTGTCACGACCCGTACCCTAGAGTAAGGGCACGAGACGTGGGTATGTCCAGCCTATGCCGCAGTGTCGGCGGTAGAACGCTTCCTAGGTCACAACATCTAACAATATAATTCTAAGAAGTTTATACTCCCCGAATGGGGGTGACATAGCAGAATATAAACTCAATCACAACTAAGGAAGAAGAAGCACGAAATGATATAGAACTCAAGAAATATAGATGATCAGAAGAGTCTAAGATAACATCTCAGCAACATCCAGAAAATACAAGTCTCAACTACTGAATATGAAAGAATATATACAATCCATATCTCAAAGACAGAAATAAAGTCTAACTAAACTAGTCTTAAGACAACATAAGTAAGATAAAGCCTAACTAAGCTAGTCTAGGCAGTAGGGGTAAAGTTATCAGCTAGAACTGGGTCCTCCTGAGAGTCCAGCTCACAAGTGTCGTCTAGGGCTGCCCCGTAGAAGGTATCCACACAGGCCTCCTCCTTGTCCTCTGTAATATTTTCAACAAGTCCAGTCAGGACAGGAACGAGCACAATACATCTCAACAGATCATAGCAGGCTAGAAAATATAATCATGCAGTAAAGTAAGATACATGAACTGAAGAAAATACAGTATATAAACAGAGAGAGAACTGTAATAGAAATATCTACTATAAATAGAGGCTAACAGTGGCTAGTGAGTCAGAGTACAATATAGAAATGTAAATGGCATAGGAGTTTCTGATGCTACACTACGGAAAGATTCTGATGCTACACTACTTGGATATTATTCACATGTCTACTTCTACTCCCCCGTACCCCCAATCAATACACAAGGATCCAGCCAGGTTATGTTATGATTCCATGAAATGGCCCACAAGGGGTGATACATGGTATGCCCATAAATGGGTGATTCTAGGAATGCCCATAAATGGGAGATTCAAGGAGACTCTGTGATCATGAGAGTACATGTCACTAGTGATCAATGAACCATGAAGCATAGTGATACACAATGTAAGTAAAACGCACAGAATATGTAATATCCGATGCTCCTGAAGGATAAAATCTCAAGAAGGGATCCATATAGTACTAATCTGTGTGACCAACGTGACAGTATCAAGTAAAGTAATTTAAAGCAGAAAAATAATTCTAAATATGATATGAAATGATCAGAGAATGTACTCGCTTGGTATCTGAGTGTCCGGATGAAATGTACTGTCCGAGGAGAGGTGTCTGGCTCCTAATCAGAACAGCACAAGTCAAAACAAGTCTAAAATGATAACAAGATGCAATTCAATGCATTCTAAATGAATCTAGGTCAATCTAGGCCAAAGTCAACTCTTGGTCAACTCTAGTCAACCCTAGAAGTCAAACTAGGTCAACTATGGTCAAACTAGGTCTAACAAGTCTAAATTGGTCTAACTAGTCTACATTAGTCTATACTAGGTCACACAAGCCTACACTAGCTAGTACACACCACTACAAGGCTATGCAAGCCTGAACCAAGCCTATCTCAACTATATCACAATATCACAATAAAACTATATGCTATATAAACTAGCATACATTCATTCATGTCTAACTTACTTATCAATATACATATATATTTAGATATATACATGTAGGCATTCAATATTACATATAGACATATACATATATATAGGTACATACACATTACATAGATATATATATACATATATATATATATATATATATATATATATATATATATATATATATATATATATATATATTTTATATACATTACATCATATATATATACATATATATGTAGGCTACCTAAATTATATATACATTAACTATATATATATATATATATATATATATATATATATATATATATATATATATATATATATATATATACATTACATATATAGATATACACATATTATATATACATTCATGTGTATATAGGGAGAGGGAAAGGTAAAGTGTGTGTACATGTGTAAAGAGTGAACTGTGTGTGACAGTGTGTTCTCATGTGGGGTGAAAACTGTTTTAGAAAGTGTGTGTGAGTGACTGTGTATGTGTGAGAGTGCAATGAGAACATGTGTGTGAGTGAGAGTGACAAGAGAGTGTCACATAGAGTGTGTGTGGCTATTACAGTAACAGGGAAGGGAAGGAAAGGAAACCAATTCATCATTATTTCAGTCCCAGTTTTTAGTTGAACTTCAAGCCCCATTTTCAATCCAATTCCCAACCAAAATCACCCAAATTTGACACACAAGTAGAAAATATGTAAGTACATCATATTAGACTCTTAAACAAGTAACTAACATCAATTAAACAGGTTAAATTAACTGCCAAAGTTCGATTTAGAAAAACTGGAAATACAGGAAATATACATGTATCAGAATTTTAGGGTAAATAGAAAAATGTAAATCGAAAACAAACTAAAATACAAAATTAAAGGTTGGTAACCCTAATATAGGGTGTGCACGTGTCATACAGACCAATTCGTGTCCATACGAGTAGTCACAGTCGTGTCCAACACAACACAAACACTTACAGTGCACACGGGCACAGAAATTCCAGTGCAGTCTCGTGCACAAGTGCACGCGTGTCATGCACCCAACACAGGACACTTCGTGTCTTGTGCACACACCCACGTGTTCGTCAGGTGTCAAACTACCTACGTGTCACACTGATTTGGGTCGACGTGTCCCCGTGTCCGAGTTATCAAACCGTATCAGTGGCGACTGAATGCGTGAGCCAGTGCAGTATAAAATCGATGCACGTGCTCGTGCTCCCTCGACACGACACGAGGGGTCGTGCCACTTGGGGAGTGTCGTGTCAGACACTGCCCCAGCGTGTCCTCAAAGAATCACGTGTCCACGTGCCGTGTCCAACGAGAAATCACCCCGAGTAGCAGGACACTGCTCACGGGCTGAACACACGTGTTCGTGTCCAGATCCCGACATGACATGACACGAATTCAAATTCAGACCATTGGAAAACATCAACCCACACCTAGATCTAAATTCCTATTCAAACACTTTTCAAAAATCAAAACGAAATGCCCTTTGGGGCATTTCATCAAACACCTTGCCTATGGGACTGATACGTGTCCATTTAGGACACGAAATGGACACGAAACCTAGGTTTAGCTATATCTACAGTTAGGGTAGACCTAGGGCTTTCCAAATATGCAAAGAAAACTAGAATTTGATGGTGTTTAGATGGTTTTACCTATTGGTGTCCAAATGCAAGAAAAGCTTCAATAGGGGGGGTTCTCCTTGCTAGCAAATAGCTCCAAATTATTCCAAAGCTGAGATTTAACACCATGGACAGCAAGTATAGGTGATTTAGAACCTATTGCAATTTGTTTGAAGGAAAAAGGAAATAGAATAGAATTTCTATGAATTAATGAAGTTGGGAAAATACCTCTTCTTTAAACTTGTGTTCTTTCCTAAAAGAGGCTAGCCCTAAATGGAAGAGACTACTTATAGGGTGGGATTCCCAATGCTTGGCCGGCCAACTATGTTAGGGTTAGGGTTTGGCAATAGCTAATGGGCTTTGGGCTTAGTTAAAAATCAATAGTTCAAAACCATAAGTCATAGCTTATGACTAAATCACTATTCCACCTATTACAACTTGATTCTTAAAGACTTGCATTAGTTTAACTTAAATTAGACTAAGACCCTATCATGCTAACCAAGTCACCACAGCTAATTTTAGGTTCTAGGCTAGTCTACAAGGTCCAAACTAGTCTCAAATCAACATACCACTTATCAATTAAATTAATTAATATTAAAAATCACATAAATTCCAATAAATTCTAATAATTCACAATAATTCCAAATAAATCCCAAAAATTCAAAAATGACCAAATTACCCCCATACTAGAAATGTGGTAGTGACATGATCAGCATGTCCTGTAGGGTGAATACGATGTTGGGCATTGTATCCACACTGTTGCTGCCCTGGAGATCTGCCGACGAGTCTTCCCCTGTAGGTTTGACCTGGGCTAAGTAAGCATCAACATTCTGGAGCGCTTCGCTCAATGCGACATGAAGATCCTTTGAGAGCCTTAGGAGCTCATATAACGACAACTTTGCTGGCGTATTAGCCAATTTTGCTAATATATCAAAATTGTAAGGTCTTTCCAGCCCTTGAGGTGCATCTTTATGGAGCGGCCTGTCGAAGCGGGTTTCCTTCGGCTTGGCCCTGTCTGTCGATGGAGGCTGAGATGGCCCCGAAATATCAGTGGCAGGCAGCATTGCCGGTTGAGGGTCTTCAATTGAATTACCCGGAGTGGGGTAAACTTGTGCCCCATACCAGGTAACAACGGCCGCCGCCTCCTCAGCTTTAGTTGAAATTGTTTGGCAGGATCTGGACTTTCTGTCCTTCTTTTTGTTGGCTAGAGATGATACCGCCTGGGTAGCTTCGGGCACTAAGTCGGGATGCACCCACATGATCTCTCCTCGTGACGTGGTGAGAGGTACCAAGCGAGTCGTCTAGTCCTAGACGGGGGGAAGATTAGTAACCTCCATGTTCGTCGCCACGGTAACCTCTTCAAAGTCTAGAGACAGAGCTTTGGAGTCGATAAGATTCTGGATGTACCATTTTAATTGAAAGCAGTCTTGAGTGGCATGATGAACATAGCGGTAGAAATGGCAGTATTTTGGGTCCTCCATTTCTGTCGCTCGGGGTCGCGCCTTGGTGGAGGGAGTTGGATCATGTCCTCTTGCAAGAGCATGTCGAAGATAGGCTTGACATGACTATCTTCGAAAGAGTAATTCACCTGGGGCCAATGAGCCTCTGCCTGCTTTTGTTCAGGCTTCTTGGTCGTACCGGCGACCATAGCCTGTTTGCCTTTATTGTTCCGGTTATTGGAGGTGCCGTCAGTATTGTGGTTATTGGGGGTGGTACCAGGACGTTTGCTTTTAACCTTTCCGTCCGGGATGTGTAATCCCAGCTAGCGAGCCTTCTTTAACTTCGCCTCCATATTGGTGGCGCTTATGATGAAGGTCGTCCAATTCCTGAACTGATCTTCACCCATCCAGAGGCTAATTGCGGAGAGCAACTTCTTCTGGCAGATTTCGATCAAGGATATTTCGGGATTGTCTTGGGGCAATCTCATCGCGGTTTGACGGAACCGCTCGATATAGTTCCTTGTTAGCTCCTTCTCTTCCTGAACGACATCCATGAGAGACGACATTGTCACATGATCATGCCCCACTTCGTAGAATCTTTCTAGGAACATGTGCTTGAGGCCGTCAAAAGACTGGATGCAGTTGTTCGGAAGGTTGCGATACCAGCCGAACGCTATCCCCTCCAATACTCCGATGAATAATCGTATGAGGATGGCATCACTAGCGGCAAGTGGTCGGTTGTGACCTTGAAATAAGTCATGTACCGACTAGTAGAGGTCTTCCCGTCTTATGAATTGATATAAAATGGCTTGTACCGTGGTGGAAAAGGCACATCTCTCCATACAACGGGATACGGCTGCTGTATTCTGAGGTCCCGAGAGGAGTCTCGGGCATTGAACATTGCCCGAAGCTCCTGGACTTCCCTTCTTGCTTCCCTGGCTTCATCTGCAGCTGAAGGAGCGGAGGCTCCTAGAGGATTGTCATCCAAAGGAGGAGCGGTTGTGTTAGAGTCCGCATTAACTGCGGGTCCCAAGCTTGTTTGTCCAGGTGTCCTTGCTAGTTGAGTCGACAAGGCAGCTTTGATTTCGTCTACTGACTTAACCAAGGATAAGAGCATGGCTTCAAGTACTTCTAGACGTTGTCGGTCAGTAGGCGCCTCATGATCATCGTCGGCCATAAAGACTGTCCGTACGTGGTTAGAGGTGGAAGGGATCATAGCAGAGGTGCTCTCTGTATCGTACTCCCGTGCCAAAAATCGTCGAGGAATATCGAAATGTCTTCTTCCTCGGACTTGAAAGGATGCTACCCGCTGTGCAGGAAGCCACATCGTCTTGGCGAGGGCGATCATCCTCAGGGACGTCCACGTCTGTTGCATAATTCCAGTGGATCGTTACCCCCTATGTATGCTCTTGGAACACCGGGTTGTCGTAGACTTTGAAGGGACTGCTACCCCGGCCTTATCTACACCCAGGAAGGTCAAAGATGCACCCCCAGGTGTTGGAAGCTTCTTTTTGGATCGAGTGCCTAGGTAGACACCCCCTGTAGTTATCGGTGGCAGTCCTCTGGACGAGGGTTTCCTTATAATGCTAGCAGAGATTGCCGGGCTGGAAGAGCCTATCTTCTTTCCTCCCTTATCGGGAAGAACCTTTCGGGTTGAATTAAGGACGCGACAGGAAATTCCTCATCTCTCAAAATTTGCACCTATTTCTGAAGTTGTTGTTGGAAAGGTGCTGGCTGCTGCAGTCGTTAGAAAACGGACTGCCGATCTTCGGGTGCTGTCGACTTGCCGCAGCAGCAGTTGATGATGACTTGGGTGCAACGACGTCCCGAGAGGGGCTCATTACATGCCAAGGTTGCTTCCTTCTCCTTGCGTTTGTGAGTAATCACCTCTCGTAAGTCGATAGCGGATTGATCTAACTTTGTATCCCATTTGTGGACTCGGGTATCCCGAGCACACGGGTGCGTAGGTATCATGTTTGCTTCCTGATCTGAGGCTAGTAAAAGCACCTGCTCTCGATCGTTGGAGGGAGACTTTTGAGACCTACCCTGTCCGTTAGCCCTGGGGGACTGGACGCGGGTGGTTCTGTATAACTTTCTATCAGAGCTCGTATAACAGTTAACGGTGTCAGCTAACGGTCAGCTACTTGGATAGTTGACTGGGCTTGTTGGGCCCACACTGTCCTAGACTTCTTTGACTTAGCACCCGAAGGTGTATAGTAAAAGGAGTCCAGATTGATACATCCCACATTCTCAATGGGCCGTATGGAGTCGGACCCGCATGAGAGACGGTCGAACACAAAGCTTTTGATAGGGCGGCATGAGACACTATGTCTATGGCCAGGACTGGCTGCCACATGGGCCATCTGCCTGTGGCTAGAGTTGGTTGCCGCATGGGCGATCTGCCTGTGGCCAGAGTTGGCTGCCGCATGGACGATCTGTCTGCGGCTAAAGTTGGCTGCCGCATGATTCATCTACCCATCTCTCTTATGCGGCCTCTTCCTCGTCCGTATGAATTTCCCTTTTGCCCCTAAAAACTCACAATCGTAGTATTTTCCTTTGCTGGATTTGGGGACAGTGGCGTTATCTGCGGTCGAAAGTAAGGCCGCAGGAGAGTCTTGACCATCGTCTTGGGCCGCAGAAGGAGTTTATTCGAGAACCTGGTCGGGGACAATAGTTTTGCGCTTCGACATGCTACGGGCTCTCTTTTGGTTGGCTCACTTCTACGATGGGCTGGCACTCCCTTCAGAGAGCATTTCTTCGAATACTCGTTGGTCAAATCGAACCACGAGCATTTGCTGCATGGAGCCGAGCTTGGACGCGTCAGATTGCGTCACCAACTTCTCATCAGAAGAGAAGGATGTCCCCAGCAGAGTTGCCATCGTGTTTGCCATTAAATATCAAGCACAACAAATTATACATGAATTAAACTTGATTGCAAACTCACTTGTACAAGAGAAAGCCTAGAAAGAAATTCTAGGAAACAATCTAAGTATAATTGTTTAGTTTTGATTCTGGGGGTGACGATAGAGGCTCGGGAAAGTGTAGCAACTCTGTCTTACTCCTTGGACTATCTGACACGCTCCTTGCTCTCGAAGAAATTACCCTTCGTAGGTTACCATCCTTGGATTGCCAACTATTTGCCTGGGTGTAATACCCTGCTATTTATAGTATTTTCTGCAGTAGCAGAATTTTGGGCTGCACAAAGGGCCACGTGTCTCTCACAGCGCACAAAGACTCGATCTCGGGCTGCCAGCTGGTAGGGGTGGTTGAGATTTTGTTGTAGCGAATCTGGGTGGTTGAGACTTGGTCAGCCTGCCACGTGTCTCATCGCAAGATAGGATCAGTCTGCTTGAGTCATTTTGAGCCGCATAGGCCCTTCAAATTTTGGCCATGCTGGGCCGCATAAGACTTATGCGGCAGTCTCCCTTAGTCCGCATGTAGTTTGGGGACTTTCGAGATGCATAGGTTCTTATATTCTGGGCCGCATAAAGCTCATGCAGCTCAGATTACAGTTACCCTTGGCCGCATAAAGTACATAGATTGAGTCGCATAAGGTTCATGCGGCTCGGGTCGTATGTCCAGTCAAATCATGTCTTATCTTTTTTTCAGAGTGTCAGAGTTGTCAGTATTTGCCAGAGTTTGTTAGCTTTATCAGACCAGAGTTTTGTCAGCTTTATCAGAAGGATTAATCAGCTTGGCCACATAAGTAACTATTCTCTCTGCGGCTTAAAAGTCAGTCTGGTGAAGATGGGCCGCAGGGGGCATACTGAGTCTGTCATGCAGCTCTTCTTTATGCGGGTCAATCTGTCCCAGGGTACTCATGCGGTCAGTTGTGATCCACATGAACCCCATATTTTCCATGCTTCTATAAATATATCATAGAATCAACTTATAAATGTCATTTGTACAAAACGTTGGGCGGAGACAAATCTACTACCAACTAAAGAGAGAGAAATATATAGAAATGATAGAAAAGTCGAGCGAAGCGATAGACAATCCAAGAGCTAGCATCGCGAAAGTAGATTGTAAACTATGGCCTTGGCTAGAGCACCTGCAAAAATCATAAAACACACCTGGAGAAATCACCAGGTCCACAGAGGGATGTAAAAAGATACAGGAAGAACATGTCATTATAACTACAAATGTAACACTATAAAACTACAACACAACTGGGTCCCTAACCGTCTAAGTGATATGCACTTTGAGGATAATGTTCTATGTAGGGGCTGTAGGATCAGCAGAGTAAATAAAGAGTAGCAGTAAATAGTGCTCATCCGAGTCACTATCGGCCATGGGCAGTAAGTAGCGCTCATCTGAGTCGCTATCGGCCCCGGGGCAGTAAGTAGCGCTCATCCGAGTCGCTATCGGCCCAAAATATGTGTAAAAGTAAATATAGCCCCTACGCTAATAGCTGTCCTCTCCCCCAATGATACTATACATGCATTGTAACCACGACGCACCAACACATGTCGCTTCCACAACACTGTTCTATACCTAATAACTGTCAAGTCTTCTAACATGTATCTATTGACAGTTATTTCCAACGCATACGTACGGAGGATCAGCCAACATACAAGTGACTTCTATATGTTACTCACAACTCACACACAACTCGAGTACAATCATGACAAGTTAATGAGACACACTAAATTAACGGTAGTCCCTTAACTCTAGGCCCATATACAAGAAGGAAAATAATAAACAGAAAATATAGATACAATAATCGAATAATAATATGCAACTAAATATAAGCAGTAAATATGGCAAGGTATCTTGCCTGGTGTGTCGCCTGGTGCGGTGCGATGATCGTGATGTCATATTTTTTCCAATAGCCGAGGTCCATGCGAACATGGCCTGAATTTGCGAGAAAATAGGAACGCATGAGTAGTCGAGGTCAACGACGATAATGAAAGGGAGTTTTGGAGTAAACGAATAATTATACTATTTTTAGAAAGTGATATTTGTAATACTTTAGAAACCATATTTGCTAATAAAAATAATTTTGGTAACTATTTGAAAGATAGAGAAAAATTGAGTTAGGCTAAAATTGCAAGTTTGCAAAAATACCTTTAGGATAAAAAATACCGTTCATAAATAAAAATATAGATTGTTTAGGCCAACCTTGTCGAACATATATTTTTGTTAAATACTTCTAAATTTAGAAGGACTTCTTAGCGGAGTATCTAAGAAAATTTTGTCAATGTAATTTAAAATAGATAGAATATAATATGGTATTTAGGTTTTTCAACTAAACTTTTGAAATACTTATATGGCTAAGCCTAAAACAATATTTTGGTATACAAAAATACTTTAAGGTATATTTTTATTTATACTATTAGTTATTTTATACAAAAATATAATTATTGTATCTATACTGCTCATATATAGGTAGTTATAATAAAATAAGTAAAAAAATTATTTTCTCTATTGACTATTTTGCCTTGTTTCTACAGGAAATAATAATAATTACTATTGATACCAACAAACCAATCACACAAAGCAAAACGAAAGAAAACAAAAATCAATAAACCAATCAGCAGTGCTGCCACTGGTTTTCTTTAAAGGGGGAAAGGAAGAAAGAGATTAGAGAGGGTGAGGTTGAGAGATTGCAAGAGAGGGAAGGGGGAAGCGTGAGAGTCGAGACTTACGAAGGGCTCCGGCGAGTTGCGGGTAAAGGTGGCGAAGGGGGCGGCTGCGCGAGGGTGCTACAGCTCGGAGGCCAGCTCGACTGGCAGGGGAAGTCGGAGGGGCGGCGCCGAAGGTCTGGGTCGGCACGAAACTACGGAGGAGTCCGGGCGGCCGACCGCTTCAGGAACGGGATGGCGGTTCAGGCGCTCGTGACCGGAGGCGAGGCACCCGACTACGGCGGAGGGAGATGCTCGTGGAGAGGCGAGGATGGGCGGCTCCGTGGCAGTGCGTTGGCCTGGGTTCGGTGGAGTAGCGCCTGTGCGTTAGCAGGGGTCCAAGCACGAAGAAAAGAAAGATAAAATTTATGGTAAAAAAAGGAATCAAGCAAGGGGAAAATCAAGGCAGTCAAACGAGAGTTCAAAAATGGAATCGAGAAAGGAGGTCAAGTATGTGGATGAGATACCTAGATTCTTATCCTATATGCAGGCCCGTTCAGTACAGTAACGTAACCGAAACGGCTAACTCGACCTGCATGGGCCACCACAAAAATATGTAACGCCCCAGTCCCAAAATACTTAGGACAAAGTACGGCAACATGCCAGCTGCATATATACGAAGTAAACTCCAATATATGGAACCATCGTATGTATACATAAGCTGTATAGTGTAGTAATTCATAACACTAATCTCATCCACAAATAAAGAATGAAGAATTTATAAATCAACTTATGAATTGTCATTTACAAATGTTGGGCGGAGACAAATCTACTACCAACTAAAAAGAGAAGAAATACATAACAGATGAATTTGTCGAGTGATGCGAAGGTGATCCAAGTGCAATCACCTCGGAGGAAGAGAGTAAAACATGGCCTTGCCTAGAGCACCTGCAAAACATCACAAAGCCACACACCTGGAGAGATCACCAGGTCCTCAGAGGGACGTAATAAGATACAGGAAGAACATGCCATAAATACTGAATATAAATTATGTCATAACGTCACAAAGTAAAAGTAAAGTGTTCCAACCATAACACGGCCCACTATCCCATCATCGAAACAGTAGACTACCCCTACAACCAAACAAGGACAAGAAATAGTGCACTATTCTGCGATGTGACATTGCCCCATGCCATGACTAGAATGAAGTGTGACATGACATTAAATAAGGTTACCTAACCAATCTAGTATACAATTTAGAAGACATCTCGATGTATGGGCAGGTGAAGGCTGACTCCCCCAAGACTATCTCACGACACACACATGTCAAGTACCAATACTATCAGCTGGCATAACTCAAGGCTAGCGGCCCACGTGACCCAGCTAGTGGCCCACATGACCCATCAGTCCACATAGCTCGAGGCTAGTAACCGTCGCGATACGACTACCGTAATACACAGTTACTACGGCTTTTGGATTTGGGTAGTCCATACATCTAACTATCTTCACCATCCCAAGGGTCACTGTCAAAAAGGTAGTCCGCTAAGACTAGGTCCACATGTATATTAAAATACAAGCAAAAAATAGTTAAAAGCAAAATAAAGTAACTATAAACAGCAAGTCTTGGATCCAACTATAAATAAACAGGAAATAAATATGCAGTAATCAAATAAAAAATATGTAATTAACTATAAACAGTAAATAAGGCAAGGTATCTTGCCTGAGGTTGTGTGCAAAAGGGCAGGATCCAATAGCTCAAAACGGCAAAGCGATGAAGCAAGAAAGCTAAATCTTCCAAACGTCCTCGAATGCTGAAATAAACATCACGAACATCTTTGGTATAAAAGATATGTCTTGAAGCGCCTGTCCAAAAGTCCAATTCTAGATACAGTGGTAATATCATAATTTTGGGTCAAAATGATATCCGCCATTGGACCCATTTTGCACCAAAATGCGTGTCAATACCTACGGTGTCTAAAGTCATCAAACTATATGTCTATGGTCTGATTTGATGATACAAACCCAACTGTAAGTCTAAAGTTGGATTCTGACGGGCCGTGCACAATTTTGCCCGTTGGATCAGGTCACGGGCCTGCCAAAAGGGAGTTCCGGTCGACCTTCTCAAAATCGGACCAAACTTGGCATACAGGACCAAAAAAATGAAATGGTCCTGTTGGCGTAAGTTTCATCTCGATTCGACGAACGTGCACAAAGTTATGGCCTAGTTTGTAAAGAGGCCGAAATAGGGTATCTCGACGGATACGCTTCAATTTTGTCACGCACGCACAACGAAATCGAGTTTCGTCGAATCTCATACGTCGACAATACCCATAAGCGTCTTTCAATACTTATGGGTTGCGACCACGTTGCCCGATTTGTCGGGGCGCATGCCGTATTGGTGAGTTTTCTTAATTTTAAGTTTTCAAAAAGCAGATTTTTCTTGATTTTTATGAACAATTAACTATGCATTAATTGGATGAATTCGATAACTGTAAAAGGGGTTTCAATCATGTATATGTTTACAACTGTGTTCAACTTGTATTTAAAAACTTCTAATGGCTGGTCCACAATTTGCCTTCCAAACAGAGGTTTGGGACTGAATCATTGTTCTATTTTTGGGCAGGTTTTGTCCGACTTTGCATCGAATTCCTGGACATACCGCTCGGCTATTCCCCAACCTATCTACTGGGTTGGGTAGGGGATCGACTAGGCTATTCAGAATATTTTGCGGATCGCAAAACGGTTGCATAGACTGGAAGATATTGCGTAGTGAACATATGTACCTGGTGTCGAGTCGAAAATAGGGCGTACCCTATTCTCTGTCGTGCGCAACATGCAGTTGGCCGGTCGATGGTCAGCGACTCATGGCAGCGACGACTGGAAGGTTGGGGAGGCGCACGAGGTCTGCAGGGGGTCAGGGTCGAAGGGTCGGTTGGTGGTTTTAGGGTTTTGGAGTATCAATCCTCTCGCTCATACTTATATACGAACGCATCTCTCCCCAGTTCAGGTTTAGGGCCTGGTGAACAATGCCCCTCGCGGGTACTGTTCACTAGGTTTTTTTCTCTTTTTTTCAATTATGTGTGTGTGTGTGTGTGTGTGTGTGTGTGTGTGTGTGTGTGTGTGTGTATATTTATGTATATATATTTATATATGGATATGTATATATTTATAACAAAACCTCTAATAATAAAAATTTGTAATAAAAAGGTTACAATATTCTTTCTCTCTAAAAATTATCTAAAATTATTTAATATATTTTTAACAATATTTAAATTCCATTACATATATAAAAAGAACTCTATAAATCAATTTATATAAAATTTTAAATATAATTACTTATATACTTATATAAAAATCAGAATAAAAACATAAGACATTTCTAAAATTCCCAAAATATTTCTAGGATATTTTTAATTACTTTAAAATGAAAGTTTTACCTATTACCTACATATAGTAGTAGAAATTTCTTTCTAGTTTTTATATAGTAAAAATCATATAATTGTTTACTATCTATTTAACTAAATACAAAAATACCATACAATATTAAGTAAAAATATATAATAAAAAATTATAAAAATAGGGGGTTTACATTAGCCGTTTCGGTTACGTTACTATACCGAACGGGCCTGCATATAGGATTAGAGTCTAGGATCTCATCCACATACTTGACCTCCTTTATTGACCATAAATTTTGAACTCTCGTTTGCCTTCCTTTATTTGCATCCTGCTTGAACTCTTTCTACCGTAATCCTTATTCCCGTGCTTGATAGTGGTTAAGAATATGACTACACTAGTATATGCTCATAGGTCAAACACATGGCTAGAAGGATTACCTTAGCAATTAGTATGCATTAGAGATCCCATATGAGTTATAAATGCATTTTATACTTCAAGGATCAAGGAACCCTATTTTACTAAAAATATGATCTTAAGGATTAGTTAATTCTAAGTTGGGTTAGCGATAGGTAGATCTTCATTTTGACACTACTAGGTGGTATTCACGAGAGGATCGATCACTACCAAAATTTATCGTTTTAGCGACGGCCACATCCATCGCTAAGACGACGGTAATTACTATTAGCGACCGATTGCCGACGGATATTGACCAAAAAAATCCGTCGGCAATCAGCTCGTCGCTAATAACCTTCCGTCGCTAAGTTGTCGTCACATGACGGAATAGCGACGGATATTCGACGTCACAATACGAAGCATTAGCGACACATTTCCGACGGACTGTCGTCCACTTCAGCATTTAAGTACTGAACTGTGTAGACAATAGCGACGTAAATTTCCGTCGGTAACCCGTCGCAAAAGCGTATCAGATTGTATCATTCCGTCGCTAATCCGTCGACAGCTTCGGTATCAAGTGACGGATTAGCGACGGTTTTCTGACGGAAAAGCCGTCGACCAGCTTCTGGAAATTCATGTCATTTCCAGCAACTTGGCGACGGATAAGTCGTCGCTTTGCCGTCGAAAGATATCGACCGAATAGCGACGGATTAACCGTCGACCTTGTTCTGGAAATTCTTGTTATTTCCAGAACACGGGAGACGGATAGGTCGTCGCTATTCCGTCGAACAATATATCATGCCGACGGATAGTCCGTCGACCATCCGTCGCTACCTGGGAAAAATTTTCAAATATCCAGTTAGCAACGGAATAACCGTCGAAAAGTAGTCGGAAACTGGTGATGACCGTCGCAAAACGGTCACAAGTCCGTCGCTAACTGAGAATATTTTGAAAAAAAAATTACAGCTTTTCAGCTGTTCGCAAAAATTTGCATAAACCAAACCAATATATAATGCACACCAATTATCCAACAATCACATAGATCAAATATATTATGCACACCAATTATTCAAGAATCACATAGACCAAATATGCACATACGAATTTAATGCACACCAATTATCCAAGAATCATATACACCAAACCAAATTAATATAAAATAGACATCAATTATTCGGAAGAGTAACCTAATATCCATCGTTATAATCCGATCATTGCACAAATATTCTAAATTTTTCACAAATATTCCAAAGCACATAGGAAAGAATTGGCCAGTTATAGTAACCTAATATCCAATCCTGACGACCGATCATAGCACAAATATTCCAAAATTTTCACAAATATTCCAAAACACAGAGGAAAATCGACTTTGGCCTCAACAAAGACCACAAGTCAGACGATGAATCCTCACAGCCAGGGATGATAGTTGCGTTGAGGCATGTACCATTCTATCAGCCACTTTGCATACGAAGGCTCAATCTGGTTGAGGTCTTCTGTAGGGATAGGAGGGTCGGTCCCGATGCTACTACTCTCTGACGGTGGCTCCTCCTTAGCTTCAAGCTTGGGAGCAATCTCTTTCCTGATGGTCATCGGTTCTTTCTTGACCTCGACCTTTGGTAACACCTTCTCCTTAACAGTCACCGGCTCTTGTTTGACGACAGAGACTTCCTCCGTGTCGACCTCCAAGGGTTTCTTGTCTCGACCCCTTTCTCGACTAGCAGTACCACCTCGACGAGTCCTAGGAGCCATCTTTCTGACAACAGAAATTTTCATATAGGGTAAAGAAATTTACTCAAGTTATAAAAGTTGTGACGTTGGTTTTTTGCGTTCATCATCATTAGAGGGAGCAACACTGGAAAAGTTGTGACGTTGGTAGCATGAGAGAGTAAAAATCTGTATCACAAGACTAACAGAATTACTATGTAATCATGTACTCACCAATAACCGGATGTAACTGGAGTCGTTGGGCCTATCGTGCAGTAATTTGTAGATCCGCTGGTATAGGCCAGATGTACTTAGTATCTAGTATATCAGATTAGTATCGGTCTATCGGTTTGGTATAGGACGTATCATATTGGTATTGGTCTTAACAAATTGGTATCGTCCTATATCCGATATGTACATGTATCGGCCGAATAGCTAGGATTCATATTGGTCTTATCGATTTGGTATCGGTCATATCCGATAGGTATCGGCCGTGTTGGATTAGTATAGACTATTTCGGATTAGTATCGTAGAAGGTTTAGTAACAACTGTACTTGGATTTCTCTCTTCTCGAGCTAGAATACCATTGCAAAAGAATCACCAGATCGTGATTGGCCAGTTACAGTAACATACATACTTCCTTTTCCATCAGGAAAAGCGAGATTGAAAAGGAAGTATGTATGTTCTATAACTGGCCATCTACGCTCTCGTGACTCTCTTGCAATGGTAATCTAGCTCTAGAAGAGAGAAATCCAAGTACAGTTGTTACTAAACCTTCCACGATACTAATTCGAAATGGTATATAATAATCCAACACGGCCGATACCTATCGGATATGACCGATACCAAATCGATAAGGCCAATATGACTTAATGGCTATACGGCCGATACATATCGGATAGGATGATACCAATTCGTTAAGACCAATACCAATCGATACGGTCCATACCAAAACGATAGATCGATACTAATCCGACACGGTCAATACTTATAAGTACCTACGATCCAGGAGGTTGATCCGCTAGTACATCCATGTACGAACAACGAAGTAACGATCCATTTCAATTTGGATGTGAAAATCTGTATCGTAAGACAAACTAAACATAATCAGTTCTATTTCACATGCTTAATTGCCAAGTATGGGAACGAATGGCTCAGAACACAACCCAAAATTCATTCTAGCATACATTAGTGTGAATCATCTACGTTCTGTACATATAGTGTAGTATATGTTCTTATCGTATCTAGTATCTGAAGGATGTAACAGAATCAAGATGAACTCACATAATGTTTACAGTCTTGGTCTCAACTATCTTCGATTCTATGATCCCATGTCTTAGGTTAAATAAATCACTAACCTCATCACGGTGAGTCTTGGTGTAGCACTCAAATATGGGGCACCCGTAAATTTATCGAGGTTTTAAATCATCGACATTGAGTTTTAAACCCTCACGTAGCCTTTCTGCTTCACTTCTAGGGTCGAGCAGCATCTTCTTGCAAGCTTCGGTCTCCAGATACTTAGTGTCAAGATTCTGGACGCTTTCGTAGAGCATGTCAACACATCCTAGCATCAATTTCCTGCCGAGGAAATTGATGCTAGGATGTGTTGACATGCTCTACGAAAGCGTCCAGAATCTTGACACTAAGTATCTGGAGACCGAAACTTGCAAGAAGATCCTGCTCGAGCCTAGAAGTGAAGCAGAAAGGCTACGTGAGGGTTTAAAACTCAATGTCGATGATTTAAAACCTCGGCGAATTTACGGGTGCCCCACATTTGAGTGCTACACCAAGACTCACCGTCTGTATAGTTCGGTTATTGGCGCTCGATGTCCCTGTGGTAAGGCAATGGATGAGGATATTGCGTGGGAGGGGGTTGCAGATGGAGGCAACAAGGATGGCGTGTTTGTGAAAGGAGGGAAAAGATACATAATTACAGACGATTTGCATGTAAGGCCATTCTATTCCATGGAGTCTGCGTTGTCTATTTTCCGAAAGCATGGGATCATAGCATCGAAGACAATTGAGACCAAGACTGTAAACATTGGCCGCGATAAGGTTAGTGATTTATGTAACCTAATATAGTAATCTTGTAATTTAAAGTTGGAAGAACATGCAAGTAGCCTTATAGTTGCTGCCTCACTAGTCGAATGACTTAATTCCCAAGTATCGGAACGAGTGGCTCAGAACACAACCCAAGATTCATTCTAGCATACATTAGTGAGTTCATCTTGATTCTGTTACGTCCTTCAGATACTATATACGATAAGAACATAGATGATTCACACTAATGTATGCTAGAATGAATCTTGGCTTGTGTTCTGAGCCATCCGTTCTGATCAAACATCTTCCTTCTCCTCTCCTCCACCATGGCTCTGAACCAATCTGCTCCTCCCTACTTCCCTTCTTTTTATTTGACTCTCTCAGCCACATATGACATCCAGCTCAAGTGTAGAGTCGGGAGAGAAGAAGTGGGCAGAAAGAGGAGGGGGAAGCAGCACAGCCGGAGGCATGACCCGGAGTCAAATAAAAAGAAGGAAAGTAGGGAGGAGCAGATTGGTTCAGAGCCATGGTGGAGGAGAGGAGAAGGAAGATGCTTGATCAGAACGGATGGCTCAGAACACAAGCCAAGATTCATTCTAGCATACATTAGTGTGAATCATCTATGTTCTGTACATATGGTGTAGTATATGTTCTTATCGTATCTAGTATCTGAAGAACGTAACAGAATCAAGATGAACTCACTAATGTAATACTAAGACATCATCTACTACTATATAAGATATAGTGATAGGTTGTCGTATCATCATTGCCGAGGAATGAGGGTCGGAGGACAGGCAACTTTATCTACGGCTACATAGTTTCTGCCTCGCCAGTCGAATGGCTGCAGGGACTATGTCCTGATCACCATGTCGTACCGTAGATTAATGCAAATGGAGCTGGAAATATCCGTCGCTAACCGGTAACTGAGAATTTTTTTGAAAAAAAATTACAGCACTTTCCCTGTTCACAAAAATATGCATAAACCAAACCAATATATAATGCACACCAATTATCCAAGAATCACATAGACCAAATATGCACATACGAATTTAATACACGCCAATTATCCAAGAATCATATAGACCAAACCAAATTAATATAAAATAGACATCAATTATCCTGAAGAGTAACCTAATATCCGTCGTTATAATTCGATTTATCTTCAAGTGTGAGAACGGATGGCTCAGAACACAAGCCAAGATTTATTCTAGCATACATTAGTGTGAATCATCTATGTTCTGTACATATGGTGTAGTATATGTTCTTATCGTATCTAGTATCTGAAGAACGTAACAGAATCAAGATGAACTCACATAATGTAATACTAAGACATCATCTACTACTATATAAGATATAGTGATAGGTTGTCGTATCATCATTGCCGAGGGATAAGGGTCGGAAGACAGTCAACTTTATCTACGGCTACATAGTTTCTGCCTCGCCAGTCGAATGGCTGCAGGGACTATGTCCTGATCACCATGTCGTACCGTAGATTAATGCAAATGGAGCTGGAGCCAAAATACAGAAACCAAAATACAGAATCAAATCCCTGGGACGGATGGCTCCGAACACAACCAACCGAAGAGGCTACTCTGAGAGATCCAACTGAGTAGGACGTATACTCTGAGAGATCACCTTTACAAGAATGATATCAGTAGTGGGATTGAGTGCTGGAGGGGATATTATCAGAGTATACGTCCTACTCAGATGGGTCGCTCACCGTTACTATTTTTTTCTGACAGCATGGTGGATGTGCTCCGTCAACAGAATCTGGCTCCGAGCCAAAACTTTGCCCCGAAGCTCAAGTGGACATCCTTCGTATAGAGCTCGAGTGAGAGGTTCCTGACAGCATGGTGGTCTCCTTTGTCAAAGTATCCGTGCTCGTCCCACAACCAATGTGGGATGAGCACGGATACTTTGACAAATGAGACCACCATGATGTCAGGAACCTCTCACTCGAGCTCTACACGAAGGATGTCTACTTGAGCTCCGGGACAAAGTTTTGGCTCGGAGCAAGAATCTGTTGACGGAGCACATCTACTATACTGTCAGAAAAAATTAGTAACGGTGGGAGACCCATCTGAGTAGGACGTATACTCTAATAATATCTCCTCCAGCACTCAATCCCACTACTGATATCATTCTTGTAATTGTGATCTATCAGAGTATACGTCATACTGAGATGGATCTAGTATTCTCTCTTGTTGGTTGTCGTATCATCATTGCCGAGGGATGAGGGTCGGAGGACAGTACAAATAGTCTAATACAAAAACAACTCAATATGTAGTCCAATACAAATAGTCTAATACAAAAACAACCCAATACAAATAGTCCAATACAAATAAGTACTAATAGCTAATGAGAACCACGCTGCTCACGTAAACGCTCAGTGATACGTTCACGCAACCACCTCGAAAAAGCGAGATTTTTGGCACGAGGAGAGCTGTCGTCCAATGCAAGGATTGCATGAAGAATCCTCTCGGTCTCACTAGCTACCGGTGCTGGATGAATAGAACTCCCGGTCTCACTAGCAACCGGTGCCACTTCCTCCTTAACTGTAGGAGGAGCTACCTCAGCATTCACTGTTTTCCTCAAACGACGTGCCGCTCCTCGGGTCATGGGTGCCATCTGGTAAGATCGATAGTCACAAATAATATAATTGTAATAAAAGCAAGCTAACTAAAGGAACCATCATGTAATTTGAGTATATTTTCGAAAGCCGATAAAGTATAAAAAATTCAATTTTTTGCCAAGTGTGAGAACGGATGGCTCAGAAGACAACCCAAGATTCATTCAAGCATACATTAGTGTGAATCATCTATGTTTTGTACATATGGTGTAGTATATGTTCTTATCGTATCTAGTATCTGAAGGACGTACGTAACAGAATCAAGATGAACTCACATAATGTAATACTAAGACATCATCTACTACTATATAAGATATAGTGATAGGTTGTCGTATCATCATTGCCGAGGGATGAGGGTCGAAAGACAGTCAACTTTATCTACGGCTACATAGTTTCTACCTCGCCAGTCGAATGGCTGCAGGTACTATGTCCTGATCACCATGTCGTACCGTAAATCAAATGGAGCTGGAACTGGAGCCAAAATACAGTACTATTTCACCATGTCGTACCATTTTACTCTCTCTCTCTCCTCCCTCCCTCCGGCGCTCTCACTCTCTCCGACGCTCTCACACTACTAATTCCTATGTGTTTTAAGTATGAGAACGGATGGCTCAGAACACAACCCAATATTTATTCTAGCATACATTAGTGTGAATCATCTATATTCTGTATACATATCGTGTAGTATATGTTAACCTTATCGTATCTAGTATCTGAAGGACGTACGTAACAGAATCAAGATGAACTCACTAATGTAATACTAAGACATCATCTACTACTATATAAGATATAGTGATAGGTTGTCGTATCATCATTGCCGAGGGATGAGGGTCGGAGGACAGGCAACTTTATCTACGGCAACATAGTTTCTGCCTCGCCAGTCGAATGGCTGCAGGGAATATCCGTCACCATGTCGTATCGTAGATTAATACAATTAATGGAGCTGGAAATATCCGTCGCTAACTGAGATTGTCACATACACATATATATATCACAGCTAGATGTAAAGATATATACTTCTATACAGAAGCACACAACTGATAGAACTCGCACTGTCCTTGAGACAGTGAACATATACACCATGAATCCAAACCCCATATATATTCAAATTTACTAATCCAAACACCACCAAACTAATGGAACACCCAATATGGATAACACATTATTTAGCCAATTTATAAACTCAGATGAATTTGAGACGCAAAGCCACCCGTCGCCCCCGACCAAAGCCCGCCGCCCCAAGCCCGCCGCCCAGTAGTTCGATTGCATATATATATAAAGAGTGCTTATGGGTGTGCGTCGGTTGCAAATAGCCCCGACGCATCCTCCCCAAGCCAGCCGCCCAGCCTCCGACGCCGCCGTCCCAAGCCCACCGCCCAGCCCCCAACCCAAGCCAGCCGCCCAGCCCCCGACGCCCCCGCCCCAAGCCAGCCGCCCAGCCCCCGACGCCGCCGCCCCAAGCCCACCGCCCAGCCCCCGACCCAAGCCAGCCGCCCAGCCCCCGACGCCCCAACCCCAAGCCCGCCTCCCAGACCCCGACGCCCCCGCCCCAAGCCTACCGCCCAGACCCCGACCCAAGCAAGCCGCCCAGCCCCCGACGCCCCAACCCCAAGCCCGCCTCCCAGATCCCGACGCCCCCGCCCCAAGCCCACCGCCCAGACCCCGACCCAAGCCAGCCGCCCAGCCCCCGATGCCCCAACCCCAAGCCCGCCTCCCAGACCCCGACGCCCCCGCCCAGTCCCCGACGCCCCAACCCCAAGCCCGCCTCCCAGACCCCGACGCCCCCGCCCCAAGCCCACCGCCCAGACCCCGACCCAAGCCAGCCGCCCATCCCCCGACGCCCCAGCCCCAAGCCCGCCGCCCAGCCCCCGACGCCCCCGCCCCAAGCCCACCACCCAGCCCTCGACCCAAGCCAGCCGCCAAGCCCCGGACGGCCCAGCCTCAAGCGCGCCGCCCAGCCCCTATACGACACCGCGAAAGAGAGAGAGAGAGAGATCGAGAGAGAGAGAGGGGGTTACCTTCAGGAGAGAGAGAGGAGAGGACCCGACGCCAACGACGACGACGACACCGACGTCGATCACCGAAGTCGACACCGGCGAGAGAGAGAGAGAGAGAGAGAGAGAGAGAGAAAGAGAGAGGAGAGAGAGTGAATTTGGGTGGAATGCGAAAAGTTCCCTCCGCCGTTCCATTTAAAGTCTGGAACGTTTATATAGTGACGGACGAGCGACTGGTAAAAAACCGTCGCCCAGCAGTCGCCTTTTTTGATAAGTGCCGACTGAATTTCCGTCGCTAAGTCGTCGCAAATATGTCCCGCCAATTTCCTACACAATTCCTGCCAAATAATCGACTGTGTAGCGACGACGGTAAATCCGTCGCTATAACACCGACAGTCTAGCGACGGATGTGCGACCTTTCCTCCCCCTAAAATTAAAATAAAAATGGCAAAGGCTTGTAGTCGGAAATCAGTCGTTGAGCGGCCACGAAACCGTCGCTAATATCGACAGAAAAATTCCGTCGCTAAATGAGTATATTTTGGTAGTGGATAGAATCTACAAAGGATTGAGAAAACAAATAGATTCTTAAGTTTTGAAAGATTTGAGGAAACATTTATGACTTATTGGGTTTATAGGTATACCTATTTTGGATATATGGAATGGACTGGAAAAAAAATTCAAATTTCAAATTGTGTCATATGATTTACGAATAAATTTATTTAGATTTTGAGTTTAAAGTTTCAATTATGGATATTAAAATGTTGGTAAAAAAAGAGAGAGAGATTTGTGATATGCTAAGAGTTTATCTCGAGAGTTATTAGAGAGTTTTGAAGTTATGACTTTGTTAGACGACCTTAACCGACTAGAGAATGTGGAAGTTTATTTTCAACTTTGAAATGCATTGGAAGATAAATGAAAAAAAATAAGTGTGTTTTGATAAGAATGTATTTCGTGATTGATTAGAAAGTTTGAAACCTTAAGTTACGATTTGGCTTGATGACCTAAGATGGTTGGAAATTTTGGTAGATTATTTTGAGAATTATATTGAGAGACTCGAATATATAGATTAGATCTTATATTGATAGGCAACCAAGATAGACACGAGGTCACCCTAATGGGATAAAAGTATTCCATGTTAGTTGCCATATCACCCCTGGCCATGATAGTTGTACATACACAAGTGTAGTTAGTCATCGGCCAGACCATGTGACTATATATTTATCTCGAGTTACTCACCCTTTCCCTCAAACCCTAGATCTATTATCGTGACCTTCTAATCATTTGAAACTTGAAAAGGATTAGAATCGTTCCTCTTGACCGTACCCTAACCTAAAAGACTATCTTTTCTATAGGAACCATACCTCATGAGTCTCTAATTATTATTTTTCTTGATTACTTAACCCTTATTCTTTATTTTCGTGCGTTAAAACTAGTAGCTCCAATCACTGCCCAAACCATACCACGACCATTGAACCTAACCAAATTTAAATTTTCACGAGGATTTTTTTAAATTTTATTTAGTTTGGTATTGGTTTTTCTTTTTGGTATTCGTATGTCGAGTGCGAATACGTATATACTATGTATTTTATTTTTATGTTTTTACAAGAAGTTTTATTATTGAAAAAAATAGATATTTGGTTTTAAAAATAGTATAAATAAATAACTTTATCTAATAAGTTATAGAATGCGTCGTGATTGCCAAAACTTTATTTTATTTATTATAAAAAGGCTATTGCCTTTGTTGTAAAAGATATATGTGATAATAATATATTTTATTCGCATGCGAGATACATGAAATTAAATTCATGTTTATTTTTATACAAAAACTAATTATTTTAATTTATTTGCAAAAGGCATTTTAAATATTTAAATATTTATTATGATTTTTGAAATTATTTATTATTATATTTATTTATTTATAAAAAGATAATTTGAAAATGTTTGATTTAAATGTTTAAATTGTCATGATTTAAATTAAGATTTGATTTGTTAGTTTTATTTTTAAATGGTTTTAACTTATAGATAAGATTTATCTAGATTTAATTTAGCTTTGGATTGGATTGAATTGGTTTTTAAATCTATTTAAATTAAATGTGGGATTATCCACTAGGGGATTTAAATTATAACTAGTTCATATCAAACTGGGACTTCCACCTCCTATATAAGGAGAGCCCCGCTGCTCTTTTCCATGAAAAATTCCATAAGCCAAAAATTCTACCACAAATGTGAGTGCACCGTGTCGGTGTCCAAATTCCTCCGTGTCAGCCGTGACGGCCTCGGATCCGAACCCGGGTGTCTTCCCAATATGTCAAAACTTTGATATAAATACATAGCAACCCCCTCTGTGTCCGACATGCCGGACATAAACCCCGACACAAATACTCTAAAGCCTAACGCCCATGCCTCTACCGTGTCAGCCCCCGTCTCCCTATCATCACCCTATCATCGCCTCTCTGCCACTCACCGACGACTCCACCACCGTAGTCTACTCATCCATCACCTTCATCTTCCCCAACTCCGTCCACCACCCCTAAATCCAGACCACATCCAAAACTTCATCTACCTCGTCACCGTGTCCGACAACCCATCGTGTCCCCTCATCATGCCCCAATACCGTCCACGACCGCCGCCCTTGTCCCCGTTCCGGCTAGCGTCCCTATCCACAACCACCACCACATTCACTCCCCGATAAACTGCAGCCATGTCATCGACCGCCTCTCTCCTGATTCATAAACATGCCACCACCAATATCGACCACCGCTCCACACCACCATCTCTGTCACCTTCACCACGCCACCACCACCATTGCCGTCACCGACAAACCCACCAAAAACCCAAAAATAGCCAACATCACCATAAGTAAAACTTACCTCGCCGACGATCCTCCACTTTGACCGTATATACATGTAACGCCCCAGTCCCAAAATACGTAGGACTAAGTACGTAGACATGTCAGCCGTATAATAAATATACGTAAGTTGTAAAATACAGTAAAACTATGACAACTAATCTCATCCACAAAATAACTAAGAAAGGTATTATAAAATCAACTATGAATTATCATTTGAATAAGTACTTGGGCGGAGACAAATCCACTAACAAGCATTTTAAATGAGAAGAAATACATATAAAGAAAAGAATTTATAGAAGTACAAAGGACGATCCAAGTGCAATCCTCCTCGATAGAAAAGGAAAAACCACGATCTTGGCTAGAGCACCTACGAAAAGTCATAAAAGCACACACCTGGAGAAATCCCCAGGTCCTTAGAGGGACGTAATAAGATACAGGAAGAACATGTAATATAAACTGAATATAAAATATGCCACAAAGTCACAAGTAAAAGTAAAGTGACATGACATCAACTAGGGTTACCTAGCCGTTCTACAATGTACATGCAGTTAAGAACAAACCATTAGTCACATGGGCACTTCTGGCTATAAATGGGATCCAATATAGTCCCCACTTGGGCACTAGGGACCAAGCGCATAATGTTCCAATAACGTCAGTGGCCAACCTGAGGGGGTAAGCCTACCCGTACCTCCAGCGGAGCTTCCGGGTTACAAAAGAAAGTGTAATAGTGGCTCATACGATAAAAAAGTATTCTTCCCACCCATTGCACTTATCTAAGTCGTATCCATGACCATGTACCTCTACTAACTGCTAAGTCTCCTAACATACCTCTATTAGCAGTTAGACCTAACGCATGCGCACGGGTGACCAGCCAACACGCTAGTACCTCTACATGCTTGTTACTCTCCGTTCCTGAAATATGTAAAAAAATTCTTTTTTCCTGTATATGGTATCTGGTACCTGTATCTTGATTGCATGTAACCAATATTTGTACCTGGCCATGACATGGAACAGTATCTCGTCGCGGAGTAGTGTGCAACCCCTTGTCTTTGTTTGGTTGTAGGTGTCGCCCACCGCTTCGATGATAAGATTTCTGGACCGTGTTATGCTTAGGGTTTTATTTAATTAATTAATTTGATTAGTTGTATCATATAGCATTTATCATGTCATTACTCATATGGCTAGTTCATGTTAGAGATTAGGGTTTAGTGGAGCCAACCCTCACCAATATAAATAATTTCTTCCTCTCTCTCTCTCTCCTCATTCACTCTTTTATTCATTTACCTCAACCAACCAACCTAGGCAAGTACATCTTGCACAAATGAGAGACCACTTGCATTTTTTATTTCTTATTATTTCATTGATATTATTAGTTTAGATTGTTCATCTCTTCATTCTCTACAAGTTTAGTTCTTAGAGTTTTTAATTTTAGTGACTAGTTTTCTGTAGATCTAAGTTTCTAAAACTAGACTTTTATCGATTTTCATGGTTTTGATCTATCAAATTTGGTTGTTTTCAAAAAACTAGTTGTTCTATGTTGTAGAGAATTTGATTTCATTCAATTTTGGCTTTTATTTCGCTTGATTTCAAGTCCTATAGCTCAAGTTATGGACATTGGAAGTTTTGAAAACTCCATGGCCAAAAGCTTGCTGCCTGGGACAATGACCCTTCTGTGCGCGCCACGCGCCCGCACGCCGTGCTTTCGTGCTTCGTACACCGCAGGCAGTTTTTTCCACACGCGTATGGTGTTGCGCGCCTGCACGCCGTGGGCAGTTTCGTCCGCACGCCTAGCTTGTCGTGTGTCCAAGCTCGTGCGCTCGTGCGCCTGCACGTCGTGCATCCGTGCTCCACGTGCCGTGGGCAGTTTTTCTGCGCGGGCAGCGTGCCGCGCGCCCGCTCTCGTGCCCCCGTACGTCGTAGACAGTTTCGTCCGTACGCACAGCATGCTGCACGCCCGTGCCGCACGCCCGCGCCTCGTGCGCTCGTGCGCCCGTGCACCGTAGGTAGTTTCTGTAACTCCCTAAACCAAATTTTAGTAATTTTAAGAAATTTTCTTAAATTGCTGTTTGTAAATTTCAATATTGCTTTCCACTTAAGAAAATCTTGATAAATATTATTGTTACTAGTTACTTTTGGTAATTGACTTATTATTCTATTATTTTACTCCTAAAATTTCTATTTTACTAAAGATTAGTTTTTGGCTAAGTTTTGGGCTTCTAAGTAAGCCTGAGTAAAATGGAGTTTGGGCCTGCTAGTAGTTGCTAGTAGGACTTTACTTATATACTATTGGATTTATTATGTTTATGATGATCTTAATGGCTAACTTATTTATTAATCATGTTAGTTAATTAATCAGTAATTAACTAATTTCATAAATATTTTATTATTATTAATTATGGTTAATCCCAAGTGATTCTGTTATTAGTTATTAATCAGTTACAATTCTATTATTGAACTAGTCTATTGACCCCATATCTATTCCTAATTACCAACTGTGCTACTGTCCTTAGCTTGGGGAACACACCATATTTTTATTATAAATAATATTTTATTAGCACAGTTCTCAACATACAGTATATTGACACATCACTGTCATTTTCCATCACACTCCGTTCTTCGCTATTCCTGAGCACCGCCATGGCGCAGCACCACCGTGAGTTCGCCGGATGTTGCCGCATCGTCACAGGGAAGTCTAGCTGCTGCCATGGCCGATCACCACCGCACCATCCTGAGCCTTGCTGGATTGCCATTGTCGCTCACTGTCTCGACTGCTATGTCGACCTCGAACTTCACGAGCACCTCCTCGAAGATCGAGTTGTCTCTTCGAAAAATGAGCTGGCCTCGAGTTTTGTGTTGCTCCTCGTCACCGTGCTGTTCCTTTGAGGCTCGAGCCGCCATCGGAGACGAAGTCGCCACGACCTCACCGGAGAAGACAGGTCGCCCATCACCAGATCTCGTCACCGCTTCTTTTCACCATTCCGACCGAGTCACCACTGGAGACGACGAACCAGTCGATGACACACCGAACGAGGCCGCCACCTCAACTGTAGCGCTGAACTTTAAGGACCGTACCATCTCGAGCTCGCCACCCGAGCTGTCCCTAGAATGTTGTGAGCGACTCTTCGAGATTCGAGCATCTCTTCGAAGTTGGAAGACGTTTCCTCGTGGACCACGCCAGCTGTAAGACCAAGCGCGCCACCGAGGAAGCTTCGCCGCCGGCGCCTTCTACACACGCCCCAACGAGTCACCGCCAGGTCTCCCCGTCAGATCCGACCGAGCCACCGCGTTTCCGCTGCAGAGCCGCCGAGGTAAGCCTTCGCCTCGATCTCTCGAACCTAGAGCTATCAAGTAGGCCGGGCCGAGCTGACCTGACACAAAATTGAGTAGGCCGGGCCGAGCCATGGGTGGAAAATCTAAGCCCAGCCCGGCACATGACCCGTACCGTGGGCTTCGGGTCGGGCCGTGCCGGGCTAGGCTTGGGCAGGTAGGAAAATCTAAGCTGATGTATGGATGCATGCATGTATGTTGTTGTTGAATTAACTTACAACTAATATATATTAAAAAGAATTGAATTGAATTTCAGTTCAGACATTCATTTCATTCAATTCAATTCACTACTACACTCTATATAATCATAATAATAACAGATGCCACACTTGCACTTGTTGCTATTGGCAGTGTCTTATCTTGGCCAGCAAAGTACAAGTCATTTGTTTGGAGGGCAAAGTGTTTGTTGTGTACATGTTTTTCTTTTCTTTTCTTTGTGAAAGTGACAACACTGCTGTTAGCTGGTAGGATTTACAAATCAAAGAGATTGTGCGGAGATGTTGCAACCGATCGAGATTCGGGTCGATCCGGGCTTGGGCTTCGGGTCGGGCCTATATTATGGCCGATATACATGGTCCGGCACGACCCAATATATGAGGCCAGGCCGGGCCCACGATTAAACAGGCCGGGCAACACATGGGCCAATTTTTCGGGTCGGGCTTGTACTGGGCTAGGTCGGCCCAATTGACAGGTCTACTCGAACCCCTCTTCCTTCTTGCTTCGGGTGTTAGGGTTCATCTAGGGTTATGGAGAGCTAGGGCTTGTAGTATGCTGTGGAAGGAGAGGGATGAGTATAAGATCTTGATCCGAGCTGGAGAAAGAAGATGATTATGAGAGAAATAACCATGGTTAGGGTTTTCTTGAGCAGTGATAAAGAAATCTAGGGTTAGAAAAGAGTTCCAGAGGAGGAAGAGAAGAGTGGTGAGTTTTTGGTTGAGTAGAAAATAAAATAAGAGAGAGAGAGAGGAAGAAGCCTGAGCTGGTAAAGAGTATTTAGGTTATAGTCGGTTGGGAACTAAAGAATGGAGTGGAGAGAGATGAATCTCAATTCTCTCTCCTTTGAGTGTAAGCTTGCCGCTTCAAAAAACGAGGGGCCAGTCCATGAATCGAGGGGTCAGTCAGCCACGTTGTTTTCCACTTGGATTTGTAGTTGTTCATTTGTGAGCGACTGGTGAGAAGAAATGTTAGGAGGAGAGAGTTTGACTGTACTTTGTATATTAAAAGTTAAGGTTAGGAGATGGATCTGGGCCGGGTTAAGATTGAAGGAGATCGGGCTGGGTTTGAATGTATGGACTTCTAAAATCCTAATTTTTTTCAAAAAGACTGTTCATTATTTAGGCTAGGCTGGACTTATGAACTGTGGGTTTAGAGTTGGGTCATCCAGAGTGTCTGAGTGTAATAGTTAGGAAAGAAAAAGGTCTTGTTAGGTTGAGCTCTGTTTTTTTCTGTAATAAATTCTTGCTACTTATAGTTACATTATTATTAGTATACTAATATTATTAGTAACTGTTATTAGATTAATTTTAGTTGACTATTGATTCTTAGTAATAATAGTTTCAAAAGGGAAATTTAGTAAATATTTGATATATTAATATTTCTCTTATTAATGTATTTAGATATTATCCTAAAAAGGTATTTCACTAATATTTGTATCTACCTAACTAACCTTTTCTTGTTATGCTAGTATGATAATATAGATTGATAACTAGTATGAAATTCTATAGTTAGTTTATAAGATAGACATAAAAGGTATTTAGAATATGTATTATTATAGATAGTTTGGTTAACAATAGGAGTAGCTAGTTATTGTCTTTATTTCAAAACCTAACCAACTTGTACCAAATTCTAGGTGGACATAGCGACTTATGCTTTACTATTCTCGATCTGCTAGAGCAAGACAAGTACATCGACTTGAACTTTTACTTTGTATTCCTGTCATACTTCATGTTCTCATATTGGACACGAGATTCACACGATTGCATTGTGCCTTGTACATCATATTGTGTCTCATTTTTCTTGCAGGGGATTGGAAGAAATATTGACTAGTGTGTAACCACACCGGTTACACCCTAGCTAGGTATTGTGAATAGCCTAATTGTACACCTCAGTACGATTAAGTTGAACCTTATTATGATATTATGATATTGTGGATTGTGGTCCCCATCCGGTCACACATTAGTTTAATATTTCAAATTCACATGTGCATTGATTGTCTTGTTCATTGTTTCGGTTCTGGTACTGTGGTTTCATATTCAGTTCTTGTATCCTTGTTTCATGTTGTAGCCCATATTGTTATCCTGTGTATTTTAGATTACATTGTAGACTGTTTCTTGTCGGGATTGTACTTTGCTATTTTTCTGACAGGATACGTTACAGGTGAGTTTGAGGCCATATTGAGCTGGATGTCATCATCGGAGTTGCAGGGATCTAGCTCTAGTACATTTCCTAGATTATTTTCTGGATATTGTATTGAGATTTCATAATTGTATATTTTATTCTTGTTACCGGATTTGTCTCCGGATGATCTTGTTTTAAAAATGACTTAGTAGATTGTGGTGATCTGTTCTAGGATGTTATAGAAGTTGTGATGTTTATATTATCTGGTGACTTAGAGTTTTTCTTAGAATTATACAGCTTACTGCGTTGCGTCTTCCAACGTAGGTTGGGCGTGTCCAACTCGTATCCGATTATTCAAGAGCGGGTCGTAATAGTTTCGTCCGTGTATGCATCGTGCCGTATGTCGTGCGCCCATGCGTAGCGAGCCGCGCACCCGCCCCTTGCGCGTCGTGGGCCAGTTTATCCCTACGTGCCGCGTACCAGTGCACCGCGATCGGTGCTCCCATTCTCCATGTGCCGTGGGCCCGTGCCACGCGCGCCATGCACTAGATTGTCTTGGCACATGGTTTTCTATGTGCTCATGCGCCTTATTTGCTTAGCCTGACCCGTTGTATCTATGACACATGAGACCACGTGACCTATGCGTCTACTTTTGGACTTTATACTTTTTGATTTCTCTGACATGCGCATGTCTTGTTCCATGCGCTTGATTTTATGATTTGATATTTTATCTAGTTTTGATGAGTTTATTAATTTGACTTTGATTTCCTGTCCCGACCTTGTGTCCTATGAGAAGACACAGACTATGTGTCCTATGTGACTTCTGTGTCACGAAGGGTCCATGTGACTTTCTGACTTGACCGTGTTCCTGACTTGATGGTGTTTCTGACTTGATTACCTGTATACGTGCTGGTACCTTTTCTAAGTGTGTATTGGATATAATATTAGTATGCACTGCGGTACTATTAATGAGTGTACTGAGGTGTGACTCTTCATGCTAAGTGATCCTTCGTGTTAGATGTCAATACATGCATCCTCTCCAGCACAGTCATGGTAATTGGTCAGTAATATTGATGTAGTATATTCAATGTTTGCTTGATGCATTACACTAAGCATGGTTCTAGATTTGGGACTCCTTGAGCCGAATGTAGAATTATGCTTAGGGTACACATACTATGGTACGACATTTAGGAGGATAATTATATGACCACAGCATACGATTCCAAGATAAAGATAGGGTTAATCTAAGCAAATTAAATTGGTAGAACCATTAGGAGGGAACATAATCTCGAGATCGTACGTTACCAGCCACCCTAGGCCCTGTCCTAACGTGACAGGTTGGCCACCACGGATACTTTATAGTCATCCGCACTAGTGGAGTGCAGTATCTGGTTTGTGAATGCCGAGCCAGTTCTCCCTATAGGAGGGCTTGAACCATTATTGCTTGTTTTAGCATGGTGGCCTTTCAAGGGACTGGTGCATTTAGTATGTGTGTATTAAATTATTTCGGCTAGCCTTGCTTGGATACGGCACGATCTGAGGATTCCTATATTATATGCATTACTGGAATAACCCAGACAAATCATAGAAAGCCGTAGGATTGAATGGCCGCTTGTAAACCGACTTGCTTGTGATATGTTTCTTTTGCTAGTAACTGAGGAAGATGGACTATCGTGGTGCGTGGTCCAATTCATGTCCTTATTTGGTTGTTGGGTTGGGCTATTGTGCTGTGATAAGCTATGGACCGAAGTTGCGATCAGAAGCCCTTAACCTGACCATGGTTATAGGATGTACCTTATCTCGGCACGATATTGGCACCGTTTGTCCTTGATTGGTTGTAAAGGTGTCGTATTGTCTCGTTGATATGGTATAAGCCTATTACTCTTGAACCAGGTCTTAATTTACTCATTAGATTTTTTATTCATTATGTGCTCCCATGTGGTACTTGCTATTCGGGGCCTGACCCCGCTAGTTTTGTTTGGCCAGATTTCGTAGCAGTGTCTGAGGATCCAGCCTTCTATCCGGACAATGGTGCATACCAGGAGCTTGGGTGCCAGGGACCATGAGTGGGTTTCTTCTTCACCAATCTGATATTTTCTATTTTGTACTTGGGTTTGGCCACCAGCTCCTGTTAGCCGACTGTTCTGGATATTATTTTCGTTTACATAATTGTAATTAAATCAGACTGCAGCTGACTATGGTTATGTACTATTGACTCTCGGCACTAGCTCATTATTTTGTGTAGCTAATCTCATGAATCGTTTTGATGAAGCATCGGGGACGCCTTAATGTTTTATCTTATATGATCATTACTTACTGTTTCTCGCTTTGATTGATTGTGACATAGATGCTCTGTGAGACCATAGGAGACCTGATTGTAGAATGCACCCCCTGGTCTCTTGACAGCCATAATCGTCGTATGACGTCTTCGTACCTCATACGGGGTAGCTGGCCTAATCTGTCTCCGTATTTCGGTACTGGGGCGTAACAATGCTACTCATATATCACATATATTTTGTGGCACAATCGTGACAAGTTTATGATAATACACTAACAAACGATAGTCCCTTAACTTCAAAGTCCATATGCATAAATTAAAGACAAGAAAGAAATAAGACTAGCACTTACATCGGGGATAACGGAAAGCAAGTAAGTAAATCATGAATAGTAATCAAAGGTGCAATTGTATAAACTAGAAGTAAATAGGCAGTTAATATGCAATAACTAAAATAAAGATGCAGATTAAATATTAGCAATAAATATGGCAAGGTATCTTGCCTGGTGTGACGCCTGGTGTGGTGTGATGGTCTGTTAAGTCCCGATTTGTCCGATAGCCATATTTGGTGTATATGGGCCCGAATTTGCGAGAAAATAGGAAAGCATAATTTAGTCAAGATCAAGGGTGGTAATCGAGGAGAATATATATATATATATATATATATATATATATATATATATATATATATATATATATATATATATATATATATATATATATATAATTTTAGAAAACTATTTATAAACCTTGAAAACTATATTTGTTAAAATAGTTTATAGTTAAATACTTGAAATATATAAATCATTTGTAGACAAAATACCATAAGTTTGTCAAAATAAAATTTCTACGTAGAAAACTATATTTTATTAGTAAAAATATTTCAACTGGATATAAAATCTAGAAAAGCATCTTAGGGCAAAACTCAAAATTTGAAATTTCATATATAGCTCTAACCTTTATTCTATACCTATAGTTTGAAAAATAACAGTAATACATAATTCTCAAAATATTAATTTAATAATAATAATCAGTATAATATTAACCTATAACAATAATAATAATAAACTGTAACAAAAAAATTAATAACAGTAATAATAATAATAATAATAATAATAAGCATATGTACAACTATTTATACTGTATACTTTAGTATGTTGTACTGTAATAAGCATACTGTGCTTCCACATTCTCAATGAGAAAAAGAAAGAAAAACTAAATAAATAATGATGATGATAACTATGTTGATAGTTATCTTCACATAGAAGAGGCAAATGTGAGGAAAGAGAAACGGGGTGAAGAAAAATCAGAGGAAAAGAGTGGGAAGAAGAAGGAGAGAGACAGTTCAGACAAGACTGAGAGAGAGGAAGGAGAGTGGGACCGAGGGAGAGAACGGGAGCTGGGGAAGAGACTTCACCTGAGCGGCGGCTTCGTCGTGCGACCAGGCGGGGAAAGCCTGGTGGAGCCGTAGGCCGGGCTCGGCTGGCGCGCACGGCCGGAGGCGCGCTCATGGGCCGTCCTCGAGCGGAGGCAGAGCTTGCGCCGGATCGGGCACAAGTGCTTGGAGGTGGTGGCGGCACAGGGACGGGTCACGACGGAGGTGAGTAGATTTTCGTTTTCCCCTTTTTTGTTCTGGTGGTGTTTTGATGCCGGCCGGTTTGGCCATGGCGGGGGTGTGGATCTGGCAGTGGTGGCCGATCAGAAGGTTTGGTGGTGGCTGGAGAGGATGACGTTGGTAGTTGAAAATAGTGATGGTCTCGGGCGAGGTGGGGTCACCGGCAGATAGCCGGGCACTGTGGGGAAATTGGTAGTGATGACAAAGCACTGGCTTTGATTCGGCTGCTGGTGAAGGCGGGGTCGGGCAGCGTGGCTGCTGTTTGTGGCAGTTGTGTTGATGATATACGGTGATGGTGGTGGTGAAATAGGTAATCGCAGGTGGCGGGGGATGTCTGTAGCGACCAGGGGTTATAATGACGGATGTGCCAGGGTGGTTGTTATGGTGGCGAGGGAGGGCGACAGGGATGACGATAGGGTTTAAGGTGGTTTGGTGGGCTAAGGTGGCACGGTAGGGGTGGTGGTTGGATGTGCGGTTTGTGGCGGTGGCCGCAATAGTGTTGGAGATGGTGAGGGTGGTGGCAGTAAGGGGATTGGTGATGCTGCTAACGGTGGTGGTCAAGAAGTATGGGATTGTGTCCGGCATGTCGGACGGGGGGTTTGCGATATATGTGTGTCAAAATTTAACATATTGCAAAGACACCCAGGGTCGGACCCGAGGCCTTCACGGCTGACACGATGGAGTTTGGACACCGACACGGTGCACGACACTTTGGTGGAGAAAATTTTGTTTGTTGGAAATTGTAGAAAAGGCAAAAGGGGCTCTCCTTATATAGGAGATGAGGACCCCTAGTTGGATAAGGACTAGTAGTGATTTAAACCCATATAGATAAATCATGTATTAATTCAAATCGATTTAAAACTAATTCATCAAATTCTAATTTAAATCTAGATAATCCAATCCAAATTAATAGATAAATCTCGTCTTTAAATTAAACTATCTAAGTAAATTTAGTAAAATCGCTTTCCAATTCAAATCTTTATAATTAATCAAATATTAAATCAAATAATTTTCTAAAATATCTTTTTTAAAATAATAAAATAATAATATTAATTAATTTCAAAAATCATAATAAATCTTTAAATATTTGAAATACCTTTTATAAATAAATAAAGTAGTTACAAACAGTTTTCGAAAATCAAGTAGACATGAATTTCATTTCATGTGCCTCGCATGCAAATAGAATATTTACATAAAACGTAGTTTTCTAAATTACTACTTGTACAATAAAATAACTAGCCTTTTTATAATAATAAATAAAGTTTGCCAATCACGACGCGACACAATAAATCAAAATATTTACTTTATACTATTTTAAAAATATACTTATTTTCTATATGGAGAAAATCTTGTAATAAAACCTTTGGGGGAAAAAACTAATATACTTTGCATATACGTCTTCGCACTTATCGTACGAAAAATTTCAAATACCAAATAAATAAAATTTTAAAATCATAGTAAAAAAATTAGGGGATTTACATCCTACCCAACTTACAAGAATTTTGTCCTCAAAATTTAGGAATAACTAGGGTAGGTAGGGTTGAGAAGATAGAAAGAATTTATCGTTAAGAATTTACGATCAATACCTTCGACGAGGTGATAGAAATGGGGTTCAACGAAAACCGACAATCTAGATAACTAGGAAAATAATTTTCACGGATATATTTATAAATAATAACGTGCATGCCAACCCATCCATGACTAAGCTCGATCAATCCTAACATTAACCTTATAAAAGTGCAACCTCATAATAACCTCCTCAATCTTTTGATATCGTCATAATTCCCTTTATCTATTTTATCAAAACTTATATTCCATAAATCTTTATTTTCTTAAAACACCTTCTTCTTCTTTTTTTTTTTCTTTCTTTTTGTCTCCTTCAAAAATTTAACTCATAAAAATTAGACTTCTTAAAATATACTCACAATTCCTATATTTTACCACAGAATTTCAAATAGTCCAAAACTTTAAATTCCACAATCTCTAATATACTTCTTCCCAACATATATATTTTTTTTTTCTTCCCAACATATATATATATATATATATATATACAAATATATATATATATATATATATATATATATTCTCAAAAATAGATCTCATCGTTCATAATCTCCTCAAAAGTAGATATTCAATAATCTCTAACCTTCTTTTTCCAACATAGATATATATTTTTCTCAAGCTATAATTTCCTCAAAAATTGAAATTCAAAACCTTCAATCAATTTAGTCGAAGTAAAAGTCAAAATCTTCTTTTACTAGGGTATTTATACTCATTTATCAATGTAAAGAAAATTTTATCCTTTAAGCACCAAAAATAAAATACATTTTCAACATTTGATTAATCTCAAACCTTTTTGTCATTCGCAAGTATACTATCCTTTGATCATCTTATCTCATCAAAATATAATATCACCTTTCTTAATTCCATCAAATAGCACAATTTAACTCATGTCTCCTAATCACACAATCATTTTATTTAACTATACCATTAATCTCCTTTATGGGGCTTTCTAGTCTTGTCCCGTTTTTTTACCCGAAGGGTGTCATGATCAAATTTTCATCTACGCACAAGGTAATCATATAAGAAACAAGGTTTGCATGAATCACGGGGGAGTTAAAATAAAAATCCTCAAAGGGGGATGCAAAACAATTAGAAGAAAATTCGATTAGGTTCAATGGTCGTAGTATGGTTTGGGCAATGATTGGGAGCTACTAGTTTTAACGCACGAAAATAAAGGATAAGGGTTAAGTAATCAAGAAAAATAATAATTAGAGACTCATGAGGTATGGTTCCTATAGAGAAGATAGTCTTCTAGGTTAGGGTACGGTCAAGACGAACGATTCTTATCCTTTTCAAGTTTCAAATGATTAGAAGGTCACGATAATAGATCTAGGGTTTGAGGGAAATGGTGAGTAACTCGAGATAAAGATATAGTCACATGGTCTGGCCGATGACTAACTACACTTGTGTATATACAACTATCATGGCCATGGGTGATATGGCAACTAACGTGGAATACTTCTATCCCATTAGGGTGACCTCGTGTCTATCTTGGTTGTATGTCAATATCAGATCTAATCTATAAATTCGAGTTCCTCAAAAGTTTCTCAATATAATTCTCACAATAATCTACCAGAATTTCTAATCATCTTAGGTTATCAAGCCAAATCGTAACTTAAGGTTTCAAACTCTCTAATCAATCTCGGAATACATTCTTATCATACCACACTTTTTTTTTCTTTTTTTTCAATGCATTTCAAAGTTCAAAATAAACTTCCACATTCTCTAGTCGGTTGAGGTCGTCTAACAAAATCATAACTTTAAAATTTCAAAACTCTGTAATAACTCTCGAGATAAACTCTTAGCATATCACAAATCTCTCTTTTTTACCAACATTTTAATATCCATAATCGAAACTTTAAACTCAAAATCTAAATAAATTTATTCGTAAATTATATGACACAATTTGAAATTTGAAAAAAAATTCTTAATCGATTACATATATCCAAAATAGGTATATCTATAAACACAATAAGTCATAAATGTTACCTCAAATCCTTTAAAAATTAAGAATCTGTTTGTTTTATCAATCCTTTATGGATTCTATCGATACTCTTGTGAATACCACATAGTAGTATCAAAATAAAGTTCTACCTATCGCTACTACCCAACTTAGAATTAACTAAACCTTAAGATCATATTTTTAGAAAATAGGGTTCCTTGATCCTTGAAGTATAAAATGCATTTATAACTCATATAGGACCTCTAATGCATACTAATTGCTAAGGTAATCCTTCTAACCATGTGTTTGACCTATGAGCATATACTAGTGTAGTCACCTTCCTAACCACTATCAAGCACGGAAAGTAAGGATTACGGTAGAAAGAGTTCAAGTAGGATGCAAATCAAGGAAGGCAAACGAGAGTTCAAAATTTGGGGTCAATGAAGGAGGTCAAGCATGTGGATGAGATCCTAGACTCAAATTCTATATGCAGGCTCGTTCGATATATTAACGTAACCGAAACGGCTAACTCGACCTGCATGGACCACCACAAAAACATGTAACATCTAGTCCCAAAATACCTAGGACTAAGTACGTAGACATGCCAGCCGTATAATAAATATACGTAAGCTGTAAAATACAGTGAAACCATGACAACTGATCTCATCCATAAAGATATTATAAATTAACTATGAATTGTCATTTGTACAAGTCGTTGGGCGGAGACAAATCTACTACCAACCATTTTAAATGAAAAGAAATACATATAAAGGAAAGATTTTGTAGAAGTACAAAGGACGATCCAAATGCAATCCTCTTCGATAGAAAAGGGAAGACCACGATCTTGGCTAGAGCACCTGCAAAAAGTCATAAAAGCACATACTTAGAGAAATTACCAGGTCCTCAGAGGGACGTAACAAGATACAGGAAGAACATGCCATATAAAATAAATATAAAATATGCCGTAAAGTGACAAATAAAAGTAAAGTGACATGACATCAACTAGGGTCACCTAACCGTTCTACAGTGTACATGAAGTTAAGAACAAACCTTTAGTCGCATGGGCACTTCTGGCTATAAATGGGATACAGTATTGTCACCCCCAGTTTCCAAAAATAGGGGTATTTTTGTCATTTTTCATTTTTAAATTATTTTGGAATTATTTATTTTTTTTATTGTAATATTTTTGGGTTATTTGAGTCGGGTTCGAATTTCAACTCATGCCGACTTGTATCGTGGACCCGGGGTAGTTTTGACTCTAGCGGGACCACACACTAGTTAGCCATGGCCCACATGTTAGTTATTTTAGTTAGTGACTAGACTAATTATTTTGGTTAGTATTAATATGGATTAGTGTTTTAGGATTGACCAAACTACCTCCGACTTAACCCCTTACCAATGTATTAGTAAATAGACTAGAAAAGGGGCTTTTGGACTTTTCCTAATTGGACAAAACCACCTATATTGGCTGGCCACTTTTGGTATGGATAGGGATTAGCCACTTCATTATTTCCTTTTTCATTCTCTCTCTTGTTCTTCCCCAATTTTTTCTAGAGAGCAAACCCTAGAAATTTCTCCACCAAATCCTCCCATTTCTTCACCAAATCTTCTTCCTTCCTTCTCCATTCTAGCCAAGTAGGGAGCTCCCCAAGTTTGAGAGAATTCGGAGCTTGTTCGTGTCCGTTTGGGATTCCTACGTGTCGGTGACATTTCGGGATCGATTCGAGTCACCGGGAGGTATAAATTCCTTCTCCTTCTCATTCTTTTCATGCATTAGGATGGTTTTGACCCATAGGAATGACCCTCTTGGTTTTGTGTCCATTTGAGTCCATTTCGTGTCTATTTGGACACTTGTAGAGGTGTCCTAGGAGTAGGATCGTGTCCTAATAGGGAAAACTCTATTTGGACACTTGTAGAATTATTTGTGTATTGTTTTGATGTTGTTCTAATATTAATTCCAGATTTTTTTTTTTTATGTGTTTAGAAATGAGTTTACCTATGTATCATATTTCTAATATCTATATGTATATATGAGGTGATATATATTAATTTCTATATATAAATATATATATATATATAATATGGTTTATATATATATGAATATGTATCATGGTGTGAATGTGGGATTTTGGGTTGGTTGTGGGTACTTATAGTGGTCGACCAAGACTAGGAAGCATGGGAGTGCATGTGTTGGTTAGGAGTGAGGGCTTGTGAGGTGTTTGAAGGAATGTTGGAGAGTGGTGTTGTATGGGTGTGTGTTGTGTTTGGAGAGAGAGTTAGAGAGTGGAGTTTAGAGAGTGTAGAGAGGGGAGGGGCCGCTTTTAACAGCATCATTGGACAGCAGTTCAGTCCATGGAGTAGCCCCAAACATGGCACCAAAACAGTCCCTAAGATGGCTGCCCCTTGACCCTGTTTTAGCCTGAAAACCTGCCCCAAACACAGTCCTGTTTGACCACAAAATCAGTCCACAAAACAGCCCATGTACACCCTCTAAACACCCCTATATGCTGTCATTTTAGTCCACAAAACAGCCCCAACAGTCTCCACAAAATAGCCCTCCATTTCCACCCCTTGGCTGTCACATGAACCCCCTTTGGGCTGTCCCCTTACCCAAATTTCAGCCCCTAACATAGCCTATAGGTGGCTGTCCCTTTGGCCACAAATCAGCCCCCTTGATACATCATCCACACCACTAAAATTCAGTCCATTAAACCCCTTGGCTGTCCTCAAAAATAGTCCACCAGACCACTTCAAATCAGTCCTTTAATGTCCCATTTAGTCCCCTTAAAACCCTCCAATATCAGCCCAATAAACTTCCTAAAACCTATCTTAACACCACTCATTTTCCAGCCACAATAACCACTTCAAATCAGTCCCAAACCACCTTTATTTCAGCCCCACTTGCCACACCAAATCAGTCCATATATTTGCCTATGTATGTGTGAGTATTTGTGAGTTGTGCGTGTGTGTGTGTGTGAGAGCCTACAAATGAGTGTAGTTAGTGCCTATAGGATAGCCTATATCTAAACCAATAGGAAATCTATAGAGAAGTCTATTAGAGTGTGATATCATGTGAGTGTTGTGCGAGAGTGAGTGGTATGGGTGAGTGATAGGGTGTTGTGTGGGTAAATTCATGATATGGGTAAGGTAGGTAATAGGGTAAACCTACATATATCCTAAAACTAGGTTAGATACCTAGGATAGCCAAAATTCTTGGTAGATAAACCTTAGATAGGTTGATATCTAGCTACCCTAAGGAGCCTAGGCTAGTATCTTGGGTATTTACGGGGTTTCCTTGGGATTGGATAAGGTATCGGGATTTACCTTGGTAGGGTAATGCAAGTTTTACCTAGGAATAGGGTATTTGAGTTTGGAGTCTAAGATAGGGTTAGAACTTGATTTCTTTGGTTGGTAATGATCAAATATGGTGCTCATAGACTAGTTTTGACGTCGGTTGACCTTTTTGACCAAAAGTCAACAAAAGTCAACCGAGAGTCGAACTTAGCCTTTAAGCGACCCGATTTGACCGAAACCAAACCAGAGTTGACCAGTTGACTGAAAATCAACTGTTAGTCAATATTTGTTTTGTTTGACCTAGAGTTGACCCAAGGTTGACTCAGTGTTGACCAGAGTTGACCAGAGTTGACTTTTTGACCAAAAGTCAACTATAAGTCAACCCTTGAGCCAGATTTACCTAGTTTAACTTGGATTGACTCCTAGTGACCTAGTATGAGCCAGTATGAGCTAGTATGACCTAGTGTGACTCAGTCTGACCTAGATTGACCTAGTTTTGACTTAGACTTGCATTCATGACTTGAATTAGCTTCCTTTTTCAGTATTTAGTCTTGTTTGACTCATAGTATCTTATTTTAGGTCTGTGATCACTCTGAGCGTCTGTTCACCCTATCAGCTCAGGACCACAGGCGAGTACATTCACTGATAGTTTTTATTGTCTTGATATCTGCTATATCCGATTCAGTTGTAGTGTTATACTCGATTTCCAGTCACGACAGTTCACGGACTAGTATATGTTGGATCATGACATGGGATGTTATTCCTAGAGTTACATGGTATATTTGTACATATTCTATCTTATTTCAGTATATTGGAATAGACACTGATTTCAAAAGGGGACTTGCTACCCTCTTATGGAATCCCGTGTCATAACGTGTCATGTCCAGATCCATTGTACTATTCGGGGGATGGGGTTGTTATTAGTGGTTGTGTGATCAAATTCCCACATGGTTCTATGGTACATATGGTTCATAACTATACCCTCGTCTCACGACGGGTAAAGCCTTACCCTATACGGTTCATAGCTTTCCATGGTGACTGGCCTTATCGTTCTATTGTATACAGGGTTCATAGCCGGTCGGATGGAAAGCCTGAGCATATTTTTCCCAAGCCGATCACATGTCACACTAATAATTCAAGGCACCTTTTATATTTATTATCTTGGTGACTAAGTTCTGTTCGGGAGAAGGGTTACAGCCCCGGTCCTTGTTTGGTTTAGGGGTTGTAACTCGGCTTCTGAATAGTTCCCAAGTCACCCTATATACATTCATATCGTCATCTTTTTCAGTACTGACATCATGATATATATATTTTCAGTTGATTTTGTCTTGTATTTCATTACACTGTCCCTTATAGAATTTGTCAATTTATATGGAACTGCTGTTGGTGTTTGTACTTACTTATTTTCCTGACAGGATACCGTTGACAAATTTTACAGATGATTCAGAGGCTGATTGCCCGACCTACTATGGGGTTGAGTCTGATGGATTAGAGTTAGACCGTGGCTTATTGGTAGAGCCACTAGACTTTACTCACCCTGAGTAGCATAGTTAGTTAGGTTTGCTTGGCCTGCGAGCCAGCTAGTACATTTCAGTTTGTAGTATCTATCATATATTTTTTCTGAGACTCTGAATGTTTGTGTATAGCTCTGACTTGTGTGGATCTTGGACTCATTTTCTGTTTTATCTATCATATCTCTTTTCTATGCTATCTACCTTAGTTTGATATATGTGATTGAGACTGTATTGCTATGTCACCTCCATTCGGAGTGTATATACTATACAGGTACATTTATCTGTTTTAGTCGTAGTATTTACAGACCCTATATACAGCGTTCTACCGCCGATACTGCGGCGTAGGCTGGACGTAACCACGTGCTCGTGCCCCTCTTCAGGGTACGGGTCGTGATACGTTTTTGTGGTGGCCTATGCAGGTCTGTGTCACAATTAGTGCGATCTCGTAATGGTGCTCGACTTAGAGTGCTAATTACGAGCCTGCGACTAGGACGTAGGATCTAGGGTATGATAGGAGTTACTCGATCACATTTTAGAAAATTGTTGATCTTTTGATTACCATGACAACTCTTCTTGCATTTGAATTCAATTGTCCTCCTTTGATAATATCTTATCATGTGCCATATTGATCTCTTGGGTTCAATTCATCTTCAGGATGACGGTGACTCATTCTCAGGCGGCAGGGCCTAGTACAGTTCCAGAGAGGTCAGATCCGGGAGGTCTTCCACCTCCGGCTACGGAAGTAGCAGTCGAGAGAGCAGTAGCCACAGTCCCAGCCCTTCAGGCAGGAGTAGCAACGGCAGTTCCCGGAGGTCTTCCACCTCCAGCTGAGGGAGCTACAGTTCAGGGAGCTGCCACATCAATCCCTGCCCTTCCGGCGGGAGCAACAGCAGCGACGGTTCCAGGAGGTCTTCCACCTCCATCAGCGAGACCGTCCATGGTCATCCCTGACATTCTTCCACCGCCACCTCAGTTACCGACAGACACTCAGGGGATGATGGCCCTTCTGTAGCAGATGTTGCAGACACAGAGAGCACAGGCAGAGGCACAACACCGTCAGACAGAGATGCTGCGACAGACTATGGAGAACTCGCATCAGCTAGCAATGGCAGCAGTGGAGAGAGGTGCACCGGCTACAGTTCAGGGAGCACCAGTACAACAGCAGGGACAGGAGAGGCCCGGTACACACCTCCACTTCAGGAAGATGAACCCACGGGAGTTCAAGGGTACCGAGGGTATCCTATACACGGACAACTGGCTAGAGGATGTCCAGCGGAGTCTGGAGTTGGCAGAGGTCCCGAGAGGTCTGTGGGTGACGTCTGCAGCGAGCCAGTTCTTCGATATAGCGCTGACTTGGTACCGCACGGATCCGCGTGCGTCAGTGAGAGGTTTATCTTGGAAGGACTTCAGGAAGCTCTTTAAGGAGAAGTTCTACCCAGATGTAGCCTTGACAGCTTTGGAGGGGCAGTTTGCCAGTCTGGTGCAGGGGAACTCGTCGGTAGACGAGTATGCAGCGGAGTTCTTTCGCCTGAGCAGGTTCGCACCTAGTTTGGTCCAGGATGAGGGGTACAAGGCCCGAAAGTTCTGGAGGTGTCTTGTACATGCAGTGCGCACTCGCACATCTGGACGACGAGATGCGACGTTCGAGCAGATCCTTATGGAGGCTCAGATTACAGAGAAGGACTTCGGCCTCAAGCCGAAGAGGAGCAGTGACGCTCTTGGAGCTAGTTCGAGTGCAGGACCAGCAAAGTGCCCACATTTCCAGCAGAGGCAGTTTCAGCAGCAGCAGCCTCAGTTGCAGTTTCAGCAGGCACTGGCACGTGCCCGGCAGTACCAGGGATAGGGCCGGAGGCAGGACATCCAGTGTACCTTCTGCAAGAAGATATGGCACACCCGGGAGGCTTATAGGATGAAGCTGGGAGTCTGTTTATTCTGTGGAGCTCCAGACCACCAGGTGAAGGACTGTGCGGTCCGTGCAGCCAGACAGGCTGGCCAGGACAGAGTACAGCATGCTATAGGAGGCCAGCAGGGGCGAGCTTTCGCCATGACAGTTGAGCCCACTCTGGCAGTAGCAGAGCATATAACAGGTTCCAATCTTTCGAATCTTCTTTCCGTATTTGCCTTCGTAAACTGTCTTGAACTTTGATTCTATCTATTCTTGATTGTTTGGTGAAAATTGTTCTTGTGATGTGATTTTCTGCTGAGATAAGTTGTATGGGCTAGGTCGCATCGATTATGAGATTCAGAATCCTCTAGGGTCATGCTAGCAGACAGAGTGAGGACATATAGTTAGACTATGGACGTATTTCTCGGGTGTGGGAATTTAAGGTTTTCGCTGCCAAGCTAGCGACAATGCAAAAATTTTAAATACTATAATTCTAGATGTATGCACCGTAGTTGAGGACTCTGTGATTATCGTAGCCTTGCTCACTGGCATGACGGAGATTCTGAGTATCATGATTATTGGACAGACGCATACGATTATCAAATTGCATGAATTTTCTGTGTTTGCTTCGTTTTAAATTTTGAGGATGAATTCTTTTAAGGTGGATAGACTTGGAGTTTCTAATAGAGAGTAATTTCAAATTTTGTAATTTTTAGTCATTTAATTCATGCTTTGATTTTGAGATTTTAAATCATTTTAAATTTTAAATCATGACTTATGATTTGAGATTTTGTTATTGTTTGGTTTTAATTTCGAGGACGAAGTTTATTTAAGGTGGATAGATTTGTCACCCTCAGTTTCCAGAAACAGGGGTATTTTTATCATTTTTTATTTTTAAATTATTTTGGAATTATTTATTTTTTTATTGTAATATTTTGGGGTTATTTGAGTCGGGTTCGAATTTTAACTCATTCCGACTTGTATCGGGGACCCGGGGTAGTTTTGACTCTAGCGGGCCCATACACTAGTTAGCCATGGCCCATATGTTAGTTATTTTAGTTAGTGACTAGACTAATTATTTTGGTTAGTATTAATATGGATTGGTGCTTTAGGATTGACCAAACTACCCCCAACTTAACCCCTTACCAATGTATTAGTAAATAGACTAGAAAAGGGGCTTTTGGACTTTTCCCAATAGGACAAAACCACCCATATTAGCTGGCCACTTTTGGTATGGATAGGGATTAGCCACTTCATTATTTTCTTTTCCATTCTCTCTCTTGTTCTTCCCCAATTTTTTCTAGAGAGCAATCCCTAGAAATTTCTCCACCAAATCCTCCCATTTCTTCACCAAATCTTCTTCCTTCCTTCTCTATTCTAGCCAAGGAGGGAGCTCCCCAAGTTTGAGAGAATTCGGAGCCTGTTCGTGTCCGTTTGGGATTTCTACGTGTCGGTGGCATTTCGGGATCGATTCGAGTCACCGGGAGGTATAAATCCCTTCTTCTTCTCATTCTTTTCATGCATTAGGATGGTTTTGACCCATAGGAATGACCCCCTTTGTTTTGTGTCCATTTGAGTCCATTTCGTGTCTATTTGGACACTTGTAGAGGTGTATTAGGAGTAGGATCGTGTCCTAATTAGGGAAAACTCTATTTGGACACTTGTAGAATTATTTGTGTATTGTTTTGATGTTGTTCTAATATTAATTCCAGATTTTTTTATGTGTTTAGAAATGAGTTTGCCTATGTATCATATTCCTAATATCTATATATGTATATATGAGGTGATATATATTAATTTCTATATATATATATATATATATATATATATATATATATATATATATATATATATATATATATATATATATATATATATTATATATTTTATATATATATATTTATATATATATATATATATATATATATATATATATATATATATATATATATATATATATAATATGGTTTATATATATATGAATATGTATCATGGTGTGAATGTGGGATTTTGGGTTGGTTGTGGGTACTTACAGTGGTCGGCCAAGACTAGGAAGCATGGGAGTGCATGTGTTAGTTAGGAGTGAGGGCTTGTGAGGTGTTTGAAGGAATGTTGGAGAGTGGTGTTGTATGGGTGTGTGTTGTGTTTGGAGAGAGAGTTAGAGAGTGGAGTTTAGAGAGTGTAGAGAGGGGAGGGGCTGCTCTTAACAGCATCATTGGACAGCAGTTCAGTCCATGGAGTAGCCCCAAACATGGCACCAAAACAGTCCCTAAGATGGCTGTCCCTTGACCCTGTTTTAGCATGAAAAACTGCCCCAAACACAGTCCTATTTGACCACAAAATCAGTCCACAAAACAGCCCATGTACACCCTCTAAACACCCCTATATGCTGTCATTTTAGTCCACAAAACAGCCCCAACAGTCTCCACAAAACAGCCCTCCATTTCCACCCCTTGGCTGTCACATGAACCCCCTTTGGGCTGTCCCCTTACCCAAATTTCAGCCCCTAACATAGCCTATAGGTGGCTATCCCTTTGGCCACAAATCAGCCCCCTTGATACATCATCCACACCACTAAAATTCAGTCCATTAAACCCCTTGGCTATCCTCAAAAACAGTCCACCATACCACTTCAACTCAGTCCTTTAATGTCCCATTTAGTCCCCTTAAAACCCTCCAATATCAGCCCAATAAACTCCCTAAAACCTATCTTAACACCACTCATTTTTCAGCCACAATAACCACTTCAAATCAGTCCCAAACCACCTTCATTTCAGCCCCTCTTGCCATACCAAATCAGTCCATATATTAGCCTATGTGTGTGTGAGTATTTGTGAGTTGTGTGTGTGTGTGTGTGTGTGAGAACCTACAAATGAGTGTAGTTAGTGCCTATAGGATAGCCTATATCTAAACCAATAGGAAACCTATAGAGAAGTCTATTAGAGTGTGATATCATGTGAGTGTTGTGTGAGAGTGAGTGGTATGGGTGAGTGATAGGGTGTTGTGTGGGTAAATTCATGATATGGGTAAGGTAGGTAATAGGGTAAACCTACACATATCCTAAAACTAGGTTAGATACCTAGGATACCCAAAATTCTTGGTAGGTAAACCTTAGATAGGTTGATATCTAGCTACCTTAAGGAGCCTAGGCTAGTATCTTAGGTATTTACGGAGTTTCCTTGGGATTGGGCAAGGTATCGGAATTTACCTTGGTAGGGTAATGCAAGTTTTACCTAGGAATAGGGTATTTGAGTTTGGAGTCTAAGATAAGGTTAGAACTTGATTTCCTTGGTTGGTAATGATCAAATATGGTGCTCATAGACTAGTTTTGACGTCGGTTGACCTTTTTGACCAAAAGTCAACAAAAGTCAACCGAGAGTCAAACTTAGCCTTTAAGCGACCCGATTTGACCGAAACCAAACCAGAGTTGACCAGTTGACTAAAAATCAACTGTTAGTCAACATTTGATTTGTTTGACCTAGAGTTGACCCAGGGTTGACTCAGTGTTGACCAAAGTTGACCAGAGTTGACTTTTTGACCAAAAGTCAACTGTAAGTCAACCCTTGAGCCAGATTGACCTAGTTTAACTTGGATTGACTCCTAGTGACCTAGTGTCATGACCCGTACCCTAGAGTTAGGGCACGAGACGTGGGTACATCCAGCCTACGCCGCAGTATCGGCGGTAGAACGCTGTCCTAGGTCTCATGCATTTAACAGTATAAGGCTAAGCTGTTTATACTCCCCGAATGGGGGTGATATAGCAGAATGTAAACTCAATCACATCTAAGGTAGAGCACAATGGAAGATAGATAAAACATGAAATCCAAAAGAGATACAGCAGATAGAAGTCTAAGTGTCTAAGATACACAAACCCAGAAATACGTCTCAAAGCTCAAATACAGTAATCCATAAATACAACTCAAGACAACTGAAAATAAACTATGAGCAAAACCCTAGCTATATATACAACCTCTACTGTGTCTCCTCTAGGCTAGCAGGCAACCTCCAGACTATCTGTAAAATTTATCAACAGGTCCAGTCAGGACAGGAGCGAGCACAGTACATCTCAACTGTTCATAGCAGGTTAGAAAATATAATCATGCAGTAAAGTAAGATACATGAACTGAAGAAATACAGTATGTAAACAGAGAAAGAACTGTAATAGAAATATCTACTATACATAGAGAACTAATAGTGACTAGTGAGTCAGAGTAAAATATAAACATGTGAATGGCATAGGAGATTCATGACTACAGCTAAGAGAGTGATTCATGACTACAGCTACTTGGATAATATTCACATGTCTATTTCTACTCTCCTATCCCCAATCAATACACAAAGATCTGTTCAAGTTATGTTAAGATTCGTGAAACTTCACATGGCTCATAAAATGAGTGATACGTGAAGGTGATTCATGATGGCTCTGTGAACATGAGAGTACATGTGTCACAAGCGATTCGTGAATCAGAGGAAGCATAGAGATACGTGATGATTCGTAAAACGCACAAAACATGCTGTATTCGATGCTCCCGAGGGGGATAACATCTCATGAAAAGATCTATATAGTACCAATCCGTGTGACCAACGTGACAGTATCAAGTAAAGTAATTTAAAGCAGAAAAATAATTCTAAAGAGGATATGAAATGATCAGAGAATATACTCGCCTGCTATCTGAATGTCCAAAGGAAATGTATTGTCCGAGGAGAGGTGTCTGGCTCCTATTTAGAACAGCACAAGTCACAACAAGTCCAAAATGGTAAAATAAAGCTCTACTATGCATTCTACATAATTCTAGGTCATTCTAGGTCAAAGTCAACTTTTGGTCAACTCTGGTCAACCGTACTAGTCAAATTAGGTTAACTAGGCAGTACTAGGTCTAAACCTAGACTAACAAGTCTCATTAGGCCTAACCAAGCCTAGACTAACACTCACACAAAATCACAAAGCTACACAAGTTATCAAACACACATTACATATATATTCATATATATATTTTATTACAAGCAAGGTGCATAAAGACAAGGAGTGAGTGATACATGAATGTGGATATGGCAATGTGTACATAGCAGTACAATGTGTTCAAGTGTGAGGGGGTTATGTTATAAGGATAACATTTAGCAAGGGTTCATTATGTCACATAGAAGAAATAACATGTAAAGTATAGGTTTAGCATGTGTGTGTGGGTGTTAATCATAACAAAAGGGTTTATTTATACATCAAAGGGTTTACTCATAACAGTAAGTAGGTTTTATGTGTATTCAT